>SJYQ01001116.1:154319-258305 GCA_006410935.1 Redunca redunca | reverse complement strand
TGTGTGCTGTGTGTGTTTTATGTATGGCGTGTGTGTGTGTGAGATGTTTTGTGTGTGCTGAGTGCTGTGTGTGTTTTGTGTACGGTGTGTGTGTGCTGTGTGTGTGGTGTTTTGCGTGTGCTGTGTGCTGTGGGGTGTGTGTGGTGTGTGGTGAGGGTGTGTTGAGGAGCCCTGGAAGCTCTGGCCCCGGGCCGCTGGAGCGACTCTCGCGCAGACCCCAGTCTTCTCGAGGGTTTCAGGGGAGCGGCCGGGGGGCTTTCCCTGGGGCTCGGGACCGGCCAGAGCGGTGGCCCCCGCCCGGGGCTTGTCTTTTCAAACCAGCTGTTTCTCTCTTTGGCACTGTTGAGACGGCGAGCCCTGAACAGCACAGACTTCAGTCGTTTTACACACATACCAGCCCATCTGACTTTTAGATATTGGTAAAACTTCATTTCTTGCTTCAAACGCCAGTATTCCCCTCCGCCCCAGGGAGTCGTCGTGCGCCCTCAGGCTGTCGCTTCTCGTTGGCCGTGAGCCCAGGAACGTGGCTCGGCCCATACCGTCGCCCTTGACTGTGGCCCTGTAGCTGCGGGTGCACTGAATTGTCGCCTCTCAGGCAGCAGTGAAGACGCCTGAGCCAAATGCAGATGCGCCCTCGGTCCCGACACCTCACGGAATAAGACTCTGTAAAAAGCCCAGCCGAACCTTTCTACCCGATGGCTGACACAGCTCAGCTCGGATCTTCTGCTCTGACCAGCCCCCCAGCCGTTAGGAGGCTGGCCATCACAGAGGCTCCGGGGCTCCCGGGAGGGCCACCTCGACCACCACAATCACCCGCCGGACTTTCTCCTCTGCAACTGAGGCCATCGTGGCCCGCGTGCCGGAGGCCGACATCTAGAGTGACCCCAGGCCTTTCTCCCTCCTCGTCCACTCTCCAGCTGGATGCTGAGTCCTGAGGAATTTACTTCCTCTGTATTCTTCAGGCAAGTCCCTTTGCCCTGTCACACCCTGCTTGTAGACATCTGCACTCCTGTGCAGGGAACCCACCAGGATGGCCAGAATAGACTGCTTAAAAAGTGCTCCCTGGGGAGTAGACCAGTCATGCCTGGGCCCTCTCTACCTGCTCAGAGAAGACTGGAAGCATTCAGGAGGCAGGGAGGCCCCTGGACTCCTGGGACACACAGGGGACCCCGAGGCCGTCAGAGTTTGCACCATGGAGTTCCCAGCAGGAAGGAGGTCTTGGGAATCAGTGATGTGACCTGCAGGGAGATGTGGTTTTGGGGGGCCTGAGGGGCTGGGGTCCCAGGTGAGCCCTCCAGCAAGCCCCTGCCTCCCTGTGGACTGGGAGGGGCAGCTAAGCTTTCCTGGGCTCTGCTCTGCCTTGGACTGGGGACCTCTCATGTCTGGGTGCAGACAGGGCAGAACAGGGTACCCTGAGTTGAAGTCGAGTGGAACCCCTGGACTTGGACGCAGCCCAGGGATCTCATAGAGGCCTGGGGAGCTGGGTCCTTCTGGACTTGGGGCCCCTGGGAGGATGCCGTGTTTACTAAACACGGTTGCAGACTTGATGTGTGCCTGGTAGGAATTATTCCCCTTTCTTCTCGCCTGCTCTCCCCAGCCGGGACGCTGGCCTGGCAAGCATCAACGATACTCTCATATGAAGCATTTTTTCGGGCCTGACATGCAAAACTCTGATGTAGAAATTGAAATTTCACACTCTGAAGGGCCCAAATGGCTCCAGAGGTCAGCAGGCGGCTCTCGCGTCCACCCACCGGTGACTCATGGGGAGAGATGCCGGCCTGAATTAACATCAGCCGACACTTGTGCGTCAGAGGTTCTGTGTGCTAAGGTTTGCTTGACATCTGTGTCCCCCCTGCCCCCCGCCCCACCACCCCCCAGCAGCACACACTCAACAGTTTTAAGCTGAGGGGCACGTCCCATTCATCTGGTGAATACATCAGCTGAATGCAATCCGCTTTCACAAACAGATGTCCCAGGAAGGGGGTGGGGGGCACTGAACGTGGGTTAGAAGTTGCAGAAGGTTCTTTATGAGGTTCTTGCTTTGTGTGATGTGGAGTGGGACAGCCAGGGTTACTTTAATTGAAGTACATCTAACTGGGTGCTTAAGCTGGGTCTCTATAAAGGTTTTTTTCGTGTCCCCATCTCAGAGCGGAGTTTCTGTCTCCCAGTTGCTTCCTTGGGGCTCTTCAACCCGTTTTCCTGGAAACACCAGAAGGAGGTAGAAAGGGAACGCCGTCTGACCCTGGCCGGCTTGAATAGGGGGCCAGGCCGGCGGCTGCCCTTTTGCACGGACAACACCCCCGCTCTGAGCCACCACGCTGGCTTGTTCCTGCACGTGTGCATGTTTGCCCTTACTGTGCTGGGGCCTGCAGGCGAGCTGCAGATCTGGGAGCCGCACTCAGGGCTGGCCCCACGTGGGGGATGCTTGCAGGGGCCGCCGAGGCGGTGACCTCTGCTCCCGACGGAGGCCGAGCATAGCGCTCTGGACTCTGTTTTGTTGCTCACATTCTTCATGTGTTTGCAACCTTCCCCTCCTTCAAACAGGCCTCAGATGTGTCAGAGAAATGTTCAAATGATCACAGGAGCCCAAAGGAGCTGGTATTTCCTCTCTATGTTTCCCTGTCTTGCATTGTGCCCTTGTAAGGCGACCCCTCCAAGGGCTGCAGCGGAGGGCCCCATGCTGGCCGCTATCCACCTGGACAGAGGCAGAGGAGGGGCAACGGCGGTCCGGTCCTTAGGAAGGTCTATCACTGTTTAGATCCTCCTGGAAGCTGGCGCCAGGACCTCGAGGCCAGTGGTGTTCCGTGGCAAGAAGGACCAAGCGTGCAGCCAACGTGAAGCACTGGATACTGCTGGCTGATTTCGGCTGCTGTTCAGTCGCTCAGTCGTGTCCAACTCTTTGTGACCCCATGGACTGCAGCACTCCAGGCTTCCCCGTCCTTCACCACCTCCTGGAGCTTGCTCAAACTCATGCCCACTGAATCGGTGATGCTGTCCAACCGTCTCATCCTGTCGCCCCCTCTCCTCCTGCGGTCAGTTTTCCCCAGCATCAGGGTCTTTTCCAATGAGTTGGCTATTCACATCAAGTGGCCAAAGTATTGGAGCTTCAGCATCAGTCCTTCCAACGAGTATTCAGGGTTGATTTCCCTTAGGGTGGATTGGCTTGGTCTTCTTGCTGGTCTCAGTGACCAGAGGCAAATACTACTTAGAGGTGGTGGAGACACGGCGTCCTAGATGACGCAGTAGAAAAGGTGTCCTGATGTCACCCCAGCCTCGACTCCAGTGGGACCTAGCAGCCTCATGGGCCTCTTACTCTCCTGAGCTTCAGTGCCCGGGTCTAAATCAGAGGGTGGGCCTGTGCACTGCCCTCCAGTGCAGCCCATCCACTGGGGATCCTCACACACGGCACAGAGGTGTCACGCCCAGCAGAGCAGGGCTCAGGCATCTGCTCCCCGGGCCCTTTCTTTTGTCCTGACGACTGTCATCTGGACTCGCAGCAGTCATGTATGGATGTGAGTGGATGTGATCCAGGCCCGAGTTTGACTGATGGGCTAAATTGTCTGCAGCTGGCCCTCCCCGAGTCAGGGCCTTTGAAAATCTTTGGTCTGCAGAGCGCTGACCTCCCGTGGACGTGCAGCCCTGCGAGACATCAGGTGACGTGGCTCCTGGGGTCCCCAGGGAGCCGAGCCTCCGAGGGGAGCGGGGTGGAGGGCGCAGGCCTCCGAGGCAGCTTGTGCGCCGTATCCACCGAGCCGGGCTCAGCCAGGTGGGACTTTACAGACCACACTTTCGCCTGTGGGAGGGGCCGGAGCGCCTGCCTCGCAGGCCGCCTTCCTTTGGGTTGACCCACGCGCGCATCTGAGAAGTGGGGCTTGCTGTCAAAGACCAGGGGGACGGCGCCCGCCGCGAGAGAGCCGGGGCAGGTGCAGCTAGCGTCCACGCAGCGTGGTGGACGGGTTCGCGGCCACCCAGGCGCCGTTTCTCACACTTGCGCCGGGTGTTCAGCCGCCTCAGGCCTCAGTCACACACACCTCTACGAGCTCGTGGGAGGACAGCCTGACCAAGACGCCCTCCGTACAGGGGAGGCGGAGAGGCCCGGGAGACCGAGATGCAGGTGACCAGGGCAGGGAAGACGCCGTGTCCGCCCCGCAGGCGGGGCAGCTTCCTCAGGCTCCTCTTAGGGAAGCTGAACTTCTGAATGGGGCTCCCCGGGTGGCTCGGCGGTACAGAATCTGCCTGCAGTGCCGGAGACACGGGTTCAACCCCTGGTCTGGGAAGATCCCCTGGAGGAAGAAATGGCAACCCGCTCCAGTATTCTTGCCTGGAGAATCCCACGGGCAGAGGAGCCTGGCGGACTGCAGTCCATGGGGTCTACTGAACACGAACACACGAGCTTCTGAAGAGTTCAGAGCTGCTTTTGAACTACCCAGTTTTCCTTGCCCGAGAACTTTAGCAAATCTCCCCTTTGAGATTAAAATTTTCTCTGCTTGATCTCCCTGAAATGTGGATTTTCTTCAAATTTCTGGGGAGTCTGAATGAGATGCACTCAGCTGCTGGATGTTATTGAGAAGAAAAGCAAAGCGTCTTTTCATCATTGAAAGATTTGCCTCAGACAGCCCTTGACAGCCTGAGTTCTGAGTACCAACTTTTCCCAACGTTTCACCGCGTGTTGAAATAGAATTTCCTGGTCCGTCTCACCTTGAAGCTAATGTTTGCGGAATGACTCATCTTAGCCAACGTTTAGAACTCAGTCCATCGGCAAGAGATCTTGAAACTATTTGAATTCAAATGTGAGAAGCCTTCAAAGAAGCAGGGAAAAAATAGCACATTTTAGTTTTCGGGAGAAAAAAAGAAAAGTGTGAGGGATAGAACTTATCTTGAGGCTTCGTTTAAAAGAAATTACGATGTTGAGACTGACGTCCACTCTTTGTGCCGCTGCCCACTTGGTGCTGGGCGCTGTCCATTCCCCTGTTCCTGGGGGCTCACTCACAATATGTGATCATCACATAAAGTCCCAGTGACCTTTCTTTCCTGTACAAATTAAGACAGAGAAGCAAACTAAAACAGTTTAATTGAGAAAGTTGAGAAGAGTATTCTGGGTCACTCCACTTTGAGAGATATCTGTTTATTTGGCTGCGTTGGGTCTCAGTCGCGGGGTGAGGGAGCCTCACTGCGTCACGAGGGATCGTTGTGGTGGCGTATAGCGTCTCTGGTTACGGTGCATGGGCTCAGTAGTTGCGCTGTAGAAGCTTAGTTGCGCCACAGCATGTGGGATCTTGGTTCCCCAACCAGGGATCGAACCTGTGTGCCCTGCATCGCAAGGAGGATCCTTCACCGCTGGACCACCAGGGAAGTCCCGGGGTAGCTCCCCTTTTCCAGAGGGTTCCAGCAAAATCCAGATCAAGCTGTTGCCTGTGTGTCCCCTCCCACTGAGACTTCCAGCATGGTGAAGTCCAGGTTGGCCTCTGCGCTTCTGTGGTCAGCTCGTGGCTATGAATCTAAGGAAGGAACAGGACGCTTTCGCTTTGCTCACGCTGTTGTCGCTGTTCAGTCACTCGGTCGTGTCCGAGTCCTTGTGACCCCATGGACTGCAGCACTCCAGCCCTCCCTGTCCTTCACCATCTCCCAGAGCTTCCTCAAACTCCTGTCCACTGAGTCAGTGAGGCCATCCAGCCATCTCATCCTCTGTTTCCCCCTTCCCCTCCTGCCTTCAATTTTTCCCAGCATCAGGGTCTTTTCCAATGAGTCAGCTCTTCCCATCACGTGCCCAAAGTATTGGAGCTTCAGCACCAGTCCTTCCAATGAATATTTATGGTTGATTTCCTTTAGGATCGCTGGTTTGATCTCCTTGCAGTCCAAGGGGCTCTCAAGAGTCTTTTCCAAAACCACAGTTCCAGTCAGCTTTGGTGCTAATGAAGGATGGGGTCCTTAGAATCCTTACAGGAGCAGGGAACTGGGGAAGGGGACAGTGGATTCCTAGGAACCATCCCCATCAGACTGCCTTTAGATTCCACCACTCTGAAAAAACATTGTGAAAGATGGACATTTCTGGAGAGTTGAGAAGCATGTCTTGTTTTTTGTGACCGTCCCGGTTCTCAGTTGAGAAGCATGTCTTGTTCTTCATGACCGTCCTGATTCTCATAGGTCAGATCATGCTAAGTAAAAAGAAAAAAAGGCAAAATCACGCTAAGTAAAAAGAAAAATAGGCAAACAGTTTGTCAACGCATACACCACTTAAAGAAATTCTCAGAAAATAGGGACACACGGAAGAGCTCAGAGAACTCACGAATTCACCTCCAATCTCCCTCCTCCCATTCTTATACAATACTGAGAGCCAACTGCTAAGAATCAAACAAGTGGACATGCTGAAGATATCAGTCGGTAGGAGACAACTCTGGGAGAAGTCTTGAAATAAAGCGTATTCAGATGTGTTTGACTCGAGCGTCGGTGAAGACACTCAGAGTTTCCATGACTGCAGCAGCAGTGATTCTGTTTGTTTTTAAGGGCAGCACACATGTTTCAAAGATTTTGTTTTGTTTTGTTTGTTTTTCCTACAAAGACAGGCTTTTCAAGACAAATATGGCTTATCCATGAGAGACACGGGATTAAAAATATCTATAAATAAAATGCAAATTCACAAACATTTTTTGAAGATATGTTCTTTTTGATTTCATGATTATTCCCATTGCAATGAAAAGAACACCCAAGATTATGGTATTTACGGTGAGCTTAAAAATTCTAAGCACCCCTCCTTATTGAGGAAACTGAAGGTATGGGGCAAGCTCCAGTATTTGAATATCAAAAGCATTCTGGTTTGACTCTTAGGTCTGCAGCTAACTAGCTGTAGGCTTTAAGGAAGTCATTTTCTTCTTCTGTAAAAGGCTTCAAAGGGATCTCTGTCTCCTGAGTTATTGCATTCTGAAATCCAACCATGCAACTTATTTCTTTCAACTGTGGCTGCACCGCATCCAGGATCTTAACAATATTCTAAACTCTCTCGAACCAGAAAGGGAAGAAGAAGGAGGAAAATAAAAGATCGCACTTCTCCCTGAGCCCAACATGGCCAGTAACCAATAACCACTCGGTGAGGCACTGAAAGATACAGACCGACGATCGGGCTTCAGGTGTGAGCTTCTGACAGAAACACTTTGTAGATGAGTGTGCCTTTTTCCATTACAGGCACGCACTATCTGCTTGTCCCTCTATGTTGGTAGCAGGTGTGGATGATCGTGTGCTATTTCATTCTTATGCCATGCTATTTCATGGTAAAATGATCGTATCTCTATCATCCTTTGAGTTAATTAGCAGGAGTATCTCCAGAAAGAGAAGCTTCCGTTCAGCTATACTGTGGAAGTCTGTACAGGAAAAGTAGGATAAACACTTGATGCTTTCTCTCTCTCTCTCTTTTTTTTTTTTTAGTTTGCAAAGTAATGCCTTGATCTATTGGTATCCTGCAAAGGTGACCAATGAGTGCTTTTATTTTTAATTTTTTCTTTCTCTCTCTTTTTTTTTTTGAGAGCAGAGATAGGTTTACTACCGGACCAAACAAGGAGAATAGGTGGTACCTGCTCAGAAAACACCAGCTCCCAATAAGTGTTTTTAAAAGTGTCTTTGTAAACTCATAGATTCAAATATTCTTGGTGGATTTCAATCATCGCAGCTTTCCTTTGTTGATTCTCTTAACTGTCTCATCTTTGGACAGGAAGGGGCTCTCCTGACTGCTTTGGACCCCACCCCAGTGGCCTAGGGTGGGGCTTCCTTGGTGGCTCAGATGGTAAAGAATCTGCCTGTAATTCAGGAGACCCAAGTTCAAACCCTGGGTTGGGAAGATCCCCTGGAGAAGGGAATGGCTACCCATTCCAGTGTTCTTGCCTAGAGAATTCCATGGACAGAGGAGCCTGGTGGGCTACGGTCCATGGGGTCGCAAAGAGTCGGACAGGACTGAACAGCTAACACTTCCACTTTCTTTCCGGTGGTTAGAGTGCTTCCTTCCTTCTGGCTATGAGAAGGCGTTTCAGGTTCATCCTATACATTTCCTGGCTCCAGACCCAGAATCAGCCAGTTCTCTGAGTAACCCTGGTTTCATTTAGTGGGAAATGGTATGGAGCCTTGCAGTATTCAGGGCTCCTGGGCGGTCTCTGTGTCTAGGGAGTTTCAGCAAACAGAACTAGTAATTTTTTGTTTTTTTTCTTTAAAGAGTCACACACAACTGAGCGACTGAACGACAATAACAAAGATAAAATGAATCACATGCTTGTTATTTCCAGTTTAAGTTCAAGACAAATTTGTTATTGTTCAGTTGCTCAGCCATGTCCGACTCTTTGTGACCCCATGGACTGAAGCATGCCAGCCTTCCCTGTCCTTCACTGTCTCCCGGAGCTTACTCAGATTCAGGTCCACTGAGTTGGTGATGCCATCCAACCATCTCATCCTCTGTTGCCCCTTTTTCCTCCTGCCTTCAATCTTTCCCAGCATCAAGGTCTTTTCCAGTGAGTTGGCTCTTTGCATCAGGTGGCCGAAGTATTAGAGCTTCAGCATCAGTCCTTCCAATGAGTATTCAGGGTTGATTTTCCTCAGGATTGACGGGTCTGATCTAAGTGTCCAAGGGCTCTCAGATTGATCTTAGATTTCTTTTTGCAAACATCATATTCAGGACATTTGCACTGATACTCACAAAAGAGATTGTTCTACAGTTTGCTTTTTTCACCTATTCTTTATCAGATTTGGGAATTAATACTATACTAGCTTAGTGGAAAGGCTTTGGGAGTTTTCTTCTCTTTTGCGGATCTAGACTAGCTTATTTAGCAGTGGGATTTTCTAGGTTTTATATATTTGATAGAATTTTTCTGAGAAGTCATCTTTTTACAGTGTTTGTGAGGGAAACACTGTTTCTATCTCTTCTGTAGTAACTGGCTTGGTGAAGCATCTGGCTCTATCAGGGTCACTGATGGTATATATATTTTTTTTCCAGAAAATGTCATCTGGGTTTTCAAACATATTTGGATGGAATTGAAAATTTTTGCTCTGTGTCTCTCATTTTTTCTTAACTCAAATTGCTAGTGAGTTGTCTATTTTGTCGAATTTTCAGGTATATGCATTAGTTCACTGCTTCCCCCACCCCAGCTTGTTAATTTTTGCCTTTATCATCATTAATGTCTGTCTCCTGCCTTTTTTGGATTATTTTATCCTTCTTTTTCTCTTTCTAAGTTTTTGAATTGGATCTTTACTTCATTTACTCTTTTTAAAAAATTTATTTATTTATTTTAATTGGAGGCTAATTACTTTACAATATTGTAGTGATTTTTGCCATACACTGACATGAATCCCCCATGGGTGTACATGTGTTCCCCATCCTGAACCCCTCCCCTCTCACCTTCCTCCCCATCCCATCCCTCAGGGTCATCTCATTGCACCATTTACTCATACATATATATATCCTATATATATTTAATACTATAAATTTTTTGTTGAAATTGTTTTAGCTATATACCATAAATTCACACGTCAAGTTTTCATTATTATTCTCCAGAAAACCTACAGTATGGTCTGTGTTTTCTGTTAGATCCAGTTCAGTTCAGTTGCTCAGTCATGTCTGACTCTGACCCCATGAATCACAGCATGACAGGCCTCCCTGTCCATTACCAACTCCCAGAGTTCACTCAGACTCATATCCACTGAGTCGGTGATGCCATCCAGCCATCTCACCCTCTGTCGTCCCCTTCTCCTGCCCCCAATCCCTCTCAGCATCAGGGTCTTTTCCAATGAGTCAACTCTTCTCATGAGGTGGCCAAAGTACTGGAGTTTCAGCTTTAGTCCTTCCAATGAACACCCAAGACTGATCTCCTTTAGGATGGACTGGTTGGATCTCCTTGCAGTCCAAGGGACTCTCAAGAGTCTTCTCCAACACCACAGTTCAAAAGCATCAGTTCTTCAGCACTCAGCTTTCTTTATAGTCCAACTCTCACATCCATACATGATTACTGGAAAAACCATAGCCTTGACTAGATGGACCTTTGTTGGCAGAGTAATGTCTCTGCTTTTTAATATGCTATCTAGGTTGGTCATAACTTTCCTTCCAAGGAGTAAGGGTCTTTTAATTTCATGGCTGCAATCACCATCTGCAGTGATTCTGGAGCCAAAATAAATAAATAAATAAAGTCTGACACTGTTTTCACTGTTTCCCCATGAAGTGATGGGACCAGATGCCATGATCTTAGTTTTCTGAATGTTGAGCTTTAAGCCAACTTTTTCACTCTCCTCTTTCACTTTCATGAAGAGGCTTTTGAGTTCCTCTTCACTTTCTGCCATAAGGGTGGTGTCATCTGCGTATCTGAGGTTATTGATAATTCTCCCGGCAATCTTGATCCCAGCTTGTGCTTCTTCCAGCCCAGCGTTTCTCATGATGTACTCTGCATAGAAGTTAAATAAGCAGGGTGACAATACACAGCCTTGACGTACTCCTTTTTCTATTTGGAACCAGTCTGTTGTTCCATGTCCGGTTCTAACTGTTGCTTCCTGACCTGCATATAGGTTTCTCAAGAGGCAGGTCAGGTGGTCTGGTATTCCCATCTCTTTCAGAATTTTCCACAGTTTATTATGATCCACACAGTCAAAGGCTTTGGTATAGTCAATAAAGAAGAAATAGATGTTTTTCTGGAATTCCCTTACTTTTTCTATTAGATCCATGAGTTTTAAAATAGCATTTAAATTTTTTCTAGATAGAAGGGGCTTTTTGTTTTTTGATTTTGGTAGTAATTTATATTTTTACTGATACTGGTCAGAAAATGCCCATTTTTATAATTTTATTCTTTGGAATGCATTGAACGTTTTGTTTGTAACATTCTATGTACACTTGAAAAAAATGTATATTCTGCAATATTGGAGTTCAGGGTTCTGTATATAAAATCTACTTATTGTTTATTGATTACGTTGTTTGGGTCATCTACATCTGTACCGTTGGCTACTTGTCCAGTCTTTGTTGAGAGATGTGGATTAAATTCTTCTATAAATGTATTTCTGTTTATCTCTTCTTACATCTAATTAAGTTTGTATTTAAGTTGGTGTGTACAAGCATTCTTTGGAGATATTTCAGGTTTGGCTCCAGACCACTGCACTGAAGCAAATATAACAACGGGCTTCCCAGGTGGTGCTGGTGGTAAAGAACCTGCCTGCCAATGCGGGTTAGATGTAAGACATGCCAGCTCAATCCCTGAGTCGGGAAGATGCCCTGGAGAGGGGAATGGCAACCCACTCCAGTATTCTTGCCTGGAGAATCCCATGGACAGAGGAGCCTGGCAGCCTACAGTTACTAGAGTTGCACAGAGTCAGACAAGACTGAAGCGACTTAGCACACAGCACAAATATAACAATAAAATGAACCACACACACTTTTTTGGTTTCTCAGTGTATGTAAAATTCTGTTTGCACCACACTGTGCAATAGTTTCATGTCTAAAAAATGTACATAGTGGCTCAGCTGTAAAAGAATTTGCCTGGAATGTGGGAGTTCTATCCCTGGGTTGGGAAGATCCCCTGGAGAAGAAAATGGCCACCCATCCCAGTATTCTTGTCTGGGAAATGCCATGAACAGAGGGCCTGGTGGGCTACAGTCCATGGGGTCGCAATGACACAATTTGTGACTAAACACACACGTATACCTTAATGAAAATATTTTATTGTTAAAAATGCCAACCATCATTGAGCCTTCAGCAAGTCATTGCAGCAACATCAAAAATCACATATCAGCATAACAAATACAGTAACAATGAAAAAGCTTGCCAAGAATCACCACAATGTGACGCAGAGGCAAAAAATGAGCAAATACTGTGGGAAAATGGCATCAACAGGCTTGGTTGCCATGGTTGCCACAAACTTTCCATTCGTAAAAAGCTCAGTGTCAGTGAAATGCAATGAAAATGAAGCACAATAGAGGGAAGTGAGCCTGTATATCTTCACGGTAAGTTGCAGGCTCTCCATTATTTAAAAACAGTCTCCATTTATTTGGCTGCGTCTGGTCTTAGTTTTGGCAGCGAAGTTGTGGCACGCGAGTTCTCTGGTTGTGACCTGCTGGTTCCGCTGCCCTGCAGCAGCTGGGACCTCAGCTCCCCGAGCAGGGGTCAAGCCCCCGTCTCCTGCGCTGCATGGTGGACTCGCAATCACTGGGCCCCCGGGGAAGGCCACTAGTTGTGTAAATTGAGCTACTCTGTCTCTTTTGCTTTGGGTTTGCCTGGATTCTGTCTTGTCAGACACCAAGACTGCGACCCTCTGTGCCTGTGGTCCATCTTTGTCCTCAGTTTTACTTTTTCTGAGTTTCTTTGGTTTAAGTGTGCCTCTTATATCCACAGTGTTGGATTTTGCTTTATTGTTCAAGCTCAAAAATCTTCCCCTTTAAAGGACGAGTTAAGCCAATTTACGTGTATTTAATCTGGTTAACGTGTGCCCCCAGTCCCACCAGACTGTGTCTGTAGACTGCCTTTCCCCATGCAGTCCGTTTTATTTGTTCTATTTCTATTTTTTGGCATGCATATTTTTGTTCTGGGGGAATTTTATATACATTTTCAAGTTCTCCTTTAGACTAAGACCTTCATATAATACCAGTTATGCCATCCAGTATCCAGTCAGGAGACAGAAACACACCAGTTATATTATCAAGGAACACTTGATATCAATTCAGTTCAGTCCCTCAATCGTATCTGACTCTTTGCAGCCCCATGGACTGCAGTGTGACAGGCTTCCCTGTCCATCAACAACTCCCGGAGCTTGCTCAAACCCATGTCCATTGAGTCAGTGATGCCATCCAACCATCTCATCCTCCGTCGTCCTCATCTCCTCACATCTTCAATCTTTCCCAGCATCAGGGTCTCTTCAAATGAGTCAGTTCTTTGCATCAGGTGGCCAAAAGATTGGGGTTTCAGCTGCAACATCAGTCCTTCCAATGAACACCCAGGACTGATTTCCTTTAGGATGGACTGGTTGGATCTCCTTGCAGTCTAAGGGACTCTCAAGAGTCTTCTCCAACACCACAGTTCAAAAGCATCAGTTCTTCATTGCTCAGCTTTCTTTATAGTCCAACTCTCACATCCATACATGACTACTGGGAAAACCATAGCTTTGACTAGATGGCCCTTTGTTGGCAAAGCAATGTCTCTACTTTTTAATATGCTGTCTAGGTTGGTCGTAGCTTTTCTTCCAAGGAGCAAGAGTCTTTTAATTTCAAGGCTTCCATCACCATCTGCAGTGATTTTGGAGCTCAAGAAAACAAAGTCTGTCACTGATACAAAGAATTCTAACTAGGAAGAGAGGTTAACTGCTCAGGGAGTAAGAGGATGCTCCATAGAATACAGCAGCATTAGGGAGCAAACACTGCCTCTGTCTCTGCTGAGACAGAGCAACGGACGAAGAAACAAGTGGAGGAAAAGGATGCCTTTCATTAGGGCCTTCTTGGAAAGCAGATGGCACAGTCCCAATGGTATCATGTTCCCTAAAGACCGAATTGTAAAATTAACCTGTCTATAAAATAACGGTGGTAATGAGAAGAGAGAAGAAGATGGTCAGCACCTCTGAAAAGGCGCACGCACAACCTGAAAACAGAAAATGTACAAAACTACTAAAGCCCTCGGGGCTTTCCAGGTAGTGCTGGCGGTAAAGACTCCGCCTGCCAAGGCAGGAGACACAGTTTGGTCCCTGGGTCTGGAAGATCCCCTGGAGGAGGGCATGGCAACCCACTGCAGTATTCTTGCCTGGAGCATCCCATGGGCAGAGGAGCCTGGCGGGCTGCAGTCCATGGGGTCACAGAGTAGGACATGACGGGAGTGGCTTAGCAGGCAGGCAGGCACGAAAGCCTGCAGTGATGTGACTGGCCGTGAGTCGACGCCTGTGCCTTCCTTCTCCAAGGACCCATGCGGTACTTCTGCAGCCCTGGCTAGAATCTGAGCGGGTGGCTTCCTTAGCTATTGGCGCCACCTATATACACCCTCATCCAGGAAGTGTCTGAATCCTTGATCGTGTTGTCTTTTCTTTGGTGGCTGTAATTTTACGTTGACCTTCTCTGTTGGGCATGGAGGTGCTGAGGGGCACCCTGAAGGGCAGCTCGGGTTCCGGAAGTGGTGGCTCTACCAGTCGGAGAGGGACGCTGCTGGTGACGGGCATGAAGATGTCCCCAGCTGAGCTCGTCCTGTGCAGCGGAGTGTGCAGACCGGGGCTCAGACGGGGGCTTAGAGGCAGCCCCTCTGTTGCAGGCTCCGCCCCAGGCACGTGCTCCGGCAGAACTTTTCTAAAGCCCCGCTGACCCCAGGCGGGACCTCACTGAGCTCAGCTCCTGCTCCTTCCTGGTCTCTCCGAGGGCGGGCGCTCAGGTGGAGCGCCACCGTGAGGCGGGGAGGGGAAGTGC
Source organism: Redunca redunca (assembly GCA_006410935.1). Lineage (NCBI taxonomy): Eukaryota > Metazoa > Chordata > Mammalia > Artiodactyla > Bovidae > Redunca > Redunca redunca. The sequence goes on along the minus strand of SJYQ01001116.1, from coordinate 243,917 downwards.
GGGCAAGTCAGCCGAGCCCTGCCTCTCCGTTCAGTTCAGTCTTTCTGCCGCTGCTACTGCTAAGTCGCTCAGTCGTGTCCAGTTCTTTGCGAGCCCATGGACTGCAGCACGCCAGGCCTCCCTGTCCATCACCAACTCCCGGAGTTCACGCAAACTCATGCCCATCCAGTCCGTGATGCCGTCCAACCATCTCATCCTCTGTCGTCGCCTTCTCCTCCTGCCCTCAATCTTTCCAGCATCAGGGTCTTTTCAAATGAGTCAGCTCTTCACATCAGGTGGCCAAAGGATTGGAGCTTCAGCTTCAGCATCAGTCCTTCCAGTGAATATTCAGAACTGATTTCCTTTAGAATGGGCTGATTGGATCTCCTTGCAGCCCAGGGAACTCTCAAGAGCCTTCTCCAACACCAGAGAGTGGGGCTTTTATTCCAAGCAGAAAGAAAAGCAACACCGGATTTGAGAGGGGAGCTCAGAAGACAGTGAAGATGCCCTGGGGTTTGGGGAGAGCTCTCAGAAGACAAGGAGGATGCTTACTTGCTCGTTGAGCCGTTTCAGGAAACGCGAAAGTGATGGGGAGCCGCAGATGAAGACCCCCGGGGCCGATACGGGACTGTCCACGTCAGCTCGGCAGGTGGAGCTTCTCGGTCTCTTTGAAGAGGACTTTCTTCTTGGCGAGGGTTTCCTGCGGCCTCTACCCGCAGCCGCTCTCTCACCAGGTGCGATGCACAAGCAGCCCCCACCCCAGCCCTGCTTCCGGTGGCCCGCCCAGGACCTCTCACCGGAAGCCTAGGCTCCGCTGTCCACCATCCCTTTGTTTCAGTCATTCTGGTATCCAGCCCCAGAGAGAAGTGGACCTTAGTCTGTCACTGGCTGGGACCGTGCCCATCAGCTGCCTCTTGCTTATTGCGGACCATGAATGGCCTCACTCGGGTCAAGGTGGGCCAGGAGGCAGCGGCGAGCCGCAGGGAGGGGCTGGAAGAGGGGAACCGAGAGATGGGACTGGAGAGTGTCCGTCCGCAGCACCCGCTGGCAGGGCCGGCCCACTCTGCGTGCACCGCCGGAGGAGGCCTGGGTCCGGCAGGTCTGCAATCCATGCCGCCCCCCCACCCCCGGAGCTGCGAGTTGTCCTGGAAGTTGTTCTGGACAGATTCACACTCTTGTGAGCAAAGATGCAAATTCCTGTCAAGGGAAACAAGATTTATTTCTCACTGAAATATTTGTGGGAGAATCAAGTACGGATAATTATTCCAGGCTTCACTTCCTTTTTACTCTGCTTTGTTTAACACACACATACACACATTCCACATACAGATGAGTCACACGCACACACACCACATACAGATGAGTCATGCGCTAAGCTTTCTAAAAGTCAAAGGAGAGAAAATAAACAGATGCCTCCGAGGAGGTTGAACACTGGTATTGTTTCAATCAAAACTGTGAAGACAAGGGAAGGAGTGGGAAAAGGCAGAGATTTTAAAGAGCAAGGCTGAATGGCAGGCAATGCAGAGACTTTCCGATTCCTCACGCCCACCTAGGGGGTGCACATCTTAAGAGCAAGGGAAAGGGGCATGTGGAAGCTTCTGCAGGACTTCACCCAGGAGAGGTGAAAAAGGAGGGATTTGTTAAAAAAAAAAAAGTATGGAGATCCAAAAGCACCTTAACATATAAATGTGAAAGGCACAGAAGGCTATATATCAAAATATAAAATGCCATCTTTAGTGAAATTACGATTTTAAGTATCTTTATTATGTATTATACATACTATATTATGTTACATGGCTTTAGAAACCAGAAAAACTTATGAATTATTAAAAAATAATCTCATGGCCTCACTGGACCAAGCAGCATTGGCAGACACCCGCCTGGGTCACCCAACGACTTCAGAGCAGAGGCAGGAAGGGGACCCCAGTCTGGAAGGTGCCAGATTCGAGCTCTGGTTGCTGCATCGCACACCAGACGGTCCTACCACCGTGACCCAGGGCTGAGGAGCCTGGCCAGTCAGAGGGCAGAGAACTGTGAAACGACTTTTGAAACAGTTTATTGGGTGAAATTTACACAATGTAAAAGCAACCATTTTCAAGTGAGCAACTTAGTGGCATGGGACAAATTCACAGTGTTATGTACTCGGCCGCTGCCTCTAGTTCAGAAAGACTTCCATCCTTCTAAAGGAAAACCCACTCTGTATTAAGCAGCTTCTCCCCTCCCGCTTTTCACAGGCCCTGGCAACCACCAACCTGCGTTCACTTGACATGCCTTTTTTCTAAGTGAAACATTTAACTTTCCTTTTGTAAAGAAGTTTTGGAAACTAATCATGACTCCCTTCCAACCTCTGTCGATGCAAGTGTTCTGCTGCTGTCCAAGAGTCATGGGATTTCTGGGCAGCCTTCCCTAGGTGCGGCCCCCCAGCGTTGGCTGGATTCCGGGCTGTCAGAGCCTGGAGGGCAGAGCCCCGGAGCCCTGGAAAGGCCGTGGGGTGCCCAGTGTCTGCTCCGGGAAGCCACACGGCCTGCTCTTCATTCTCGCAGGAAACCTCTGGATCCTTGACTTTACGATGCTAACTGTGAGGTCAGCATTCACAATGACTCCTCAGAAAGCGCACAGATGTTTCAGACGAGGGTGTGTGACGCCCTGGTTCAAACTGACAACGCTGACAGTTTCGAGGGCTCCATCATATCCTCCAGAAGGGCCCCATTGTGGACCGTTTCACTTCAGACAGGCTCCAAGGCGCTTGGAAACCCCATCAAGGAATCATTACACGTGAGGCATTTTTGAACCAGCTCAGGGACTTTGAAGGTGAAATTTCCTGACAGGCTTAAACTTCAACTTCAAATGTAAGCATCTTCAATAATTTAAAATAATGGGGCTTTAAAGTTTGCAACTGACTTTGGAAGGAAGGAAAGTGTAACTACCTCATCCTGGCAATCGAGGGAGAGGAGAGGAAGGAGGCTGGGAGTGAAGGTGACGGGAAGGGGGAGCCTGGTGGAGGCCAGGGTGATGGGCAGCCCAGCTGCAAGGCATTAAGCCTGACAGCCTCCCGGGCTGGTGCCTGGGGGGTGCGGTGGGTTCTGCCCACGTGTCTGTTATGGCATTGGCTCCTTACAACATCCCCAGGAGGTGGGTGAGGACTGGAGCATCTCTGTTTTAGGGATGAGACACCACGTCTTGGAGAGGTTCCATGATGCCCTCCCCTAAGCTCCAAGGTAACGTGCTTAGGAAGTGGTAAACCCTGGTTTAGAATCCACTCCAGGTTCAGATGTCCAGCTCAACAATCCTTGTCAACCTTGGTTGACAATTTCAAAGTGCTTTCTGAAGCCAAACTGGAATACGTTGTCTATCATTCCCCCTTTCCCCCATTTTTTCCCTCTCTACGTAGGCCACTCCAAACCACTGCCTTGGCTAGGGCTGAGTTGCTGTTGAGGACAAAGGGTATCTGTTGGATTTTTCTTTCAATTTTCTAAAGGAGAGGAGTGTCAAAAGAGAAGGAAGAGAAGGTTCCAGACCACCCAGCTTTCTTGTGTCATCAGGAGGCGTGACTCGTGGAGCCTCATGGGGACTCCTCTTTACTTTTTATTTGCCTCGAAACTGTAAAGCACAGTCATCGTGTTTCACTAAGGAGCTTTGGAAAGTTCCTTTTCTGTAGTATTGTGCCCTTGTTTCATAGGTGCTGAATCGCCTTATCGCCCTGAGGTTATTAGTTATGTTTCTTTAAATCTCATTCTGTCTTTTTGCTTTATGTATTTTTTCTGGGTTTCTTTTTATGTTTTTAATTGGTTTTGGTTTCCACTTTTCATATTCAGGTTCGGTTCAGTTCAGTCGCTCAGTTGTGTCTGACTCTTTGCGACCCCATGGACTGCAGCACGCCAGGCTTCCCTGTCCTTCACCAACTCCCGGAGTTCACTCCAGCTCATGTCCATTGAGTTGGTGATGCCATCCAACCATCTCATCCTCTGTCATCCCCTTCTCTTCCCGCCTTCCCTCAATCTTTCCCAGCATCAGGGTGTGTCTTTTCAAATGAGTCAGCTCTTCAGATCAGGTGGCCAAAGTACTGGAGCATCAGCTTCAGCGTCAGTCCTTCCAATGTGTATTCAGGACTGATTTCTGGAATCACCCCATCACGGTGGGGTGATGGGGAGCTGATTCTCCCCTATGTCAGGATGAGTGTGTCTTTTCTCTTGTGCCAACCAGTTTCTGAAGAGGGGAGCCCTCTGATGTCCTATCCATGTCCTTTGAACTTCATGACAAGAAACTCTCCCCTGTCTAATTAAAAACTTCCCCTGAAAACATGTGGATGTCAAGGCATCGTGTGGCTTTGCAAACACAGACATACCTGAAGACCAGCCCCCCGGAAGTGTTCTTCCTGTTTTGTTGCAGGTAGAACCTAACAAGAGGTCCTAGGCTCCTCCAGCAGAAACGTGGATGGGGAAGGACTGGGGGTCTTCTGGAGCCTGCGGATCCAGCTTGATGTCTACACTGCACTTTGACCCTGACCTAGAGACCCTTTCTAGTCATGGAGACAGAGGCGTCCAGGGTGACCACAAGTCAGGGAGGGATGGCACAGGTGTGGTGAGGGGGTGCTCGTGCCTGGGGGGCGAGGGGCGGGCAGGATGGGCTCCAGAGAGAAGGCGGGTGCCGCCCCGGTGAGGAGCTGGGGGCTTCCCGCTCTGGGGTGGGGTGGCAGAACCCACGGTGTACCTGCGAGCATCACCAGGCTGGCTGGGGGTCCAGGAGATGCCCTGGGGCCGACACCTGGGCTTTTGGGAAGAACAGTGCCAGGCGAGGGCCTGGCAGGAAGCAGGACTCAACCCAGTAAGGACTGTAGTGTGGGGAGGGAGTCCCAGGGAAGTCCGGGCAGCCAGAAACCCCAGTGGGGAGCTGTTACAGCACCCCCCCCCCCGCCCCGCCAAGGGCTGACTGGGCCATGGAGGGGAGCAGGTGCGTCACCAAAGTGGGGAGGGCACTCACTCTCTTTCTCCACTGGCTTAACCAGGGCAGCTGGGGGAGCAGCCCCCAGGGATATGGGAGGGGTGGTCAGCAGAGGCGGCGGGGAGGCTGATGGGCGGGGCGTCAGCTGGAGAGTGGCCAGCCAGGTCTGTGTGCCCCTACCTGCCCAGCATCATCCTCGGCCTCTGTTCAGATGAAACCTCCACCCCTGCCTGGGAGCTGAGTCTCATCAGCCGCTGTCCTTGCAGGGTGAGGCCGCTCGGTCATCCCCCTGCCTGTACCTGACATCTGGAGCCATGAGGCCCACATGTGGGCTGTAGGCGAGGCAGAGGACGAAAGAGAAAAAAGAGCTGGAGCCGCGCACAGCTGCTGTGGTCCCTGCTCTGCGCTGGTCACAATCCTGGCTTCCTGTGAGCCTGTGACCCGCACTCCTGGCCCCAGTGGCCTGCCTCTGTCCCTGCAGCCGTGGCTGGCATTGTGCCGTGCCTGTGTGCACAGGGGAGCCTGGCTCTGCGGGAGGAACACTTCCTCCCTGACTTATTTACAGCGGCTGGTGCATAGTGATCGCCAAAGCAGATGGACTTAGTAGAGGTATCAGTTTAAAATCCTTCACCAACAGAGCTCCGCTACCAGCTCTGCACCCGAGCAGACCACTCCCAGGGTCCCTGCCCCTCCTCCACCAGCCATAAGTGTGCTCCCCTGCCAACCAGGAGCAAAGCGACCCGGAGTTTGGGACCTGTGGTCACCACAGTGTCAGGGCAGCCTTGCTCTCTTCCAGCCTGCCTCTCCAGCTGCCTCCATCCAGTGATCGCTTGGCTGACCGTGGCCCCTGCTGTCTCGGGCAAGTTCCCTGGGTCACGTTTTCCCCAGCGAAGGGTGGTCTGTGCATTTGTGAGTTGTGTGAGCCCCCTGGCCCTGGATCCTATTCCCCAGGTCTCTTCCTAGGTCCTCTGACCAGGTTCCCAGAAGCAATCCGAAGTCATCACCAAGAAATCAAACAAGGAGACTCTGATGATGGGACCCTGGGGTGGGCAGCCTCNCCCCCCCCCCCGCCCCGCCAAGGGCTGACTGGGCCATGGAGGGGAGCAGGTGCGTCACCAAAGTGGGGAGGGCACTCACTCTCTTTCTCCACTGGCTTAACCAGGCTGATGGGCAGGGCGTCAGCTGGAGAGTGGCCAGCCAGGTCTGTGTGCCCCTACCTGCCCAGCATCATCCTCGGCCTCTGTTCAGATGAAACCTCCACCCCTGCCTGGGAGCTGAGTCTCATCAGCCGCTGTTCTTGCAGGGTGAGGCCGCTCGGTCATCCCCCTGCCTGTACCTGACGTCTGGAGCCATGAGGCCCACATGTGGGCTGTAGGCGAGGCAGAGGACGAAAGAGAAAAAAGAGCTGGAGCCGCGCACAGCTGCTGTGGTCCCTGCTCTGCGCTGGTCACAATTATGACTTCCTGTGAGCCTGTGACCCGCACTCCTGGCCCCAGTGGCCTGCCTCTGTCCCTGCAGCCGTGGCTGGCATTGTGCTGTGCCTGTGTGCACAGGGGAGCCTGGCTCTGCAGGAGGAACACTTCCTCCCTGACTTATTTACAGCTGCTGGTGCGTAGTGATCGCCAAAGCAGATGGACTTAGTAGAGGTATCAGTTTAAAATCCTTCACCAACAGAGCTCCGCTACCGGCTCTGCACCCGAGCAGACCACTCCCAGGGTCCCTGCCCCTCCTCCACCAGCCATAAGCGTGCTCCCCTGCCAACCAGGAGCAAAGCGACCCGGAGTTTGGGACCTGTGGTCACCACAGTGTCAGGGCAGCCTTGCTCTCTTCCAGCCTGCCTCTCCAGCTGCCTCCATCCAGTGATCGCTTGGCTGACCGTGGCCCCTGCTGTCTCGGGCAAGTTCCCTGGGTCACGTTTTCCCCAGCGAAGGGTGGTCTGTGCATTTGTGAGTTGTGTGAGCCCCCTGGCCCTGGATCCTATTCCCCAGGTCTCTTCCTAGGTCCTCTGACCAGGTTCCCAGAAGCAATCCGAAGTCATCACCAAGAAATCAAACAAGGAGACTCTGATGATGGGACCCTGGGGTGGGCAGCCTCCCAGCCTGGCAGCAGTGGCTGCCATCAACACGCCAGGGCCGAAGGGCTGAGGTGGGGCAGAGGGAGGCATTCTGTTGGTGGAAGCCGTGGTCGTGGCGAGCTGCAGACCTGTGGAGTCCCTCTCCAGGAAACAAACTGGGCATGAAAAACCTCCAGGGGGTGAGCCCAGGGGACACCCCCTGAGCCGAGGAGCCCGTCCTCTGGGTGAGGGGTTGGGGTGCATGGTCCCAGCTGGGTCTCCGACCCTTGCCTCTGCTCGGAGCTCGGCCAGGGGGTGACGGCAGGTGGCCCCAGCTCACCCCCGCCAGGCTGGCACACAGCCGCGCGGTGTGGCGGTCACTCAGGCCGAGGGCGGAGGTGGCGGAGGGATCCGGCGCCCGCCCCCATCTGTGTCACCGCGCCACTGCGGCGTCTTTACTTATCCTCTCATCCCCCTTCGTCTTGTTCTTTTGGTCTAAAGCAATCAAAAGGCGCTTTACTAAAACCTCAGACTGCCAAGTGAAACTGCCCGGGCTTGGCACCCTGACCGACCCCGTCAGCATCCTCTTTCGCCTCACCGGCACCTCTGTTCTGCCCTCCAGGGGGCTTCTGTCCTCCCCCATCCCTCCGGCGGGGGGAGACTCCCACCAACAGGACTCCGCTCCTAGCTGACCACCCCGTGCTTACGCTTCTGAGTCCCTACCTGGAGCTTCACTGTGGCAGAGAACCTGTTGACTTGAACCGCGTTCATTTCCTTCCCTCTAGAAAACCAAGAAAGTGCGGCAAGAAACTACGGGGACACCCAGGTTTCGTTCACTAAGCGTTTTCGGGGGAACTCCCAGTGTTCTTGCCTGGAAAATTCCATGGACTGGCGGGCTGCAGTCCAGGGGCTCACAAAGAGTCGGACACGACTGAGTGACTGAACACGTACGCACGCCCATTCCCTGGAGGTCATCAGCCTGGCCGCCCCTGGCAGACGGGGGACATTTCAGCTCTTGGCCTTCAGAGATGACAGATCACACGAGCAAACGAATGCAGATTTTTGGTCTGGTTTTTGGCGATCGAAAGGGAAAACCGTTTGAGGGAAAACCATTTCTTGGAAAGGGTTTCCTCACCTAGTTATTTTTCTAAGGAGCGACTCCAAAGCATAAGCACAGAGTCGTAAGGAAAATTGAGTAGATGCTGATGGAGCCTCAGCTGCGGTTACTCGAGATGCCCGGTATGTGGGGGTGTCTAAAGAAAGTGCTTTTGAGAAACTCCAGATCCATCCAGACGGGACCCCCGTGAGAATCTCAGGAAGTGCAGGAGCTCAGTGAAGGGCACAGGGTGGGTTTGGCACCATCGAGAGAGGCAGGCCACTGGCCCCTGCGGGTGCTTGTCCAGCGAGCTGTACCGTCTGTCCCTGGCATGGAGCCGTTTCTGCATTGGGTCATGCTGGCCACTACATCGGGGCTCCCGGGGAGGGGCGGCTACCGGGAGGTAGCATTCTGCGGTCTGGGTGAGGCACCAGCTGCGGTGGAGAAGCAAGGAGGTCCCTCATTTCCAGCTCAGGACGGCCCTGGTCTCCATTCAGAATGCAGATGCTTCACAATGGAATGCTCATTACGTTTTACATATTGAAAAAAGAAAAAGCTCCAGAGATGCGTATGTTACTGAGTGTCACTTGATTTAAGACTTGGTTGCAAATGGCGTTCTGTTAGACATGGTTCCCTAATCTGGTAACCAGCATGGACGCAGGCAGCAAAGTCAATATTAAAATATTTGTCGATAGGCAGATTTTATTTTTAGCTGGAAATTTGGCCAAGTAGGAGGCCACATGCGGGAGATTAAAGTTTAACAGGAACCATCTCACCAGGCTGGTGCCAAAGATGATTATGAATGTGAACAGAAATCCCATGCGTGCCATGGAGATCTGGGGCTTTCCCGGGAAGGAGTTGGTTGCTGGAGAATAAAGCCCTTTGGCCTCAACAGTTTGGAAGAAACAAACATGTCCCTCCATCTTTCAGCATTCAGCCAACTCAGCTGGAACCTCCCAAGTATTTGCCAAATCTCTCGCCATCTTCTCAGGGCCTCTGAAATTTCCGTTTTCTGAATGCCTTGTCATGTAGGATTCTTCTCACTGAGAGCACAGATTCTTAGCACCTGAACAAAGCCCCTCCGGGAGAGGGCCCAGGCCAGGGGGCTTGGAGGGCTACACAAGAGGCAGGGCGCTCCCCTCAGTAACCTCCCCTCTGAGTGGTGCGGTTGCCAAGGCATCTCTGATGTTGGACCTTCGAGGTGTCAAGAGCTTTAGATTCCCAGAACTTTCTCATCTTTAACTGAATGCTTATACCCTCTGAAGGATGAACAGCTGTTCATTTCCCCTACCTCTAGCCCTTGGGAACCACTATTCTACTCTCTGTTTCTATGAGTCCAACTTTTTCTTTCTTAGATTCCACATATAAGTGAGATCTTACAGTTCCTCTCTTTAGCTGACTTACTTCAGTTAGCAGAAGGTCTTCCAAGTCCATCCATGTTGTCACAAATGGCAGGGTTTTCTCCTTTCTCTTCAGTTCGGTTCAGTTCAGTTCAGTCGCTCAATTGTGTCTGACTCTTTGTGACCCCATGAATCGCAGCTCGCCAGGCCTCTCTGTCCATCACCATCTCCTGGAGTTCACTCAGACTCACGTCCATCGAGTCCGTGATGCCATCCAGCCATCTCATCCTCGGTCGTCCCCTTCTCCTCCTGCCCCCAGTCCCTCCCAGCATCAGAGTCTTTAATAATCCATTATCTATCCATCTGTCTCTCTGTCTCTCTGTCTATCATCACATCTTCTTTATCCGTTAATCCATCAAAGGACTCTTAGGACTTAGGGAGTTTCTGTATCTTGGCTAATGTGCATAGCGCACCTGGGAACACATGTATCTCTTTGAGATACTGACTTGGTTTCCTTTGGATATGCCCAGGAATGAAATACCTGGATCATAGGGTAGTTTTATTTCTAATCTTTTGAGGAACCTTCATATGGTTTTCCATAGCGGCTGCACCAATTTACGTTTGCACCTACATTGGGAAGGGCTCCTCTTTCTCCACACCCTTGCTGACACTTGTCAGCTTTTTGATAAATACCCTTCTAACAGGCGCCAGGTGGTATCACACTGCGGTTTTGGTTTGCACTTCTCTGTTGATTAGTGATGCTGGAGCAACTTTTCATGTATCTGTCAGCCATTTGTATGTCTGCTTTGGAAAAATGTTTACTCAGGTCTTCTGCCCATCTGTCAGCTGGATTATTTGATTTTTTGCTATTGGGTTATTTGAGCTCCTAATACATTTTTTTTGTAGGGGGGTTATATTAACCCATTATCATATGTGTGGTTTACAAATATTTTCTTTCATTCTGTAGGTTGCCTTTTCATTTTGTTGACTATTTTCTTTGCTGTGCAGAGAATTTTTCATAATTTTCTCTTTTTTCCTGCATTATCATGTTTCATTACCAAAGGGGCCCTTGCCTTATAAAAAGAGAGTCTTTGCTCCTTTTGGACTAGAGTAATTATCAGTTCAAATAGAAGTCTCAGTAATTTAATTTTTAAGGAAAATTGTCTACCACATCAGTTCAGTTCAGTCTCTCAGTTGTGTCCAACTCTTTGAGACCCCATGGACTGCAGCACACCAGGCCTCCCTGTCCATCACCATCTCCCGGAGCTTGCTCAAACTCATGTCCACTGAGCCAGTGATGCCATCCAACCATCTCATCCTCTGTCATCCCCTTCTCCTGCCTTCAATCTTTCCCAGCATCAGGGTCTTTTCAAATGAGTCAGTTCTTCGAATCAGGTGGCCAAAGGATTGGGGTTTCAGCTTCAGCATCAGTCCTTCCAGTGAACACCCTGGATTGATCTCCTTCAGAATGTACTGGTTGGATCTCCTTGCAGTCCAAGGGACTCTCAAGAGTCTTCTCCAACACCACAGTGCAAAAGCATCAATTCTTCAGTGCTCAGCTTTCTTTATAGTCCAACTCTCACATCCATACATGACCACAGGAAAAACCACAGCCTTGACTAGATGGACCTTTGTTGGTAAAGCAATGTTTCTGCTTTTTAATATGCTATCTAGGTTGGTCATAACTTTCCTGCCAAGGAGTAAGCGTCTTTTAATTTCATGGTTGCAATCACCATCTGCAGTGATTTTGGAGCCCCTCAAAACAAAGTCTGACACTGTTTCCACTGTTTCCCCATCTGTTTGCCATGAAGTGATGGGACCGGGTGATACGGCTTAGTTTTCTGAATGCTGAGCTTTAAGCCAGCTTTTTCGCTCTCCTCCTTCTTTGTCCTGATTAATTAATTATCAAGAAAGAATTTATATTTTGATTAGTCCTTTATAAAGAATCTTTTGATTTGTTTCTCCCCACTGTTTCTTTATTTACTATTTTCATAATTTTGATCTTTATTATTTATCTTTTGGTTTTATATTGGTTTTTACCCTGTATTATCTGAATTCTCCCATTGCATTTCAGGCTCAATAATTAAAATCTCTCTTATTTTCTAATATTATGGATTCTTTCTAATGTCCCCTTTCATCTACTTGCCACAGATTTTTGTGTGCAGCTCTTTTGTCGTCATTCAGTTCTCAGTATTCATAATCTCCATTACAATTTCTTCCAGACCCATGAATTACTTGAAAGTGGTATTTATTTCCAAATGTATGGGTGCATTGTAACTGACTTTAAAACTTTATTTCTAAACTTGTTGTGGACCACATGTTTTCAGATCTCTGGTATTTTTCAAGACTTCCTTTGTGATCCATTGTGTATGTGTCCAAATTTTAAAAACATATTTTATCTGTTTGAAAAGAATGTGTAGCTTGTTTTTGTCTGGGTTCTGGGAGACCTCTCCCTCTCTGCCCCTCTCTGTCTTTCTCTCTCCATTTCAATCTATCTGTATCTCATAGATAGATAAGATACTCTCATTTATAATATTGATACCATCAATTATGGTGTTTTAATGTTTTCTGTTTTTGCTGATATTTTGGAAGTTTGATTTATTTGTTAGTGAGAGAAGTGTGTACTGTGCTAAGACACAATGGCAAGTGTCTTCTGTTTATTGAAGATCATAAAATCTTCAGCTTTAGATTTGTCAGCTTCTTGTATTTCTGTCACTTTTGTTTTGTGTATGTTGAGGCTATCTTATGAGATGCGTGTGTATATGTGTTGATTACCAATCTTAGAAATTTATTGTTTTTATTATTAAAAATGATATTTTAATGATAGTTTTTTTCTTAGGATCTTTTGCCTAATCTTCATAAAGCCATTCAAGTTTTCTTTTGTTTGGCAATTGTCTGTCGTTTCCCATCTCTTTGCATGCAGCTTCTCTGTTTCCTTGAGTTTGGTGTTTCCTCATGGGGCGTATGTAGCTGAATATTGTGTGACTACTATGTAGGACAAACACAAATTACGCTGTGATTAAAGCAAGACTATTTTTTGTTCCCTGTCTCTTTAAAATTGTGTTCACTGGCGACCCTCTTACACAGCTGTGGCCTTGGGCAGCTCCTGCCTCACCTCTGACTTCCAGGTTGCCACCTGCAGTCCTCCATCGCCTCTCAATTCAGAAATCAACCACGTGAGGCTGAGCTGTCCATCAGAACGCTCTATTCACTTACTACGCCTCGCCCAGCTACGCCTCGTGGCTGGTGAGTGCCGGCCCTTAGGCAGGCGCCACCCTTGGAGCAGCTGGAGTGTGTGGACAGAGGAGTGAGGAGAGCGTTTCTGCCCTGCGGGTCTAGCAGAGGTTTCGCACGGGCTCTGGTGGACCTTCTGGGGTCCTTCTGGGTTGCTCACAGCCTCGGCGGCGCTCCCGGGCTGCACTTTGGGCGTCTGCTGCTCAAGGCCCTCAGATGCTCAGGTGGTCCTCGGGGGCAGAACCTGAACTTGTCTGTGTGTGCATATGAGTGTGTCCGTGTCTGTTTCCGTTCTGTCTCCCCGCATTACAGCTCCCCGCGTTTTGGACGGCCCACAGCTGGCACAGGGGAATGCGCTCTCCTAGCGACATGTGGCCATACACGCGGTCCCCGCGTAGTGGCCCTCTCTGCACGCACCTGCTGAAGCAGCTGGCCAGAACCTCCGGGGCCGGAGGCCGCCTCCGGTCCAGGGTGTCTGCTCACAGCATCGCACATGCGTCAGGCTCTCCAAGGGCTGCAGTTGAGCCCGTGCTATGGGTTCAGGGAGGCTCGAGGTGTAAACACCACTTTCACAACACCGCGCTCCACAAATCCAGCTCTCTTGATCGTCCAGTTCTCACAATATTCCTGGGGGTGTGTGAACTCAAAGGCAGCAGACTGGTCCCCAGACAGTTCCTTTGTGAGTCTGTCGCTTTATTTAGGATTTTCACACCCTATCTTGGTATCTACTCAAAACTTCGATTTTAGGGTCTATCTGGTTAAAAAAAATCTGTTTTTAGAAAAGTGATTTCTAATTTATTTGCATTTATTATGGTTACTGATTCATTTGAAATTCTTTCCAGAATTGTTGTTCTCCTTGTTATTTAACATTATTTTCCTTGTTTTTTTTTTTTTTTTCCTCCTGAGTGATTTTGTTAAACTGAACATTTTCTTTATTTCCCTGTTCCACCATTTGAAAATTAAAACATATTGTGTCTGTTCTTTAAATGGTTACCTGGAACTTTTAAACAAGTGATTTAGCTTTATGTTTTCAAATGAATTTTATAACTAACTCTAAACTCTCTTCACAAAGAAGATGATGATCTAGAAACACATTAACTTCCCTCTGAACTTGCTACTTTCTTTTCTACTTATTACTTAGAATTTCAGTTTCTGGTATTTTTCAAATAAATATGATTTTCACTATTATTCCTATATTTTATAATGAAGATCCAATTTGGATTGTTTAAGTGAAAGTTGCTAAGTCATGTCTGACTCTTTGCTACCCCTTGGACTGTAGTCTGCCAGGTTCCTCTGTCCATGGCATTCTCCAGGCCAGAATACTGGAGTGGGTATTCCCACTCTCCTTCTCCAGGGGGTCCTCCCAACCCAGGGATCGCACCCAGGTCTCCTGCATTGCAGGCCGATTCTTTACCATCTGGGAAGCCCTTGGATTGTTTACTGTATTATTTAACTGGCTATCACATTTTGCTGATTCTTTGCTGACTGTATTTTATAACACTTTTTATTGCTTTTTTGGGTTCACTTTTGTTAAAGTTCATACTTCAGTACTTAATTCAAGAGTCTATACCGGTGATTTTCAGAGTTTGACAATCGCTGGCACATTAGAAAAACATGCACATTAGAAAAATCCCCAAACCCAGGTCAAACCCTAGCTCAACTAAGTCATAATTCCTAGGAGTGGGACATGGACCTAAGCTTTGGTGGAACTTCCAAGGTGATTCCAATATACAGACAAACTTGGAAACCATTGGTATAAGCATAATAATACTTATAATACCCAGGAATTTAACCGGGGTCTCCTGCTTTGCAGACGGATTCTTTACCAGCTGAGCCACCAGGGAAGCCCAGTATAATAATGGTTGTGTCTAAAACTCCAGTCCTCTTGCCTGGAAAATCCCATGGGCAGAGGAGCCTGGTGGGCTGCAGTCCATGGGGTCGCTAAGAGTTGGACACGACTGAGTGACTTCCCTTTCTAAATATATCTGTACAGTTTCTTTGAATTCTAGGTTGGTGGTTATTTTTCCTTAGCCCTTGAAACTATTACTTCAAGGCTTTCATGCCTGTTTATGTTGATGAAAACTCAGCTGCTCATCTGTCATTTTTTTCTGATGTTTTAAGTATTTTATTTTTCCCTGGTGTTTCTCACACCTGTGTGTGACTGGACTCCTTTGTAAGCATTCAATCCTCGTCTCTCAGTGCACCCCAACTTGAGGACTCGTATGTGTCTTCAATTATGGGTAATTCTGTGCTGTCACCTGCTGAAGGCTTGAGTCATCAGTTTTCTTTTTCTGCTTCTGGAACTTCTGTTAGACGTAACTTTGATTTAACCCACGCTTCCTATCTCTGATTTGACTTTTTATTTCTCTGTACTTCATTCTGAACAATATCCTCAGTTCTGGTTTCTAAGTCACTGATCCTCTGTTTTGTTCTGTCTTTTAAAGTAATGTAAGCCACTTAGTGACTTTTTAATTTCAATGTTGTTCAGTTCCATGGTTTCCAAATGGATCCTTCCGAATCCTGAGATTTCTATTCTCACTTAACAGTTGTTATTCTTTCTGTTTCTGTAAATTATAAAAATTTAACAGTTCTAACAATATATTTTTAAATTCCTTTTCAAATTGTTTCATTTCCTCATTTCATTAGGTCTGAATTCTGCCATCATTTGGTTCTGGCAACTGTGTCTTATGGCAGTAGATATTGTCAAAGGTTTTATTCTTTTTATTAAAAAGTTTACCTAACCTGGGAGTTTCCCCTTGTGCAACTTTGTGTCTAATTATGTAATTTAAAAAAAAAAGGAAATAGATATCAGTAAAAGTCAAAGGTTAATGTCTAAAATCCTTATTAAGAGAAGGGCTCATGCAAGTAAATAAGAACTAAGTTCCAAATAAGAACTAAATTCAAAACAAAATCATAAGCAGATCATCTAATATAAAAATATTTAATAAACAACCCAAGTATTCAACCTCATTGGTAATCAGGAAGTGCAAACTAAGATAACGAGGAGTTTAATTTTCACCAAATAAATTGCAGAAAAATGAAGAGACGGTAATATTTAATGCTGGTGAAGCTTTCATGAGATGCTGCTGGTGAGAGTTTAACTTTTCAGGAAAGCAACCGAACAATACAGTCACAAGGGCTTGTTCCCCGAGCACTTACTATGAATTGAGCTAGGTGTTTAGCTAATTATGTAACAAATGTGAGACACACTTACCAAGGATAAAAATTGCATTATTTTAATAATGTTTATAAAATCCCAACAATGGGAGGGTAGTTAATTAAATTATGATGTATTTTCTTCCAAAGACTTTTCTTGGTAGGAGGAAAACTCCTGCATATAGAATTTTAAAGAAAAACAAGTGAGTTCAAAAATGAAAAAATATGCATAGAGTACCATCTGGGCAGAAACACCCGTGTGTGCAAGAGCGCTTTCTTTTGGTCTGATTGAGGGTGATTGCTTTGTGTCTCTTTGCACTTTTTATATACTTTCCAAATTTTCCACAATGTGATGTTATCACTTTAATCAGTCTAAAAAAGTTAACTGATGGAAAGTTGAGCTTGAAGAAGTAAACGTTTTACAGATAAGTACCTTTTTTAAACACGCTGATGCCTGTCTACTGAGCTGAGATGGCTGAGTGCCCTCCTGGCCCGCTTCGCCTGCTCTCAGCAACCGCTCTCCGCATCAGTCTGGACCAGAGTTTCCTGATCCTCCTTCCTCGCTGATACTCTATTGACAAGTGATGCTTGATTTCCTTGGGCAGCACTGCCTGTTACAAGTTCTTTAAATTAAATTTAGCCATGTATTGGTGACATTGAATATTGATTTTATTGTAAAACTGCCTTTGAGGGCTTCGTGAGTCTGTAGAACCGGTGCAATGCCCACTCAAATCTGAAACGCACTCCAGTGTCCTGCTAGATACTGACCAGTGCCATTTTGGCTCCCAAGGGACAATATCTGGAAACACTGTTGGTTGTCCCAACGAGGTGGAGAGAGTGTGCTACTGGCCTCTGGTGGGTGGAGGCCAGGGAAGATGCCAAACTTTGTCCAGGGCATAAGATAGGCAGATACACAAAGCTATCTGGCTTCAAATGTCAGTGGCGCCAAGATTGTCAGGCTCTGTATTTAAAGTTCTTATTTCCAACAAGGACCTACTGAATGGCATAAGGAACTATACTCAATATCTTGTAATAAGCCATAATAGAAAATAATCTGGAAAAGAATATATATATATATATATATATATGTTTGTGTGTGTGTGTGTGAATCACTTTACTGTGCGCTTCAAGCTAACGAATTGTGAACTAACTATACTTCAGTTTAAAAAGTTCTTGATTCCAAAACTCATAAGCTTTTAAAATCGGTTTTCAATTTTTTTTGTACATAAAAGTACTATCTGTGCTTTATGCCAATATATCCATCACACTTAAATGGATTTTTTGCAAATCCTCTTTAAACTTCAAAATGTCCTTTATTAATAAGAAAAATAGTTTTGAATAACTTATTAAACTACTACTGAATCTTTGATAAGAGAGATTGCAAGTTTTAAGGATAAAAGGAATGAAATGGCATGAAATGAAGTGGGAAGTCATTTTGGACATCCATCAGACCTTCCCCAAAGTGATGGCCGTTGGAGTCTGGAGTGAGGGCTCTAGGAGCTGGCTGCTAACTGTGGGATGCTTTGCTTCGTCCCCCACTCTCACTGCCTGGCCCACACCGCAAAGGGCCATCAGGATGGACCCAAAGCAGCTCACGCAGAAGGTTCTCCTGCAAGGGGCAAAGTGAAGACAGATGTTCCGTCTTTGTTCAAAACAGTAACACATGAGAATCTGCCTGATTTACGTCATTCTGCATTTCCGTTAGCAACGTCCTCTGCATGAAACCATAAGTGTGCTGGAGACATGTTAGGGTGGCTCCTTGGCCCTGTTTCAGGAATCAGAGATGAGCTAGCTATAGGAAGAGCCCCTGAGAACCTGGACTCTTGGGGCTAGCCACTAGCCATCTGTGGGACTTGGAGAAGGTCACTTCAGCCTGCTGTCTCAGCTTCTTTATCTGCAAGACAAAGAGGTTGTATCAGAACATCCTCTGGTCTCTGTATGCCTCTACAAAGCACTGTCTCAAGCAGACAAGATGAGCTCAGCAGTCTAGCAGCGCCATGCACTTTATAAATTATTCTTTCACCGCTGTTTCCTCTTCAACTTTGAAAATGGACTCAATTTTCTCTCCACAGTGTTTCTTGAACAAAAGCAGCCTGACTCACTAGTTAATTCAAGTTTATTTGGGATGATTTTAGAAGGAAAACAAGTTCAAAGACTCGTTTGATAGGAAATGAAACCAGAAGTTAGTTGCATATGGATGTTGAACATAAATTTATAAGCTAAAAGCTATGACAATTTTTTCTTCTACCCAGTGCTTCTTTTGGGAAAAAAAAAAAAGATACTTTAAGAGTTTGAGATCTTCACATTTGGTTGCTGTATTTTCATTTAATTAACTGTCTTTGGCCATTTCTCATCTGGTAAAGCAGCCTACCCCGGAAATAATCAGGAAAGTATTAGTGAACATATTGCCAATAAATTAGAACATGGCAACTGAAGACATCTGAGTCTGGTTGGTCCTTGATCTTTTCATGGACCATTAGGAATAATTTCCACAGGGTTCTTGCAGGTGGAGGAAAAAGATGAAATGCTAAAAAAAAAAAATTGAGTCCAACCAAGAAGGCAGAGCAGGGAGTTGTTATGCTTTGACTAAACTAGAGCTGCTTTCCTCAGCTAGATTCAAGGTCAAACTCACCGTGACGGGGAGACCTGTGGGGCTGGCCTCAGGCCTGACCTCCCAGGCCTTTCCCAACTAACAGTGTCTGTGGCTCTGAGGTGTGACGTCCATGGACTAGTGTTTTGGCTTTCTGGGGCTTTGGGACAGCACCTTGGGCGGACGTGCAAGGCAGCCCCTGAACTACATCCTGAGTGCACACCCTGTGCAGTGGTGTCGCTGTTCAGCCTCCCAAGTCTCGTCTGAGTCTTTGAGACCCTGTCCCTCACCATCTCCGGGAGTTTGCCCAAGTCCATGTCCATGGAGCCAGTGATGCCATCCTACCATCTCATCCTCTGTCAGCCTCTCCTTCTGCCTTCCATCTTTCCCAGCATCAGGGTCTTTTCCAATGAACTGGCTCTTCATATTCGGCGGCCCAGGTACTGGTGCTTCAGCTTCAGCATCAGCCCTTCCAATGAATACTCAGGATTGAGTTCCTTTAGGATGGACTGCTTGGATCTCCTTTTCGTAATGTGTGAATCTAAAGGGTTTCACTCGCTTGATTAGGCTGTTAAAGGCACAGTTGACTTTAAGAAGGAGAGACTACGTTGTAGACCTGACCTAACCACGTGACTCTGAAGTTCCTAGAGGCCAGAGACACGAGTCAGAGCATTGGAGCACAAAAGGAGTTCCATATACCCTGGAAGGCGCCACGTGGCAAAGGATGTGGTCTGCCTCCAGGAGGGGCAGCTGCTCCTGGCTGACAGCCAGTGAGAAAGCGGGGGCCTCAACCGACAGCCACAAGGAGCTGAATTCAGCCAGCAGCCTGAACGAGCTCAGAAGTGGATTCTTCCCCAGTAGAGCCCCCAGATGAGAACAGAGCCCAGCCAGGGCCTGGATTCCCAGTCATGGTGTCCGGACCTCTCTCATGTACAGAATGTGAGCTAGTAAACAGAAGTTTGTGGATCACAACAAACTGTCAAAGTTCTGAAAGAGATGGGAGTACCAGACTCCCTTACCCGCCTCCTGAGAAACTTGTATGCTGGTCGAGAAGCAACAGTTAGAACTGGACATGGAACAACAGACTGGTTCCAAATTGGGAAAGGAGTATGACAAGGCTGTATATTGTGACCCTGCTTATTTAACTTCTGTGCAGAGTACATCATGGGAAATGCCAGGCTGGATGAATCACAAGCTGGAATCAAGATTGCCAGGAGAAATGTCAACAGCCTCAGAGATGCAGATAACACCCCATCAGAAAGTCAGAAGTCAAAGAGGAAGTAAACAGCCTCTTGATGAAAGTCAAAGAGGAGAGTGAAAAAGCTGGCTTAAAACTCAGCATTCAAAAACCTAAGATCATGGCATTCGGTCCCATCACCTCATGGCAAATAGATGGGGGAAAAGTGGAAGGAGTGACAGGTTTTCTTTCCTTGGTCTCCAGAATCACTACTGATGGTAACTACAGCCTGGAAATTAAAAGATTCCTGCTCCTTGGAAGGAAAGCTATAACAAACCTAGACAGCATATTAAAAAGCAGAGACATCATTTTGCCAACAAAGGTCCATCTAATCAAAACTATGGTTTTTCCAGTGGTCATGTATAGATGTGATAGCTGGACCCTAAAGAAGGCTGAGCACCAAAGAAATGATGCTTTTGAACTGTGGTGCTGAAGAAGACTTTTGAGAGTCCCTTGGACTGCAAGGAGATCAAACCAGTTAATCTTAAAGGAGATCAACCCTGAAAATTCACTGGAAGGACTGACGCTGAAGCTCTAATCCTTTGGCCACCTGATGTGAAGAGCTGACTCATTGGAAAAGACCCTGATGCTGGGAAAGACTGAGGGCAGGAGGAGAAGGTGGTGGCAGAGGATGAGATGGTTGGATGGCATCACCGACTCGATAGACATGAATTTGAGCAAACTCTGGGAGAGAGTGAAAGACAGGGAAACCTGGCATGCTGCAGTCCACGGGGCGGCAGAGTCGGACACGACTGAGCGACTGAACAACACCCAGTAGGAGTGCTCTGAGCTGACAGATTTGGGGCGACTTGCTGTGTGCCAATAAAAACTAAAACGGCAGGCTGGATGAATGCACATGGGGGCATCAGAGATGCCCTCTGTTCACATAGACGCCATCCCCTTACAGGCATCTGAGCATCTTCAGGGCCAGCGAGTCCTGACAGCTGACTTCAGTCCTCTCCAGCGCTGTGTGAATCCACTCTGCCCTCAAAGTGGGGGGAGAGCCCTGAATTAGAGGTCGGAGGACGTGGAATCTGCTGCTTTCTGCTTTGCAACCACTTGGTGGCATTTGAGCGAGTCGCTTTCCTCTGGGGCTGTAGCCGTAGTTCAGTCATCCGTGATTGAATCTGGGGCCATCTGACATCTCAGAGGCTCACCGGCTCTGCCGAGCTGTGTGGTTGCTCACACCCCTCCTCCCCAGAGGGCTGGTGGCTCTGCCCCTGAGCACCTGGAGCAAAGGCGTTGGCAGCTGTATCAGCATGTGCTGGCCGGCTATCGAGCATAGGCCAGTTGTGCCCTAGATGTTCTGAAAGCTTCGAAACAGCCTCTGAGAGCATGCCTAAGTCAGGAGAAATGGAAGGAGCAGGATCTGAAACAGCTTGAACAGGAGAGCCAGATACAACCATTCAGACCCCAGCTGCTGATCCTTTCAGCTGTCCCCAGGAGGTGACCGTTGGGCAGTGGAGTGGGAGAAGGAGCTGTGTGACCGGACTCCCCCGGCCCACCCCAGAGGTGCTTCGTGTAGGAATCCTTCCTGGTCAAGCAGCAGTACTTTAGCTGTGACGAGAACCGTGTAATGCTTCCATCGTTGCTAGACATACACATGGCTTCCCTTTTGTTATTGTAGCCTTCCTTCAATCCTTTTATTGTTATAAAATACACAGCGTACATTTCCCATCTTAATCATTTGAGGTGTAGGGTTCAGTAACATTAATGTGAGCGATAGTCGCTCAGTCGTGTCTGACTCTTTGCGACCCCAAAGAGGAGCCTGCCAGGCTCCTCTGTCCATGGAATTCTTCAGGCAAGAACACTGGAAGGGGCTGCCATTTCCTTCTCCATGGGATCTTCCCAACCCAGGAATTGAACACGAGTCTCCTTCATTGCAGGCAGATTCTTTACCATCTGAGTCACCAGGGAAGCCTCCAATTAAGAGACATTTCTAAGTATAAAGATAGGTCAGCTTAGAAACTGTCAGCAGATACATGCTTGACTTTATCTTACAATCTATAGACAATACATTAGAATATGTAACGAATCCATACACCTTTCCAGAGGATAACCTGAGGCAGAAGCAGCAATAAAGTTATAAATGACAATGATCAGTCAGATGAAATAATTCAGATGAAGCTTATGTCTCTCAAAGAGATGGGGACCGGGCAAGTGGTCAGGAAGGAAATCCAACGTGCTTTTAACTTTGTATGGAGAGCAGCGTTCAGTTCCCTGTTGCTGAATGTTAAGTTCACTCATTGTTGTGTGCCTATCACCACCATCCATCTCCAGGCCTGTCTTCATCTAGGGACACAGAAACTTCACGCCCATTAAATGAGAGCTCTCCTTCGCCCTCCCCCGGGCCCTGGCAACTAACATTCGACCTTCTGTGTCTGCAAGTCTGACTCGTCGTTTGTCTCTGGGTGACAGCTTACTTCACTGAGCATCCTGTCCTCGAGGCTCATCTATGTTGTAGCCTGTGTTAGAATTTCCTTCCTTTTAAAGACGGAATAATATTCCACTGTATGGATGGACCGCGTTTTGCTTATCAATTTGGACAGCTTCCCTGTTTCAGCTACTATGAATAACACTGCTGTAAATGTAGGTGTGTTCCTTTCTGTTTTGATTAAACATTTTTTACAAAGTGCACGATTCTTCTGTACACAGCTCAAAGGCTGTTTTCAAGATGAACGGATCCATGTGACAGCCCCCGGATAGGCACACAGGACACCCCAACATCCAGGAAACCCCTCAGACACCCCCACTCATTTCTGCCATTTCCCTCTCCAAGGCCACTTTCAGTTACGCCCATGTTTGCTGTTCTATGGGCTTCCCTGGAGGCTTAGACGGTAAAGAATCTGCCTGACACGCAGGAGGCCCAGATTCGATCCCTGGGTCAGGAAGAGCGGAACCCTACCACCCCTACTCCTCACACCTGGCTCCTTTGCCCAACTGTGTGCACTCCGCGCATGTTGTTACAGGAAGCGGTGGTTCAGTGTGCCTCTTGCTGTGTGGTAGATATTCCGCTGTGTAGACATATCTCCATTTATTGGTTGCTTCAATGGTGTGATGGAGCTTTGATTTGCTTTCAGTTTGGGGCTCTTTGGAATGAATCTGGTATAAACAGTTTTGCACGCCTTCTTGTGGCTATACGCATTCATTTCTGTTGGGTGCACACCTCGAGTAGGGTTGCTAGGTACAGAATAAGTGTACAGCGTTATTGCTATTGTTGTTCAGTTGCTAAGCTGTGTCCGACTCTTTTGTGTGTCCAACCCACCAGGCTCCTCTGTCCATGGGATTCTGCAGGCAAGAATACTGGGGTGGGTTGCCATTTCCTTCTCCAGGGGATCTTCCCAACCCAGGGATCAAACCCGGGTCTCCTGCATTGGCAGGTGGATTCTTTACCGCTGAGCCAGCTGGGAAGCCTGAAGTGTATAGCAGATAATGCCAAGTACTATTTCAAGAGGACTGTTCCGTTTATGCTCCTCCCAGAAGTGGGTGAGAGCTCCAGTCTTTCCCTGTCTTCACTGACCCCTTGTTTTCTCCTTCTTTGAGATTTAGGGATTCTGGCAACTATTTTGTGTTATCCTATTGGTATATAAATGTTTCAGTTCAGTTCAGTTCAGTTCAGTCGCTCAGTCGTGTCCGACTCTTTGTGACCCCATGAATCGCAGCATGCCAGGCCTCCCTGTCCATCACCAACTCCCGGAGTTCACTCAGACTCACGTCCATCGAGTCAGTGATGCCATCCAGCCATCTCATCCTCGGTCGTCCCCTTCTCCTCCTGCCCCCAATCCCTCCCAGCATCAGAGTCTTTTCCAGTGAGTCAACTCTTCGCATGAGGTGGCCAAAGTACTGGAGTTTCAGCTTTAGCATCATTCCTTCCAAAGAAATCCCAGGGCTGATCTCCTTCAGAATGGACTGGTTGGATCTCCTTGCAGTCCAAGGGACTCTCAAGAGTCTTCTCCAACTCCACAGTTCAAAAGCATCAATTCTCCAGTGCTCAGCCTTCTTCACAGTCCAACTCTCACATCCATACATGACCACAGGAAAAACCATAGCCTTGACTAGCTGGACCTTAGTCAGCAAAGCGATGTCTCTGCTTTTGAATATGCTATCTAGGTTGGTCATAACTTTTCTTCCAAGGAGTAAGCATCTTTTAATTTCATGGCTGNGAGCCCATCTTTGCATGAAACGTTCCCTTGGTATCTCTAATTTTCTTGACGAGATCTCTAGTCTTTCCCATTCTGTTGTTTTCCTCTATTTCTTTGCATTGATCACTGAAGAAGGCTTTCTTATCTCTTCTTGCTATTGTTTGGAACTCTGCATTCAGATGCTTATATATATTATATATATGTAATACATATAATATATAATTATTATATATATTATATATATATAAATGTTTATATCACTGATAATTGAAGGAAATGAGCACCTGTTCTTATGCTTACTGGACCCTTGGAAGTGACAGTGAATGTGAGGTCGCTCAGTTATGTTTGCCTCTTGGCGACCCCATGGACTATAGCCCCCCAGGCTCCTCTGTCCATGGGATTTCCCAGGCAAGAATATTGGAGTCCGCAGGGGATCTTCCTGACGCAGGGAAAGCACCTAGGCCTCCCGCTTCCCAGGCAGATCCGCTGCTGTCTGAGCCTCGGGGGTCCTTACTGAACCCTTGGCTTTCCTCCTTCGGGGTGTGGCTCTTCAAGGCTCTTCCCATTTAAAAAACTGGGTTGTCTCCATCTTACTGATTTATAGGAGCTTAAAAAAATGTTTCCTGGATTCAAGACCTTCATCGGTTATTTATATTTAAAATATTCTCCCTCATATTGTGCGATTTGCCTCTTTATTCTTAATTTTTCTTTTTGACGAACAAAAGCAGTCAGTTTTAACATTGTTCAGTCAGTAGATCTTCTCTTCTCTGCGTAGTATGCTCTGTGTGCTGTGTAGGAAGTATTTGTCTATCACAAACATAGGAACACATTTCCGTATGACGCTGTCCAAAGGATTTCACATTTTGACCTACAGTCTGCCCAGAATTCATGCCTTTGCATGGTGTGAGGTATAGGTCCAGATTACTCCTTCTCTGGATGAGTGTCTAACTGACCAGCTTTATTTGAAGGAGAAGCCTTTGCGGTTGCTATGTGGGTGGCCTGTGTCCTAAACCAAGGGTCTGTGTGCACATCGGTCTCTTCCTGGACTCTCTGTTATGTCCACTGCTTTTTTTCCCCTTCCTTGTGCCAATACATGGGGAGGTGATGGCACCCCACTCCAGTACTCTTGCCTGGAAACTCCCAAGGACAGAGGAGCCTGGTGGGCTTTAGTCCATGGGGTCGAGAAGAGTCGGACACGACTGAGCGACTTCACTTTCCCTTTTCCCTTTCATGCATTGGAGAAGGACATGGCAACCCCCTCCAGTGTTCTTGCCTGGAGAACCCCAGGGACGGGGGAGCCTGGAGGGCTGCCGTCTGTGGGGTCGCACAGAGTCGGGCACGACTGAAGCGACTCAGCAGCAGCAGCAGCAGCAGTGCCAATACAGCTGCATTAAGGACCACAGCTTCATTGCATCTGGTATTAGGAAATGCCAGCCCACGCCAGTGTTCTTGCCTGGAAGATCCCATGGACAGAGGAGTCTGGCAGAATACAGTTCATGGGGTTGCAAAGAGTTGGGCACGACTGAGCAACTAACACACTAGCACATCTGCTAGTGAAAGTGAGAGTCGCTCAGTCGTGTCCGACTCTTTGCGACCCCGTCGACTATACAGTCCGTGGAACTCTCCAGGCCAGAATACTGGAGTGGGTAGCCTTTCCCTTCTCCAGGGGATCCTCCCAACCCAGGGATCAAAGCCAGGTCTCCCGCACTGCAGGCGGATTCTTTACCAGCTGAACCACAAAGTCCTCCAATTTTATTGTTCAGTATTACCTTGATTATTCATGGCACTTTGCATATCCACATACATTAAAAAATCATCTGAAGTTTCTCACCAAAATCATGTTGGGGGTTTGATTAGGATTATGCTGAATCTATAGATCAAAGAACTGACTTCTTCACAATACTGAGTCTTTTAATCAAGGAATGTGGTATATCTTTCCACCTATTTAGGTTTTCTTTGACTACTTTCACAAAGTTCTTTCCAGGTATTGTAGAATTTAAATGCTACTGTAAACCATGTTGTCTTTATTTAAAATTCTAGTTGCTGGTACATTTTGTTGATTTAGTGATTTAGAGCACTTAGTGATTTTGCTAAATTTGCCCGTTGATTCTGATTGTTTAGAGTTCGCAGGATGTTTTCTCCTTAAATATACACCAGCCATCTGAAAATTGTAAGAGTTTAATTTCTCTATTTCCAAACATCATACCTATTATTTTTTGTTTTATTCTCGGTGAGAATATATTCTTGCACATTTAGTGAGTTAAGACTTGGACCGTCAGCACAGCGTTGAGCAAAAGTGGTGACACAAGCATCTTTTTCTTTTTCCCATGTTTTCGATATTGCAAAACTTTCAGTATCTCACTGTTAACTGTAATGTTTGATATAGCTTTTTTGTAGATGTTGTCTATTATATTAATAAAGGTCCCTTCTATTACCAGTTTACTAGTAAAATTTTTGTGATAAAATATCTTTGTGATGTTAATAAAATATTTTGTAGTAAATTTTTTATTATGAATTAGTATTAAGTTTATAAGTTCTTTTAAAGCATTTATGAGATTATTTTAGATTTTTTCCATCTTTAATGTTTGTGGTGAATTCTTGGAAGGAAAACAACTTGGTCCTGACATATTGTCCTTCCCATATATCGCTGGATGCCATTTGCTAATACTCTTATTTACAACTTTAATCAGGTTAAACTTTTTATCATTTTTCTTTTTTTATGATGATCTAGCACCAATATGATACACAATTTGCTTCATTTGGCTTTAGATTTTTAACAGTTGCTTTTTAGTTGATTTTTTGTATGTTATTATTTACATGGATTCTAAGACAGTCCTGTAAAACAATGTATGTTCAGAGAAGGCCAGCTTCTGTGTCTGTCCTCATCAACTTACCCCTCTATTCTCCAGTAGGCAATTTTGCAAAAATGTATATTTTATCTTTCCATTTAAAATATAAGCAAACACTTGTAATTTTCATATTGTAGATGCTTTTCCAGTACATAGTAACATCCTATACAGTCATCCATCTTGGGCTTTTCATTTAACACTATGTCCTAAGTGTCAAACAGCAGCAGGCTATGGAAATATTTTTCATTTCTGTTTACGGTTGTATAATCCTCCACTGTGTACCTACACCATATTTTATTTAATTTGTCTCCATTTGACAGGCCTTTGGGTTGTTCCCAGTCTTTTGCAATTATAACAAGTATCACAATATTAGTCTTAGGCATATGCTTGTGTGTTTCTCCCAGTGTATCTTTTGCGTATGTTTCTAGAGGGGAAAATACTGGTCAAAAAGTAAATGAATAGGCAATTTTACTATTTTGAATTTCCACCCACAGGGGGATGTGCATTTTTTATTCATATCTGCAGTGTGTGAGGGTGACTGTTTTCCCACAACCTTGCCAAAAATATACCCTCAAACTTTTGAAAACTCAACATATTTTTAAATCCAATGGTTTGATCATTGTGCTTTGAAAAAATCTGGAATATTGATTCTATCTTGCCCATAAACTTTTAATACGCAAATAATTTACAACTTGAGTAAGTACTGAGTTGTAGAAATTAGCAAGTTGATTAAAAGGAAAGAAAGTTAAAGCACTTAAGTTTATAAAAACATCTCAAAGAACGATATACAGTCCCCATTTCTACTGGTGGCAGCTGAATTCCTTACAGCACACTGCCTGTTTTGTGACTGTCCTAAAGAGCCTCTTGATGAAAGCGAAAGAGGAGAGTGAAAAAGTTGGCTTAAAACTCAACATTCAGAAAACTAAGATCATGGTATCTGGTCCCATCACTTGATGGCAAATAGATGGGGAAACAATGGAAAGAGAGACAGACTTTTATTTTTGGGGGGCTCTGAAATGAAATCACTGCAGATGGTGACTGCAGGCATGAAATGAAAAGACGCTTGCTCCCTGGAAGAAAAGCTATGACCAACCTAGATAGCATATTAAAAAGCAAAGATATTACTTTGCCAACAAAGGTCCGTCTAGTCAAGGCTATGGTTTTTCCAGTGGTCATGTATGGATGTGAGAGTTGGACTGTGAAGAAAGCTTAGCACCGAAGAATTGATGCTTTTGAACTGTGGTGTTGGAGAAGACTCTTGAGAGTCCCTGGGACTGCAAGGACATCCAACCAGTCCATCCTGAAGGAGATCAGTCCTGAGTGTTCATTGAAAGGACTGATGCTGAAGCTGAAGCTCTAATCCTTTGGCCACCTGATGTGAAGAACTGACTCATTGGAAAAGACCCTGATGATGGGAAGGATTGAGGGCAGGAGGAGAAGGGGACGACAGAGGATGAGATGGCTGGATGGCATCACTGGCTCAGTGGACATGGGTTTGGGTAAACTCCGGGAGCTGGCGATGGACAGGGAGGCCTGGCGCGCTGCGGTCCATGCGGTTGCAGAGTTGGACACGACTGAGCGCCTGAGCTGGACTGACCTTGTTTGGCTTACTAAATCCTCTCACCTCACTGTCGACTCTTTAGAGCTTCTCCTTGCAGCTGCTTACGATTATCACCTGGGAGCTTAATCCTTTCCTCAGCAGGGCCCATAATCACCCCCGCCTTTGGGAATCTGGACGGGTCCCTTCTGACCTTTCCACTTGTCTCTGCACTCTGGGTTTCCTCCTGTCCTGCTGGGTACAGCCCACACTCCCTTATACCCCTGCCCTCTGCCATCCCCTTCCTCTTGTACCGTTCCTCCCCAGACAGCATGAGGGGCCCTAGAGATGCCTAGATCTTGAGAGTCAAGGGCCCAAGTCAGAGCAGGGATCTGCTTTATCTAAGTCTGAGGGCCTGCCAGTGCAGAATTTCAATTTTTACCTTAGCTTATTTTAACCATCCGTCTTTTCTACTTTCAACATTTTCATTTAAAACTCTACTTGTGATTTTTCTCTTTATACTTATTTCCAGTATACATTTTTCAGGATTGTAAAATGAATTCATGTTCATTATAAGTTATTTGGAAACTGAATGAAAGACTAGAACGATAGGAAAATAATGAACAAAATGCCCAGATGCGGCGAGTATTAACATCTTGGCAATTTACTTCTGAATATTTTTTATGCTTTTAGACATAGTTGAGATCATAGTGCATATGTACATTTTTATTCTGCCTTTTTTTTGGTCTATTTATTGCTTTCTCAAAAAACACATGGTTTTATTTATCAATGGCACTATTCTCCTTCATAATGTCTTCATTTATCTTTTATTCCTTATGATTTCCTCCTTCTTATATTTTTACTTAAAATATTTTGTCCGCTTCCTAGCTGCTTTTAGTTAAGTGCAGAGATGATTGATGTTTATTATTTTTATCCAAAATGAAATTTCAGATATTGATTTTTTTCTTACCTCCAAGGGAATAGATTTTTATGAAAGTCAGAAAATACAGTGGAAGAAAATCATGATAATCCTGCTCACTAAGAAACAACTGTTCGTGGCTTGCAGACTGTCTCTATGTATACTTTCTCCTGCCAACGTTTCATAACTTCTGATCTCACCTAACATTTTGTGAACATCTCTATGTCAATATGTGCGTTGCTTCAGCATAATTTTAACAGCCACACAATACCTTATTGTGTAGATGTACCATAGTTTATTTAATCGCATTTGTATTTTTAGATGGCTTGTGCTCAAGCGCTTCAGGTGTGTCCGACTCTTTGTGACCCCATGGACTGTAGCCCACCAGGCTCCTCTGTCTGTGGGATTCTCCAGGCAAGAATACTAGAGGTGGTTGCCATGCCCTTCTTCCAGGGGATCTTCCTGACCCGGGGATAGAACCAGGGTCTTCTGCATTGCAGGCGGATTCTTTACCAGCTGAGCCACCAGGGAAGCCTCTAAGTTGTTCCCATTCTAATATTTGCCACTTAGAAACACTGTTTTGTACTAAATTGTTTTAAAGATCAATTTTGGACATAGTTTACATTTGGAGAAGAGGATTATTAAACTTCTGGAAATAAAATTCATGCATAAGAGGGCCTAACTATTTTTGGAGCTTCTATTCTCCACATGTATAAACTATTTCCAGTTGAGATAAATCTTCACTTCTCCCTCGACTGCGGGATGGCATTTTTCCCATCTCCTCACATTTCTACAACATGGGACATAGACACCTGATAGACGTTTTCACCAGAAAAGCTTGGCATTTTTCTTTAGTTACTAGTGAGATTAAATTTCCCCACAATTTAGGTAGCATTTATATCCAGTCTTAGCCCACTAATATTCACTGTTTGTTTTTTCAATGCATTCTGTACATCGAAATCATTGACCATTTATCTTGTGTACTAGAAATACTGTTTCCATTTCGTATTTCCCTTTTCCTTTTGCTGTTGATGTAAAGGAGTTTTAGATTTTTGTGTAGACAGACTCATTTGCTTTTACCTTTATAGTTTTTGCTTTGGGATTACTCTTGAAATTCCTATCCCATTTTATGGCTATATAAATATTCACTAGTCATGTTTTTATGGACTTCCATAATTTCATTTTTTCTAATGTTTAATATTTTAGTCACAACTGAAATTAGTTTAGTTTAAGACAAAGCATGTTTAACTTTATGAATTTAGGCATGTTGTTGTTGTTCCGTTGCTAAGTCACGTCTGACTCTGCGACCCCGTGGACTGCAGCACGCCAGGCTTCCCTGTCCTGCACCATTTCCCGGAGCTTGCTCAGACTCATGTCCATTGAGTTGGTGATGCCATCCAGCCATCTCATCCTCTGTCTCCCCTTCTCCTCAGCTCCATTTTCCCCGCATTGATTTGAAATGCCATCATTATTGTGTATTTATTGGATACACAATACATAATAATTGATTACACACACATAATATGAACCCTGAACCAGGTTACAGAACCAGCTTGAGTCAGAGGGCTAATAAACATACAGTCATCTCAGACTCAGGATGCATCTTCCAACTGGGCTCTCGTTTCCTCTGGGCATGGGCGAGGCCTCTCTCTGAGAGTCACAGAGCACGGGAGCTGGCTTTCCCTGGTCCTCAGGGTGTTGGCAGCGGTCCCTGAGTTAGCCCTCGCTTCAGCCTCTTCATCATCAAACCACTATCAACTCTCTTCTTTTAACTTTTCTCCGGGGTTTGATTTTGAGGTTCCAGAGGGTCGGAGAGTTTTTCTTTCCCTGCAGTCTAATGAGTCCAGTGCATAAACATCCTTAGTTAGGTTGGGCTTCCTCAATAGCAGATGCTGAGATGAGGATTTGAACACAAGTATTTTATCCTGGAGGTGGGTCTAGGAAGCCCTAGATGGTGAATGCAGAATGGGACATGGGAGGAAGCCCACAGGAGGAGCATGGCTGAGCCCCGAAGTGGTGGGGGCAGCTGGCCCCTCCCCTTGGGGGCCTCTGGCCAACTGTGGATCATGACTCAAAGGTGGTCCGCCTGGAGGGATGCGCGAGCTGGGGTGTTTATCCACCACCTCTTTTCCATCGCTGGTGGAATGATGCCCCTGGGGGCCCTTAACTCCCTGACACCCTGGCCTGTTTCTGCTCCAGAAGCAGGCTTGAGACAGAGCTGCGGGTATTGTCAGCTTGAGGCTGGGGCGGGAGAGGAGGAGTAAGGGAAGGACCCCAGCGTGGCTGCTTGGGCCCGCCTCCTGAAAGCGGCCCCAGCTGAGTGGCCCAGGGGCTACTGAGAACACTTCCCCAGGGGGAGGACTCGGGGCGGCCTGGCCGTGGCGGGGCAGCTCCGGTCGGAAACTCCTTTTCACTGAGCCCAAATGGTGCTCCTTCAAGCTTCCCCATTTCGTTCTAGTACTGCCTCCTGGAAAAGAAAAGGATCAAGCCATATTTTCCAGAGGAGTTTGGCCAGTGACCCAGAAACCCCAGTCTGTCTTCTTACATACACTGGGGTGCGGCCCTAAGTTGCATAACTGGGCATCTCTGCCCATCCGCTTTGTTCTTGTTCGGTCGTCATTTCTTAGAACAGCTGGAAAGATGCTTGTGTGAGTGTAGCTAAGGGGAAGCCAACTCTGTGTGCACGTCCGTGGGGAGGGTGGAACACGGTCCACTTAGCCTTCAAGCACCTTGACTAGTTCAGCTGCTCCAGGGAGATGGGGGAACTGTAGCACTGAATGACTAATTCATGAGTCATGGAATGTTTATGCTCATTTTCAGATTTTCTAAACTCACAAATGCCTCTTTCCCACAAGCAAACAATTGCCATTTTTGTTCTAAAAGACGGTGGACTGGCCAATTCTATCATCATCTTAATCTCTTACCACATATTAATGGAATAAATACATTTAATTTGGCTTAGAAGAAGATGGATTTCTAAGACAAAATTAGTCTAATTCCTTTCTTGCTCCATAAGCAAATCCCAGATGAAATGAAGGGGGGCCAGCTTGCTCAGCACCCCCATAATGAGGAGTCCACAGGCCCGTGGCGCTGGGGGAGGAATTTATACTTTGCCTCCATTGGCTTTTCTTCAGATATTTGGGCGGGGCGTTTGCATCTCATATTTTAATGACAAGGAGAGTGATAAATGAAATCATAAGCTAAGCTCGGTTGTCATCGCTTTGCAGAAGTTGAGTAGGATTAATTACAAAGGACAGGAACTGGAAGCACCCCCTCAAGGTCATAAGTTGAGTGCAACGGCTTTGCGATTCGTAAGAGGTTCGAGGGTGACAGGAGGACTTTATTTTACCATTTCATTTGGTTCCTTCTCCCAGGTCAGCAGGGAGACCTGAGTCTGTGGGATCCAGAATCAGTTTCTGACCTAGACGTCAGAGGCAACGCTGTGTGGACTAGAAAAGCGACCTCCTCCTCGACAAAGGCAATTCCACCCTCAGAGGTAGTGTGCACCCCAGCCCCAGCCCGCAGAGCTTGTTTCCCGAGGGTCTCCTCCCCGAGCCCCCAACCCGCCCCCACCCCAGAGCTGGGTGCTGCTCCCCTGGCTGACCTCCAAGCACACAGGCTGAGCAGGGTCGGGCGCGGAGGAGCCCGAGAGGTGCCCGAGGTCCTTGGGAACCGTCAGTGAGGTTGGCTTCTGGCTCCAGCCTGCTCCCTCTTGGGCTCCTGCGGCAGCAGAGGCTTGGAGGAGGCCCTCCTTCTCCTGGCAAAGAGCTGAGACTGACCGCCTGTGCCGTGGTCCAGGCCACCCCTGCCTCCGTTCAGTTAGTGAAGATGGAGGTGGGCGCCTGGTCCATCCTCAACAAAGCACCAAGACGGTGGCGGGGACGCTGCAGGGCCTCTTCCTCCGTGACCCGCTGGACAGCCTCAGAGCTGCCCTGGTAGCTCTGTTCCCCACAGTGGCTTTGACATGGGGGAGACAAGGGTCAAGATGAACATGTGAGGTTCTGGAGACCAAGAGGGAAAGGTGCTCTCTGTCCAAAGTACTGGGCTGACTCAGAAATCTTCTGAATAGGGACCTCCTCGGTGGTCCAGTGGGTAGGACTTTGTCACCCAATGCAGGGAGTGCAGGTTCAGTCTCTGGTTGGGAAGCTAAGGTCCCCCATGCCTTGGCCAAAAAAAAAAAAAAAAATTAAACAGGAACAATGTCATAAATTCAATAAAACCTTTCAAAAATATCTTTAAAAAGAAATCTTCTTTATAGAGATGCAGAGAAGACAAAATACCAATGACCTAGAAATACATTCAGGAATGAGTTGATACTTACTAAACATAATTTATCATTTCTCAGGTGGTCTGTGAATATGTGTTCCTGTGAATTTTATGGACTTTTCATCAGGCCCGGAATGGGTTTAAAATGGAGGTGACCAGTGGTATTTCCTGCAGGGCTCTTTCTGGGGCGGGGACTGGGGAGCACGTCAGAGAGAACGGGACTTGCCTGGTGGGGCCCTTGGTTCTGTCTGGGTCTCGGCCATCATGTCGTCTCGAGTCAAACACGGTGCCCAGAGCCATCCTGGATTGCCTCACTGTCCACAAGGTCAGTGTAATTCTTACCTGCCCGGGCAGTCCTGGGGGTTAAAGGGCCGCCAAGTCCCTGGGAGGTCAGGAGCACACAGATTCCCTGATTGGGCTTTTCTCAAAACTTTCCAAATACGGGCTTGGCCAAGCTCATTTCCTTCCAGAGAACTGAGACTTTTCCTGGGTATCGTCAGACTCATTCATTATCTATTTTTATATTAAAAGAACAGAAATTCCACTAACTCATAAAAACTGGGGGAAACTGTTCCTTGCCACACAATATTCAGGACAGATGTTTAATTTCAAAGCACACATAACTATATTGCAATTTCCAGTGAAGTGGAAGCCAGACACTCTAAGCAGCCCTTACCAATTAGCAGCGTTCCTTCTTCGCCCCTACACCCACCACCCGGCACACCAAGGGCTGGACTTGCTGTTGCAGAGCCTGAGAATTAACGGAGACTGCTGGCTCAGCTCACCCCGAATCGGGTGGTTTGTGTGGTTCTGTGTCCCTCCTCCTCCTCTGCTCTGGCTACCCTTTTCCCAGCCATGTTCCACGGCTGCAGGATCCCCTGATAAAGCCTTTCCACCGAGTGACAGCTGTTCTCCTGAGCTCCTACAAGGGGTCTGGGAGTGGGAGGAGACACAGAGACCAGATTCAAGCCTGAGCAAGTGTGGTTGAGGACCTGCCCATGCCATCCTGACATCTACTCATGGGAAAAGCTCAGTGAGTAGAGAGACCCATGAATGAGGCTGATGACAAAGTCACCATTCACAAGACACGTAAAAACGAGCCACAATCAAAGACAGCATTTTTTCCTTGACGATTTGAAGATGGTCTGATTTACTGAAAAACGATGAGGACAGTATGAGTTTAGAGGTAGCTGTCTGCAAAATGAAAGTTTAGGCATCTGTAATTTGTCTACATGTTCCACATATCAGTCAGCACAATCAATGTGTTTTTCGGCAAAGTGATGTCTCTGCTTTTGAATACACTGTCTAGGTTTGCCGTAACATCTTCATGTTAATAAAATGTGGCTCAACTGAAGAACACTTTTCATTGCAAGAACAACAGAATGATCGAGAATACAACACTAGAAATAATGAGAAGTGTGCGTCTTCAGAGTGAGATCCGTGTTCCCACGTGGGAAGATTTCATATTGAAATGTGTCTGTTCTCCTGGGAAGGCCCTTTGAAGTCTTGTGGATGAAATGCCTGTCAAAATCCCCAAAGACTATTGGGGAACAAAATGATATGAAACTCATTTGGGAAAATGTGTAAGAATAACCAAGCAGTTTCTGAAGAGTAACAATGTGAAGTGACGCAGAGAACGAAATAGCAAAACCCCTTAAGATAATGATGAAAGTGGCACAATACTCATGTAGACAGAAATAGAATAAGGGCAACCAGCAGACCGTCCAGAAGTGACTCAGGGTAACTCAGCATTCCCTACATGAAAAGGGAGAATTAAGTCTGCGTAGCAAAGATGGATTGTGCAATAAATGTTACTGGCATAGGTGGTTACAATTTTGGAGAAAAAGAAATTGAGGTTGGATCCTTACCTCATGATAAAATAAATTCCAGATGGTTTGAAGAGATAAGCATAGAGCAAATGAAATGGTAAAGGAATTTGAGGGAAAGACGGGTGAATATTTTTGCACTCTGGGGGTGAAAGGGCTTTCCTAAGCATACTGAAGCTAGAAAAGAGTTTGGAAGTTATATCGCTCTTTCTAAGCATGTGACGCTGACATACGGGAGGTGGAAGGGACGTGAAGCCCTGGCTCACCGTGCGCATCCAGAGGCAGGGGCTTTGTCTGTGTGACGTACGACAACACGGCTGCGTCCCCAGCTGACACAGCCCTACTGGGTGGGCTGGGACTGTCCACATGTCACGGGGAAGGGCACAGAGCCCCCCGAATAGATCAGTGTGGGAAATGGCAAGCATCTTCACAGAAGTGTCAGCAGAAAAGTGAAAGTGAAGTCGCTCAATCGTGTGCGACTCTTTGTGACCCCATGGGCGATGCAGTCCATGGAATTCTCCAGGCCAGAATACTGGAGTGGGTAGCCATTCTCCAGGGGATCTTCCCAACCCAGGGATCAAACCCAGGTCTCCCGTGTGGCAGGTGGATTCTTTACCAGCTGAGCCACAAGGGAAGCCCCATCAACAGGAGTAACAGTGGATTAATTCACTATCAGCAGAAGTAAGAGTGAACTCACTGTACATCAATCTGGACATGGAGACAACAGTCAGGTATCTCATTTATGAAAACTTAGGAAGTGGTGGGGGCAGGCCCAGGCGTCTGGATGGCGGAGTGGATGGAGCGGCCAGGCAGCCTCAGCTGCTCCACCTCGTGGCCTCAGTCTCTGCCTCTGTAAAGTGGGGACAAGGATGCCATGGTCATTTCATGACCATGAGGGTTTTATCGTCACTTCAGGAGCCCAGCTGGGAAGTGTAGGGGCCATGTGTAGTGAAAGACAGCAGCACCGGGCCATCTGCATCCCCATCGCTGACCTTGCCTTGGGGACTCATGCACCAGCAGGAAATGGGACTCCGGAAGAGCATCCCGGGAAACAGCACAGCCCCCCTGACTCCAGGGAAGAAGTCACAAGGCACAAGTGCCACAAGATTCAGCCGTTCAGTCACGCCCAACTCTGTACGACCCCCTGGGCTGCAGCCCACCAGGCTCCTCTGTCCATGGGATTCTCCAGGCAAGAACACTGGAGTGGGTTGCTGTGCCCTCCTCCAGAGGATCTTCCCGACCCGGGGATCAACCCCGGGTCTCCTGCACTGCAGGCAGACTCTCCCGGGCATCACGTCCAGCCACTGGGGTCTCAGAACGAGCTTCCAACATCCGCTGAAAGTCTGTCTTTGCTCTGTTGAGGGTTTGAGGAAGACTCTCAGCTCTTCAGTGGAGAGAAGGGAGGCAGGAAGAGAGGGCCTGGGGATGGCAGCTCGGCTCCTGGTACACTGGGGTGATAGTCCGATGGGGCAACGGGGTGGCCATGAGTCCGCACACCTCTCCTGGGCAGACTGAGGCCTGAGAAGCCCTGTCGGGCAGAGATGGGCCCTCAGGCCCTCCTGGCCCCTCCGCCACCCCTGCCCGTGATGAGGGCTCAGCCAAGAGGGCTGGGCGTCCCCAGGGAGATGGAGCGGCAGCCCCGGTCCCCCAGATGTCTCCTTCTCCCGTGTTTCCCCCTGACCCCCTCTCACGCCGCCTGCTTTTCCTTCCACGTGTTCTAAAGTCAGATCTGCAGACCCCGCCCCCCAGCCCAGCTGCCCCCAGCCCTCCTGGGGTGCCAGTCCTGCCTGATGATCGTTGCGGTGGGTGCACCAGCCTGTCTGCATCCAGCTGGCTGTGGGTGCTCAGATTCGGGAGGACCCGGTGGGTGGAAGCTGTAAGGAGAGTCTCGGCTGGAGCCCCGGGAGGAAGCTCTGGGGACATACGAGGCGTGGGGGTCTCCTGGCACAGTGGAACGTACATGAGCACAGTGGGGAGGGGTGCTGGGGGCCTGGCTCCACAGCCCTGGAGAGTAAAGTTGGGAGTCTCCAGGCGAAACGCACAGTCCAGCAACTCTCCAGCCCTGGCGTCTTAGGTCTGTGTCAGCAAAAGAGATTGCGGCCCCCAAACTCATGTATCCTGATCCAGAAAAGCCAGACGGTGGGCGAGGCGGGCTCACGTCCGGCCTCCGAGGGAGACGCTGTCCTTCCCCTCCGAGGCGTCCGCACGGGGGCGGTCGGGCCCAAGTGGAAGCACATGGTCGCCCCGGCACTTCCGGGATGACTCTGCAGGTGGAGAAGGTCGGGCGGTTCTGGCTTCTGGAGCTAGAGATGCTCCTGTCAACAAAGGGAGCTGACGGGCCTAAGAACCCAGGGCATGCAGCCCGGGGGTCTTCTCAGCGTCTACTCTACACCCACAAACCCAGACAGAAGGTGGGATGATTGGACAAGACAGAGGTTTAGAAAATACACACTTTAAAGAGCAGTTGTAAATTTACAGAAAAATCATGCAGATAGCACCAAGAGAATTCAGCCTCCCTTTTGTCCACTCTGTGGCCCTGAAGAGGTCTCTCCAGCAGAAGGCATGCCGGCCACGGTGGCCCTGGGGACCGACCATTGCTGACAGCCTCTTCTGTGTGTCTCTATTTCTGCTTTGCAAATAGCAGTTGTGTTTCCAGAGTTTCGTCCGGGAGTGCCGTGCAGCAAAGCTAGTCGTGTGTGTTCCTTTGTTGGGTGAGCCCAGGGGCTAGGGCTCCCCTGCTCTTGCTGTGGTCAGAGGGGGCTCCCCCACAATTTCCTGAGGATGGAGGAGGCGACTTTTGGATCAAGAGATGCCTTCTATGTGTTGATCTGTGATATGTCCGTGGAGAGAGAACTGGGGTGAGGAAACCCCCTTCTGGTCTGGCTGTGGCACCCACTCCCTTCCCCAAGCTGAAGAGCGGAGCCCTTCCATCTGCTGAAGACACACACAGCAAGCAGCCCCCTGAACGGAGCACAGAGCACCCTACACAGAGCACCCTGCATGCATCACCCTACACACAGACCCTGCACAGAGCACTCAGTACGCTGCACACAGCACATAGCACTCAGCACACAGCATCCTACACATGGACCCTGCACACAGCACCCTGCACACAGCACCTACGCACAGGCCCTGCACAGAGCACTCAGTACCCTGAACACAGCATACAGCACTCAGCACACAGAACCCTACACACAGCACAGCACCTTGCCCATAGCACCCTGCCCACAGCACACAACACTCGGCAGGAGCTCCATCCACAGTCCTCTGCTCTCTGTCTTAGGGCCCTTGTGCCCTGAGAATGTCTTTAATCTGAACTTCTCAGTTTTTGCATCTTGTTACACACCTTAATCCTCCCCTGACTTCCTCAGTTCTTACCAGTCCAGGCAGATTGTGAATTTTTCAGTGTCTAAGCCACCGGCTTCTCTCTGTTGGAGGAGTCTCCTTCCCCTGGCTGGTTGGGCAGTGTTTGCTTCCGGGGTTGGGCGGTGTCTGCGTCTGGGGCAGGGGAGAGGGACCCTCGGTTCCTCTCACCTCTCCCACTCATCTCCTGACTCCCTGCTTCCATCCTGGACGCATCTCTTCCACGACACTGTTAGGATGGCTTGCTTGTACTTGCTTTTCATTTTATAATATGTCCTGGTTAAGAAATACTAACGTCTGATGCTTAAGGCCACGTGTTTGCTGAAACCCACACAGTCACACCCCAGTATCTAGTGTCTCAACCCCCAAATAGACCTCCCGGAGTGAGCAGTTAAGTCCTCACGCAAGGGGGCTGGAGCACGTTGGGGTCAGAGCAGTAGCTGCAGAGAGAAGCCCCCGTGGCGTGGACGCCCCGGATGCAGACCACAGCACTGACCTCTGGCAGGTTAGGCCTGCTGGGCTGGAGGACGCTTTAAGGCCCTCATCCATGTCTTGGATGAGGTCTGACCTCGTCTACTTAACAGAGCTCATAAATCCTACCTTCCAAGGTATTTACATTAAAATGCTGGCCTGCGGTTCAGAAACGGAATTCTAGGAAGAAGGCTATTTCTGCTTTTGGATGCACGCTGCACTTCCTCCGTGGTCTGTTGGAACCTGAAATGCACCCAGAGAGGCCGCATCTTGGCTGGTTTTGCGATGAATCCTGGAGTCACAGCCCCCGGGAGCTGGCTCGCCGGCCTCCTTGCGGCAGAGCCAGTTGGCGGCCAAACGTCCACATTAGCCGAGGCGCTTGTTTCACTGGGTCTGACTTGAGGAAGCCGGATTCCTGCTATGTTGCTGTAGCCACAGAAGAGCAGGCCTGGGGGCCCACCTCGTCTCTGCCGACCACTCTGCTAGAATGTGAATGGCCCCCAGGGGCGCGTGGTGAGACCTCGGTGCTTTTGGAGGGTCAACATTTGGGACTTTGCCAACTGGCTTTTTTTCTTAGATGTTTAATGGATTATAAAGTTATGTATTCTTCATGCAGTTAAGTAGTTTCAAACTCTTTAAAGAGTACTCTAAAGCTGGAAAATAAAAATTGCTTAACTCCACTATTAGATACATTTGAAATAAATTTAAAAAGAAGCCTCTTTGCTCAGTGAGCCGAAGGAAATCGTCTGTCTTCTGAGACCCTAAAATTTGATGTGGCTGAGGCCCCAAGGCCACTCCACCTCCAGACAAAGAAGTCCAGACTCAAAACCATCCAGGCCACCAGGGGCTGCTTCTTCCAAGGGGAGCCGGGCAGAAGCTGTTTGGCGGGAATGAGATCTCTCCGCCTGCAGCCCAGCTTGGTATCCCAGTAGTCTTGTCCAGTTGTTCCAGACGTCCCAGAAGAAATGTGTGACTCACCACAAGGCCTCTGCCCAGGGTCTCAGCTGAGTGGAAGTGGCAGAGGAGGAGGGTCCTCATTTCTCAGCCTTGCCCCCAAGGTGCTTGTCTCCTGGGTGACTGATATGATCCTGGTCATTATAGGTGCTGAGAGGAAATAATGTTTAAAGTCAATTCATACTAGGATTTAAAGGACTAACAGATCCCTAACAACCACACAGGCATTTGAGATGCTTTGTGAAATTAGGGAATTTTTTAAAAATTTAATTTGGGCTAATTATACACTCATGAGTAACAGGCAAATTTGGCCTTGGAATGCGAAATGAAGCAGGGCAAAGACTAATAGAATTTTTCCAAGAAAATGCACTGGTCATAGCAAACACCCTCTTCCAACAACACAAGAGAAGACTCTACACATGGACATCACCAGATGGTCAACACTGAAATCAGACTGATTATATTCTCTGCAGCCAAAGATGGAGACGCTCTATACAGTCAACAAAAACAAGACCAGGAGCTGACTGTGGCTCACATCATGAACTCCCTATTATCAAATTCAGACTCAAATTGAAGAAAGTAGGGAAAACCGCTAGACCATTCAGGTATGACCTAAATCAAATCCCTTATGATTATACAGTGGAAGTGAGAAATAGATTTAAGGGCCTCTAAGTACATTAGATCTGATAGATAGAGTGCCTGATGAACTATGGAATGAGGTTCGTGACATTGTACAGGAGACAGNGAGAGTGAAAAAGTTGGCTTAAAGCTCAACATTCAGAAAACGAAGATTATGGCATCCGGTCCCATCACTTCATGGGAAATAGATGGGGAAACAGTAGAAACAGTGTCAGACTTTATTTTTGGGGGC
This sequence comes from Redunca redunca, assembly GCA_006410935.1. Lineage (NCBI taxonomy): Eukaryota > Metazoa > Chordata > Mammalia > Artiodactyla > Bovidae > Redunca > Redunca redunca. Next base: position 203,093 of record SJYQ01001116.1, on the reverse strand, counting down.
TCCGAAATCACTGCAGATGGTGACTGCAGCCATGAAATTAAAAGACGCTTACTCCTTGGAAGAAAAGTTATGACCAACCTAGATAGTATATTCAAAAGCAGAGACATTACTTTGCCGACTAAGGTCCATCTAGTCAAGGCTATGGTTTTTCCAGTGGTCATGTATGAATGTGAGAGTTGGACTGTGAAGAAAGCTGAGCGCCGAAGAACTGATGCTTTTGAACTGTGGTGTTGGAGAGGACTCTTGAGAGTCCCTTGGACTGCAAGGAGATCCAACCAGTCCATTCTGAAGGAGATCAGCCCTGGGTGTTCTTTGGAAGGACTGATGGTAAAGCTGAAACTCCAGTACTTTGGCCACCTGATACGAAGAGCTGACTCATTGGAAAAGACTCTGATGCTGGGAGGGATTGGGGGCAGGAGGAGAAGAGGACGACCGAGGATGAGATGGCTGGATGGCATCACCGACTCGATGGACGTGAGTCTCAGTGAACTCCGGGAGATGGTGATGGACAGAGAGGCCTGGCGTGCTGTGATTCATGGGGTCGCAAAGAGTCGGACACGACTGAGTGACTGAACTGAACTGAACTGATAGACTCATGAAGTGAAAGTGAAAGTGTTAGTCACTCAGTTGTGTCTGACTCTTTGAGACCCCGTGGACTGTAGCTCACCAGGCCCCTCTGTCTATGGAGTTCTCCAGGCAAGAATACTGGAGTGGGCTGCCATGCCCTTGTCCAGGGAATCTTCCTGATCCAGGGATTGAACCCAGGTCTCCTGCAGTGCAGGCTGGTTCTTTACCAACTGAGCCCCCAGGGAAGGCCTATAGATTCACAAATAGTTGCCAAAATAGCACAGAGAGGGTCCGTGGGTCTCTGGACCTCCTCCCAGGCCTGCCCGCCCCGGGGACACCATAGCGCTGTAATCCATCAGCAAGGCCAGGAAGAGCTCAGGGAATTACAGGTGGGTGTCGAGCAGTGTGAAGCGTGAGGCAGTGTGAGTGTGTGTGTGTGTGTGTTACAAGGGTGCAGATGTGTCTTTATAATCACTTCTCTTGACTAGCCTTGCCTGTCACAGCTTCTCTCTGCCTCTGACTCTAGAAGTCCCGTCGGCCTTTTCATAATCCCCTTGGCCCCACCACCGCCTGCCACCCCTCGGTGGTCCTGGTGGGAGGGTCGCTCTTTCTTTCCTGGCCAATGTGTGTAACTTCCGTCTCAGCGGAGCTGACCCGCGCCCCTGCTGGCCCCTGGTCCTGGGCTTCCCCTCTGACAGCTTCTCCACCTGGGCAGTGAGGACCCAACCTGCTCTGTCCTTTGCATCAGCCCTGCCCACATCTGGGGCTGAGCAGCCCCCGGGCGCCTCACATCACGTAGTTCCAAGCCGAATCTACGCTCTCCCGGAGGCTCTGGCTCAGCCGGCGCCTGCCCGCTCCAAGCGGGCCCCTGAGAGCTGGTGGAGCCCGTGCTGCCAGCCCCCTCCTCCGAATGGCCCTGCTCTCTGGTCCGGGGCCCCGGGGACAGCGATGCTGCAGGATTGCGGCCACACTCTTTTGGCCGGTATCTCTGCCCAAAGCTGAGGGGCTGGGGAGTGCACGGGTGGAACTGTGTGTGTGAGTCAGGAAGCTCTCCCCAGGGGCTCGGCTGGACTCTGATGTTCACATCAGCTCCTGGGCCTCAGGTGCGTCCCCTCCTTGAAAAATGGCCAGGGGGCCCCTCAGGGTGTGGGGCACCCAGGAAGGCGGAATCACTGCTCCAGGACTCACGGCGCCCCCAGTACCCGCTGCAGCCTGGACAGATGCACCATGATCGTCTCCGAAGTGAGCCTCGCACGCTCTGCCTGAGAGCCACGCGCGCTGTCCCCTCCGCTTCATCTTTAAGGAGCTAGGGGCTTACTGTCCACCCTGCTCGTCACCTTGGGTACCACTTCGCATCGATGCTTCATTTATTATGCCTGTGTTGGACAGAGCACAGGCTTGTCTTCTCGCTCTCTCTTTTTTTTTTTTTTTTTGACATTTCGGGACCATTTTGTGCTTGTGAGAGACAGACATTATTTTTCACCCAACATGAGAGGCTTTGCCTGTCAATTGAGACGTTTTCAGCTGTGACTGTTATCACAGCCGGGTCCAGCTCTGTCCCCTCGCGCTCCGTTTTGATTGCTTTCTCTCCTCCCTGCGGTTCCTATGCTTTTCTCTCTCGTTATATGGCGCGCATTGCTTGCTTTCCTCCTCGAGGGTCCAGCAGCAGCTTTGTGTTTTTGCTGACGGCCACCCTTCTTAGGATAAAATGTTGTGTTCTGTGCCGCCACGGTCACAGCCAAGGGAGGTTCTGCACGCAGCCACACATGGAGTGTGCCGGGGGAGGTGAGGCCCTGAGACCAGGACTAGGCCCGGCTGAGTGCCCCACCCCTGCCTGGCACCGCAAATCTAGCCAGACTTTGTCTTGGGGGCCCCGTGGTGAAGCCGGGGTCGCCCGCTGACCCTCACGCCTGAGACTGGCAGCAGGACCAGGAGGCCGCCTGGATGTTATCTCTGTAAAGAGTGCAAAGCCCAGCTGCCTCCACGGAACTGAGGGCCGTCTCCTCGCCCACCTGGCTGTAACAGCTGTAATGCCAGGGGCACCGGGACCCAGGTCTGTGCGTCAGAAAACCGGGGGGTGAGCAGGCCTCTCAGGATCATGGACACAGCCCGCGAAGGGGCCAGCGTTGCCCCGAGAGTGAGAGAGACTGGGAGAACTTGCAGGGGGCCCGCCCTGCTCTTCCTGTCCCCTCCCCTCAGCCTGCGGCTTTACCCCATCCCAGAAACACGTAGCCTGCATGTGCACATGCATGTGTACACAGAGACACACACAGCACCATACCTGCAGCACGCACCAAGGCATGTGTACACAGAGACGCATAAGGCATGCACGTATGCATATGGACAATGTAACACACGTGCAAACACATGTAGCAGGAGCACATGCAGACATATAACATGTGTGTACACGCACTCACACACACCATGCGCCGGACATGCCGGGGTAGGGAGTTTGCACATGCAGATGTTATGTGTATGGATGTGTGTGGAGACGCAGGTAACCTTCGTGTATGCGTGTAGGTACAAGGAAAACATCTACTTCTGCTTTACTGACTATGCCAAAGCCTTTGACTGTATGGATCACAACAAATTATAGAAAATTCCTAAAGATATGGGAATACCAGACCATCTGAACACTCTCTTAAGAAATCTGTATGCAGATCAGGAAGCAACAGTTAGAACTGAACATGGAACAACAGACTGGTTCCAAAATGGGAAAGGAGTACGTCAAGGCTGTATGTTGTCACCCTGCTTATTTAACTTATATGCAGAGTACATCATGAGAAGTGCTGGGTTGGATAAAGCACAAGCTGGAACCCAGATTGCCCGGGGAAATATCAATAACCTCAGATATGCAGATGACGCCACCCTTATGGCAGAAAGTGAAGAAGAACTAAAGAGCCTCTTGATGAAAGTGAAAGAAGAGAGTGAAAAAGTTGGCTTAAAGCTCAACATTCAGAAAATGAAGATCATGGCATCCGGTCCAATCACTTCATGGCAAAGAGATGCAGAAACAACAGAAACAGTGACAGACTTTATTTTGGGGGGCTCCAAAATCACTGCAGATGGTGACTGCAGCCATGAAATTAAAAGACGTTTGCTCCTTGGAAGAAAAGTTATGAGCAACCTAGACAGCATATTAAAAAGTGGAGATATTACTTTGCCAACAGAGTCCATCTAGTCAAGGCTATGGTTTTTCCAGTGGTACATATGGATGTGAGAGTTGGACTATAAAGAAAGCTGAGCACCGAAAAATTGATGCTTTTGAACTGTGGTGTTGGAGAAGACTCTTGAGAGTCCCTTGGGCTGCAAGGAGATCCAACCAGTCAATCCTAAGGGGAATCAGTCCTGAATATTCACTGGAAGGATTGATGTTAAAGCTGAAACTCCAATACTTTGGCCACCTGATGCAAAGAACCGACTCATTAGAAAAAAACCCTGATCTGGGAAAGATTGAAGGCAGGAGGAGAAGGGGGCGACAGAGGATGAGATGGTTGGATGGCATCGCCAACTCAGTGGATGTGAGTTTGAGTAAACTCCGGGAGTTGGTGATGGACAGGGAGGCCTGGCGTGCTGCAGTCCATGGGGCTGCAAAGAGTTGGACACTACTGAGTGACTGAACTGAACTGAACAAGGAACACGCCTGTATTATGTATGTGGACTCACACAGCAGACACAGCATGTTCTGCACAGATTCCCTCTGCAGCCACTGCCCCCACCTGCCAGCACCCATCTCTCCTCCTTGGAGAAGCCCTTGAACGTCGGGGACCAAGGTGCCTGAGGCTGGCATGCCCCACTCTGCACTGGTTCACGTACAGATGCTGAAGTCCCAGCTCCCTTGCCTCGTGGGATAAGCCGGACACAGAGGCTGTGAGGAGGGTGATTTGTGCCCAGGACTCCCTGGGGAGTCTTGGGGACTCCCTGTGGCCACAGCCTCCTGGCTTCTCTCTTCCCCATCCCACAGCCTGCATGTCTCTTTGGGGATGTTTCCTGATGCAGCCCTGATAGAAACCGTGCCTCAAGGCTGCATCTGGTGTGACCAAAGGGAAGCCCTCTGGAGAGATCCCCTTGGGGGCCACGTGCTCTCGCCATCAGGCTGGACGTCCAGCCCTGCCCCCACCCTCTCCTGTGCTGCCCCAGCCTCTGGCCCACAGTGTATCCCACCTGCGGCCACCCACCGTCTCCAACCCTGCACAAGTGAGCAGGTGGAGGGGCACGTGTGGCTTCCCAGACATCCCCAGGCTCACCCCCGTTGCCCTTGGACTGTCAACATGGCTCCCAGGAGGTTTTCACCAAATGTGTCATAGAGGGAAAAAAATGTTTAAGGCTTTACAAGCATCTTCAGCTCTTCGTATTGTACCTGAAGTGCTGCGCTGAAACCTTAAGCAAGCGACTTGGGGGCAGCTGGCTGGGTGGGGAGTCTGCTCAGTGAAGAGTAACAGAGGCTGAAGTCTGACCATCGCTCAGCCACGTTCACCACGTGGCCCTTGCCCCTCTCACCCAGACGTGCTCCTGTGTCCTAAGGTTCATGTCCTGGAGCCCGGACCACCCAAGTCCCTTCTGACTCTGCCAACATCAGCAACGTTGCCACACACAGGCAGTGGGCGACACTCATGCCAGGCAACGACTTGCCTTGTGTCCATTTCCTGCTCCTTCTCCAGGATGACGTGAGTCATCCTGGGCTCACGAACCCTACGGGAAACGGGAGGTCTGGAGGCGGGGAACTTCACGGGAAGCTGTGGAGCAGCTGGCAGTGAGGCTCTGAGGGATTCGCACCCCCATGTGTCACCATCCGAGGGTGTGCCAGGCTTGGCTGGAGGGCTGGGGGTCTGTACCCCTGGGGACCAACCATGCCACAATCAGGGAGGCCTGGGAGAACCCGTGTTTGGGCAGGGTGAGAGCGAGGCAGAGCAGGCCTCCTATATACTTTTTCCAAAGTCTGGTTTCAATTGGATCTTCTTCCTGTGAAAAGAAAAGAAATTCATAATAATTTAGCAAAAAAAAAAAAATCTTCTGGGGGGTCTGCATGAGAAACAGCTCACAGGGTGGGGTTGGGGGGAGGAAGTCTCCCAGGAAGGAAGCATCTGGGGAGACAGATGTGCCCTCGGCTGCATCTCAGCCCAGAGAAGATGAGGGCAGGTGGGGGTTGGCTGGGCGGGGTGGACGGACCCATGCATGCTGCTCCCCTGAGAAGGCAGCAGCCCTGGGGACACAGTCCTCCATGCCCACCATGTCCCTGGGATCAAGACTTGGTGACCAGTGACCTGCTGGTGACTCCCTGGGGGTCCCCAGGGCCCTCCCTGGCTGGCCGCTCACCACCCAGCTCATCATCCGCTCTGATCAAAGTCCCCTTTGGCAGGAGGGTGAGTCTTGCCTCTCCTCCCCCTCCCTGCCCTGGCTGCTGTCCCTGGCGCCCTTCACATCCCGCATCCTGGGTGGCAGCCCGTCTGTCGCCCATCCTCTAGTCACCTTGCTCAGCCGTAGCATCCTTTCACCCATCACTGGGGGCCCAGCTGCCTCTAGAGTCCTCCTTCCAAAATAACCTCTTGAGGAAACACCTAGCAACCTCCCTTCTGCTGAGACATTCTGGAAACTTCCCACTGCTGGCAGGACAGAGAACACATGGGTAGCCTGGCCCTCAAGGCCTCTGTGACCACCGTGCCTCAGCTTCATATGTGCCCACGGGCAGAGGACATCCTCCCACCGAAGAGCCACGCGGGCAAACCCAGAGGACAGCCCAGGGGGTCTAGGCCCTTGGCTGGCCGTGGGGAGAACTCAGCAAAGAAGGGAAGGGCAGAGCCTGGGCCACAGGCGCTGGTAGCATCCGGTTCTGAAGCCGTACCCTGCAGAACTTCTGGGACGGGCACCGTGGCCTGGACTCAGGGGACCTGCTGGGAGGCGAGGTGGCAGGTGTCACGACTTGCTCTCTCAGACCAACAAGGACCAACACTGATCTTGTTGTTCAGTCTCCCAGCCGTGTTCAACTCTTTGTGACCCCGTGGACTGCAACACACCAGGCCTCCCTGCCCATCATCAGCTCCCAGAGTTTGCCCAAGTTCGCGTTGATTGCACTGGTGATGCCGTCCAGCCACCTCATCCTCTGACATCTCTTCTCCTTCTGCCCTCAGTCTTTCCCAGCATCAGGGACTTTTCCAATGAGTTGTCTGTTCTCATCAGATGACCAGAATCCTGGAGCTTCAGCTTCATCATCAGTCCTTCCAGTGAACAGTCAGGGCTGATCTCCCTTAAGATTGACTGGTTTGATCTCCTTGCCATCCAAGGGGCTTTCAGGAGTCTTCTCCAGCACCACAGTTAGCAGGCATCAATTCTTTGGTGCCTTGCCTTCTTTACGGTCCAGTTCTCACAACCATACGTGACCACTGGGCAGACCATAGCCTTGACTGTATGGACCTTTGTCGGCAGAGTAACGTCTCTCAAGGTTTGTCTAGGTTTGTCATCACTTTCCTGCCAAGAAGCACTCGTCTTCTGGTCTCATGGCTGCAGTCACCATCTGCAGTGATTTTGGAGCCCAAGAAGAGGAGATATGTCACTACTTCCATCTTTTCCCCTTCTGTTTGCCATGCAGTGATGGGGCCCAATGCCATGGTCTTAGTTTTTTTTTTTTTTTTATATTTAGTCTTAAGCCAGCTTTTTTACTCCCCTCCTTCACCCTCATCAGGAGGCTCTTCCCTCTGGTCTAGACACGTGTAGACTCCATCTTCTCCTCCATCATCACAACCATCCACCCATCCTCCCTGGTGGATCCTCCCTCCTCTGGCAAGTAGAGCCTTCTCTCCAAAATGCAAATCTGATCATGTTGCCTCATTTTGGTGCTTTTCCCATTGCTGTTGGCTCTTGGTGTCTTTGAAGAGTCTCTCGGATCCATGGGAAGGTTGGGAGAATGAGACGCTGAACAGCCCTGTGCCCTAGCCTACATTAGATAGCTTGTGTTCCTGTCCAGTCTGTCTCCTCCCCACCCCCCCTCCCATCCTTCCATGGAATGGATGTGACTTAGGATGCACGCTGGGTCCTGGAGGTTGCCAAGACAATCCCTGAGCCAGACCTTCGACGGGCCATTGCATCGCTCATGCTGGCAGCTCCCAGGTTGTGTGTCCGCTGACCACACACCCGTCCTCACATCTCCTGTGCAGTGAAATGGATTCCTGAGTCTGAGTTGAGGTGAGGCAGGATCCATCTCAATGGATCCACCACTCTCTAAGCCCCGGAAAAGAGATGCTGGCAGGCCTCTGTGGGTGATGGGGGACCAGTGTGATGGTCTGCAGAATGACAACATGATCCAGCCATCTCAGGCTGCAACATGATGGAGAGCAGGAGCAGCAACCCAACCACAGGGCAAGACCTTCAATGATGCTGCTGTCCGTCCATGCGAATGCGCCCTGTTTCTGGTCCTCCTTTCTGAGAGAGATGGGAAAGGGTCTGCTCACCAGGTCAAAGGCTGTGTGCATTCTCTGTGTGTCCTGCATTGGTAAGCAAGCACTTTACCCCTAGCACCACCTGGGAAGCCCCCGACTTCCCACCAATACTCTGACTTCATTTCAGCTCACAATACACATCAAAATTATTTGTGAGCCATAACAATGCCAACAGCAACAAGATAATGACTGAAAAGTCAGCAGGGGTACAGCAGTTCTTTTTATCCTCGTGTTTTATGCCAAGAAAAATCAATCTTTCCATTTGCTCCCAGTCTACTTTGTGTCTTGCAGGAGAACCATTAAGTGTTTCTCATACAGGTTTTTGAACATTTTGGGTATGTTTTCCCAATAATTTTATCTTTTAAATTATGATTATGATCTCTTGTATTTTATCTTTTTTATTATTTTATTTTTTATTATTACTGTAGTCTTCTGTTGCATTTTTTTCTGATTTTTGTCTGTATGTAAGGTGGTGTTGGAGAAGATTTTTGAGAGTCCCTCGACTGCAAAGAGAACCAACCAGTCCATTCTAAAGGAGATCGGTCCTGGGTGTTCTTTGGAAGGAATGATCCTAAAGCTGAAACTCCAGTACTTTGGCCACCTCGTGGGAAGAGTTGACTCATTGGAAAAGACTCTGATGCTGGGAGGGATTGGGGGGAGAAGGAAAAGGGGACGACCGAGGATGAGATGGCTGGATGGCATCACTGACTTGATGGACATGAGTCTGAGTGAACTCTGGGAGTTGGTGATGGACAGGGAGGCCTGGCATGCTGCGATTCATGGGGTCACAAAGAGTTGGACATGACTGAGAGACTGAACTGAACTGAACTGAAGAAGTGTATTCATCGGAAGGACTGGTGCTGAAGCTAAAGTTTCAATATTTTGGCCACCTGATGTGAAGAGCCAACTCATTGGAAAAGACTCTGATGCTGGGGATAGCATCACTGACTCAATGGACATGAATTTGAGCAAACTCTGGCAGCTAGTGGAGGACAGAGGAGGCTGGTGTGCTGCAGTCCATGGGGTTGCAAGGAGTCAGACACAGCTGAATAAGAAGTGTATTACTCTTGCCTGACAGCCTGATGAACCGCCTTTTTCTATTAGTATTCATCTTATCATCAGTGCCTTGGAGTTTTCCAGGTTGCACTCTCGCCATCTATAAACAGAGATGGTTTTATTACTCCTTTTCTGTTTCCTAAGCTTCTAGATGCTTTTTCAGTCTGACGATGTCGCTGTGGCATGCCATGTTACCACCCTGCCAGGCGGCCATACTGCTGGAGGTCAGGCCTCTGTTTTCTCTGATTCTAGAGAAAATGCACCCAGCCTTTGTCTATTAAGCAGATTGCTGGATTTGAGGGCTGATCATATGTCCCATTGGTGAGTATCAACACCATATTTTATAAAAACTGTTTTAAAGTTGTTTTTCTTCTTCTGTGTCTGGAACTCTCCAGCCTTTGAAGGTTTGGTGGGATTCCCCATGAAACCGTCTGGGTGGGCTTCGTGCCCTCTGGGTTTGTTCTTAGACAATATTTTATGGAATGATCGCTATAAACTTTCTGTCTCTGCAGGGGCTAATTATGATGAATCATGTTTTCCTAGGAAGTTATCACTACTTCGAACTTTTCAAATGTGTCTGTACAGAGCTTTGCAGCAGTGTCACGTTTTTAAAAAATTCTTGTATTTCAGTGGTTATTTCATCCTTGTCACTTCTTATATTGCGTGTTTGCATTTTCCTCCTTTTTTGTGATTAGTTTCACTTGTGGTTTTCTTTTTTCCCCAAGTAACTGACATTTCAATTTCATTCTTAGTTCCAATGTTTTTTATTTTTCTAATTATTGACAATTAATCTTGGCTTTTACCTTTATTATTTCCTTCTTCCTGCTTACTTTTAGATTATTTCTTTTTTCTGACTTAACTGGGCAGAATGTTTCATCTATTTATTTTCATTGTTTTATTTTTCAGCAATTTAGGCTTTACCCTGTGAACTTTCTTCTGAGCACTAATTTAATTTATCCCATCAATTTCATTGTAGCTTTTCCATTATCATCTTTTTGAAAGAAGTTCTATAATTTAGATTTGTTCTCAGCCTTTCACCCTTGAGTGTTTAATTGACAGGTTTTTCTAATTGTCTGGTAGAAAGGCCTTTTTGGAATTAATGTTGAGTTTTGTTTCATTATCAACAGAAAACAGTTTGCATTAACTCTGTCTTCTGGGATTTCCTGAGCTTTCCCTTTGTGGCCTGAAATGCAGTGAGCTTTCAAGAATGTTTTGCACGGACTGGCTTCCTCTGGCGTGGAGATCAGGGTTTCGTGTGTCCTAACTGGGCCTACTGTTGAGGTTTTCTGCCTCTCCACTGGTTCATTGCCGCTGCTCCCTGGACCCCTCTTTCTATGAGAAGCGTGGGCTAATGCCTCTGAATATTAGGTGTTTCTATCTCTTTCTCTTGCCTTCACTATAGTGACCGTTTACCAGCCCTGTTGCATCATTTGGAACATAGGTATCAACATTTAGTTTCTATCCTGAATCATAGCTTTCAGCGCCACACACTGTCATTCTCATCTCATCTAACGCCTTTTCACCCAGAGCCTACCTTGTCATCTATCAAGAGCACAAGCCCTGCTTTCCGCCTGTTTGCATGCTCTCTTACACGTTTAGCTTTTCGGAATCACTTCATTTGGGGCATGTCTTTTACACACAGCATGGAATTGGACTTAACTTTTTGAATTAGTCTTAATACATTTTCCTTCTAATTAGTGAGTTATGTGCGTACTCAGTTGCTTCAGTTGTGTTCAACTCTTCGTGACCCCATGGACTGTATTCACCAGGCTCCTTTGTCCATGGGATTTCCAGGGCAAGAATACTGGGGTGGGTTGCCGTTTCCTCCTCCAGAGGATCTTCCTGACTCAAGGATTGAACACGTGTCTCCTGCAGTTCCTGCGTTGGCAGGCGGGCTCTTTACTTCTGTGCCACCCGGGAAGCCCAATTAGTGAGTTTGGCTTTTAACTTATTGCTGTGACTGAACTCTCCAACTCAGTCGCATTATTGAATGCATTTTGCCATATTATATATATTTATTTGAGCTCTTTTACCATGGCATTTTCTTTTTTCTTTTTTTTTTGTTATTTATTTGGAATTAGACAAGTTTGCACTTTGTGTTTAATTTTGTGAGTGGCTTTATATTTAAGTATTTATAATATTTGTATTTGTGTGGCTCAATTGGTAAAGAATCCACCTGCAATGCAGATCTGGGTTCGATCCCTGGGTAGGGAAGATCCCCTGGAGAAGGGAAAATCTACCCACTCCAGTATTCTGGCCTGGAGAATTCCATGGGCTGTGTCCATGGGGTTCCAAAGAGTCAGACGTGACTGAGCCACTTTCACTTTATATTTAAGTGTTTATAATATTTGTGGTTATAGGTTATATCCCTTCATATAAAGTCCTTAGTCCCGTCCTCCTTTACTTATTTAGGCCTCTACTAGTCGGTTTGTCCGAAGCTTCCCAGGTGGCACAGTAGTGAAGGACCTGCTTGCAAATGCAGGAGATGCAGGAGACATAGGTTTGATCCCTGAGTCAGGAAGATCCCCTGGAGGAGAAAATAGCAACCCACTCCAGTATTCCTGCCTGGGAGCTCCCATGAAGAGAGGGGCCTGGTGGGCTGCAGTCCACGGGGTCGCAAAGAGCTGGGCATGACTGCGTGATGAAACGCTCTGAAGATGTCTTTGAAAACATTGTCTACATTCCAAACTCTACAGAAATCTCGTGCGGTTCAATACAGCCTGTGCTTACTGAAGTTCTGACACAGTTTCTCTCTTTTCTCCCTGGAAGCCAGTTGCACCTTAAATCTTATTACCAAATGCTACCTGCTCTGTCCTTCTCCCTCCATTTGCCTGCCTGTATTTCAGCTTGGATATTTTCTTCTGCTCTTAAATCCTGTAATTCTTTCTTTAGCTGTATCTAATCCATTAAATTTTCCACTGCGTTCTTGGGTTGATTGTATTTTAGCACTTGTACAATCTCCACATTTAAAAATTTAAGTTCTTTGTGAAAATTTTCCTGCTTGTCTTTTATTCATTTAAATATACTCGGGATAATTATTTTAAAGTGTATGTCTGAAAACTCCATTGTCTGAATTCCCATGGGATTCATTTTCTTTGTTGTCTTATTTGGGTTTGATTTTTTTCCTTGTCTTCTCATAAGGCTGGTTATTTTTTCACCAAGTTCCAGATACCCACTCCAGTACTCTTGCTTGGAAAATCCCATGGACGGAGGAGCCTGGTGGGCTGCAGTCCATGGGGTCGCTAAGAGTCACACACGACTGAGCGACTTCACTTTCACTTTTCCTTTCATGCATTGGAGAAGGAAATGGCACCCCACTCCAGTGTTCTTGCCTGGAGACTCCCAGGGATGGGGGAGCCTGGTGGGCTGCCATCTCTGGGCTCGCACAGAGTCGGACATGACTGAAGCGACTTAGCAGCAGCAGCAATGATGTACCAAGAATTGTAGAGATAATTGAGGTGTGGATGATATTACATTTCTCCAGAGGGAACTGACGTCTGTTTCTGAAAGGTGGCTACAGACTTTGGTAATCACAGATGACCTTGATCTGATCAGAATTTGAGGGGAAGTTGAGTGCTGTCTGTGCAAGAATTATCTATTTTTGGTTCACTCATTCTCTGTAATCTTCAGATATCCCAAGAACTCTCTCCTTGACAGATTCCAATTTCCCCCTTATTCCTGTGAATCTAAAGCACTGCTCAGCTTCTCACCCCTTTTTAAAATAAATCTGGAATGGATACATGGCTCTGGGGGAAAGCTGGGCTTGCTGAAGTTTTTTTATTTTCCTGGATCTTTGCCTTTTAATGTTTCTTTGCTTTGTTAGCTATTTGATGTCTTCCAAAAGATTTATTTGGTTCAGCTTTTCTAGCTTTTCTCAGCTGAAAAGTTGGCAGGAATTACCTATCCTATCATTCTTAGAAGTGGAACTTTTGGATATTTTCATACTATTAGGTATTTTTCTCCTAATACTATTAAGAGAAGTATTAGGAGGAAATTACTATTAGGTAAATTTTCTCCAGTAAACATGTGTTTATGTTATAGTCATCGACAATTAGGTATTAAAAATCAAGAGAGATGCAGGGGCAACTATCAAAGGACTGTGGGTGAGAGTCCCTGCTCATTGCACTCTGCATTTCATTAAAGAAATAAACTTGTTGATGTGTAAGAAGCCTTTTGTTCTCCACTCCATCGGGCTCTCTATCCATTAGTCTTGCAGGAAGAAAACAGAATGACTGAGAAACTAAAATGTTGAAGGAATGTATACTTGGATGCTCTGTCAACCAGATGTCTGTACTTGCCCTAAAATATGTCAAAACCTAATGACTTTCTGGAAACCAGTCCAATGTTTGTAAACAGGAAAGTCACCTGCATTGTTTTCAGAAGGAAATATTCTGAGTATTTCTTTTCATCTATCTTGAGCTTTCACCTCCTTTTTATTTGACTTACTTTCTCCTCTTCAGCTTTTGGATCAGTTGAAAAGCCCATATAAGTTTACAACATTAATAGCATATAACATTGTGATATTTTGCAACTTGAAGCCAAGTTAAACATATGGCCATTTTACTGTTATACTGTTGAAGACCTTTTTCTGGAATGCCTTTTATTCATTTCTAGGCAGATCTAATTATAGATGGATTTTTAGCTTGCGTGTTGAACACACGATTCGGTGTGTCTGAACAAGCAAGAAGCGGCCAGTCTCTCCCGTGGGAGCAGCAGGTCCTTTGGTTGCCTTAGAATATTTTTATAGAGGCTACTCCTCCAGCAATATTCGTCATTCTCTTGGGCTTCTGAATATCTTCCTTACAATGCATTTCTATTTTGACAGGACTTAATCTACATAATCTACCATGCAAAATTAAACTGATGATCTTGATGTAAGATCTTGTGTTTGCAAGGAGAGTTTGCCTGTTGGATGCCCAAATAACTACTGATAGCATGCTCCCCTTTGCCTTCTGTCCACCCGGGTCACCAGTGACCTCTGACAAGCCATGCTGTAATCTTTTATTGGGCACCTATTGTATGTTTATTCCAGCGCTGGGTCCTCTAGAGGCAATAAAATTGGAATAAACTGTGGTTCTTGCACCTATCCAAAGAGATAGGTCATACAGAATAGTGTGGAGGTGCTGAGCCCAGTCTTTATGAGGTGCCTTATGCAGGTAACTAGCCCCCCTAAGCTTCATTTGTAATAATACTCACACCATAGCATTGTTTAGGGAATTAAATAAGGTGAAAGTGAAAGTTGCTCAGTTGTGTTTGCCTCTTTGCAAGCCCATGGACTATACAGTCCATGGACTTCTCCAGGCCAGAATACTGGAGTGGGTAGCATTTCCCTTCTCCAGGGGATCTTCCCAACCCAGGGATCGAACCCAGGTCTCCACACTTCAGATTCTTTACCAGCTGAGCCACAAGGAAAGCCCTTAAATAAGGTAATATGTGATAATAAACTTTGTTCATTTCCTAGCTCATGGAAGTCTCCAAGATACCCATATATATATATATATATATGTATATATGTTACTAACTCAGAATCATTGTATTATTGGTAAGCACTTTTGATTACTAGTCTCATTATCTCTCTTTTTTCCGCTTAAGTTTTCTAGTCTCTTTTATCCCCAGTTTTACTAACGTCATTGACGTATAGCATTGTATTAAGTTAACATGTACAATGTTCTATTGTGAAATGGTAACCATGATAAGTTTAGCTAACATCTATGACCTCACACAGTTATGAATCTTTTTCCAATGATGAAAACTTTTAAGATCTACTGTCTAAGTAACTTTCAGATATACAGTTATTGTTAACACAATAGTGTTAACCACAGTCACCAAGCCCTCCTAAGGACTTAGTTATCTTACAACTGAAAGTTTGTACCTTTTGATCACCTTCCCCACTTCTGGCAATCGCAAATGTCTTCTCTGTTCCTTTTTGTTTTTGATGTGGTTAATTTTTTAAAGTCTTTACTGAATTTTTGCTTCTCAGTTCAGTTCAGTTGCTCAGTCATGTCCGACTCTTTGTGACCCCATGAACCGCAGTACACCAGGCCTCCCTGTCCATCACCAACTCCCGGAGTCCACCCAAACCCATGTCCATTGTGTCGGTGATGCCATCCAACCATCTCATTCTTTGTCGTACCCTTTTCTTCCTGCCCTCAATCCCTCCCAGCATCAGGGTCTTTTCGAATGAGTCAGCTCTTCACATCAGGTGGCCAAAGTATTGGAGTTTCAGCTTCAGCATCAGTCCCTCCAGTGAACACCCAGGACTGATCTCCTTTAGGATAGACTGGTTGGATCTCCTTGCAGTTCAAGGGATTCTCAAGAGTCTTCTCCAACACCACAGTTCAAAAGCATCACTTCTTTGGCACTCAGCTTTCTTTATAGTCCAACTCTCACATCCATACATGACTATTGGAAAAACCATAGCCTTGACTAGATGGACCTTTGTTGACAAAGTAATGTCTGTGGTTTTTAATATGTTGTCTAGGTTGGTTATAACTTTCCTTCCAAGGCTGCAGTCACCATCCGCAGTGATTTTGGAGCCCAGAAAAATAAAGTCAGCCACTCTTTCCACTGTTTCCCCATCTATTTCCCATGAAGTGATGGGACCGGATGCCATGATCTTCGTTTTCTGAATGTTGAGCTTTAGGCCAACTTTTCCACTCTCTTCTTTCACTTTCATCAAGAGGCTCTTTAGTTCTTCTTCACTTTCTGCCATAAGGGTGGTATCATCTGCGTATCTGAGGTTATTGATATTACTCCCGGCAATCTTGATTCCAGGTTGTGATTCATCCAGTCCAGCATTTCTCATGATATACTCTGCATGTAAGTTAAATAAGCAGGGTGACAATATACAGCCTTGAGGTACTCTTTTTCCTATTTGGAACCAGTCTGTTCCATGTCCAGTTCTAACTGTTGCTTCCTCTCTGGTGGTCTAGTATTCCCATCTCTTTCAGAATTTTCCACAGCTTATTGTGATCCTTCTATTTTTTGTTTAAATATTTTTGCTTCTCTTTTATGTTTTTATGTTTTTGCTTTGTCTTCTTTTTTGGCCATTCGTCATGTGGGATCTAAACTCCCTGACCGGGGGTTGAACTCTCAGCCCTGAACTGCAAGGCAGTCTTAACCACTGGACTGCCAGAGAAGAGCAGTCCCCTCCTTCCCTGCTTCTGTGAGGTTTTTTTCCCCCTTTTTCAGATTCCACATGTACGTGAGATCTTGTGGTATCTGTCTTTGAATTACTTCACTTAGTGCGATGCCCTCAAGCTCATCCATGTTGCAAATGGCAGAGTCCCTTCCTTTTTGTGTCTGGACAATATCGCACCGGCTGGGCATACCACATCTTTACCCATTTATCCCTCCATGGACAGTTAGTTTGTTTCTCCATCTTGGCTTGTGTGAATAATGCTGCTGAGTCACAGATGTGATCTTGGGCGCGGTCCTTGTAGTGGGGGCGGGCGGAGGAGGCAGATGAGCAAACAGCGGCACTGGAAGTCTGGGGTGAGCAGCGGCAGAAACGGGGGCGCTCGGGCGGAGGGAGAGGGTCAGGGGACCGGAGAGCTCTCCACGCGGGGTTCCTCGGGAGGACGCTCTTCCTAAGAGAGGGGGGCCGGCCTTGCCTCCGGAACGCAACCTCTTCTCTAAGGTCCTTGTCCCTGCGGTTTCCTCCGGCTGCTGCGCCCCTCCCTCTTCTTGGCCTACCCGCCCCCCGCTCTCCGCTGCCTGAACCCCCTCCCTGCCCAACACTGGTTGCTTCTGGAGGAAGGCGGACAAAGAGACGTCGTAAGTGACGCTCACGGGCAGGATGACACCCGAGCTGTGATCTCAGCGGAGCATGAGCGTGACTGTGGGGGGTGCTCAGCCCACAGGCTGACCCTCGCACTGGATGGGAGGGCGGGGGTGGGCGGCCTGGGGAGAAGACGGGGCATCTACAGAAGGCCAGCTATTAGAAGAAAATTGTTCACTCTTCTCTGAAGTATAGTTGACTTACGATACTGTGTAAGTTTCAAGTATACAGCAAAACATTCAGTTATACATACAGACATATATATATTAATTTTCAAATTATTTCCCATTCAGGTTATTATAAGATGCCGAATATAGTAAAGCTAAACAACAGGTCCTTATTGTTTATTTTATACGTGCACATGTGCATGCTAACTGCCTCAGTCATGTTCGACTCTCTGTGACCCCCTGGACTGCAGCCTGCCGAGCTCCCCTGTCCCCGGGACTCTCCAGGCAGGAATACTTGAGTGGGTCGCTGTGCTCTTTGCCAGGGGTGCTCCCCTACCCAGGGATGGAGCCCGCGCTCTTCAGCCTCCTGCACTGGCAGGCGGGTTCTCGGCCGCTAGTGCCGCCTGGGAAGCCCTATTTTATGCACAGCAGTGTGTACATGTTAATTCCTAATTTATCCCTCCCCCTTTCTCCTTTGAAAACCAAAATTTCTTTTCTAGGTGAGACTGTTTTGTAAATTACTTCATTTCTATCATTTTTTTTTTTTAGATTCCACATGTAAGCGTTATCATATGATATTTGTTTTCCTCTGAAGGCCAGATGTCCTTCAGGGCTGGGGAAGAATGTGATTCTTTATAGCTTTGCTTGGGGCTGAGTGCAGCCAGACTTGTGTAGGTCAAGAATATTTTGGGGAGGAGGCTCTAAAAACTTGGTTTTGTCCCAAAACTATTTTTAAAAATTGGTCAAAATTATTTGGGGGAAAGAGTTTCTATATATTTTAAACATATCAGATATGATCATTTAAAAGCAGACTCATTTGTATAACATTTAGGGTTCTTAGGCCAATGAAGAAATTCTTGACCTCTAAGTGTTACACATACGTTTACTTTGAAATTCTTCCCATATCCATACTGCCAACACATGCACACAAATTTTTTCTACGAGCCTCAAAATTTTCTGAAAAGTTACTACTTCTAAGTGCTATCTAATTTACAAACTGATTTGTACACCTTTCTACATTTTATCTTTCACGGTATATGGCTTATTGTCTGAGGCTTTGAAACTCTCTAGTTCCTGGAAAAGTGGAAAAACCAAGGCTTGCATTTTCACAGCTCCGATTTTAACTTGCTGAACTGTGTGAGTTTGGCTTAATCGCACTAAACATTTAGGAAAACTAGAGAAGAACTAGAAGTGTCAAAACCCTAATGTTAAGGTAGATTGAGCTTTCTGAGTGAGCAGTCCCCTCCCTCACGCACGGAGAAACCAGGCATCTTGTGTTTGGTGCCTGTCTGGGTGCCGCCTCGGCCCGTGGACGTCGTGGGTGTGTTGGGAAAAGCAGAGGCGGCGGCCTTTGGCTGGAGGCCTGCAGCAGGCAGACAGCTGCTGCGCTGGGGAGGTGGCTCACGGCACCCTCCTGCAGCCGGGTGAGCCTGGCCTGCATCCTGCCTTATGTGTGGAAATGCCAGCTTGCTGCCTATTTCCCAATGTTTGGAATCGTAATCCCTTCAGGAAGGAAGTTTCTACTTAGATGCCATACCAAGCGTGTATGGGAGAAATAAATCACGTTATTTGGAGCAGGTGGTATTGTAAAGGGAAAGAAGCAGGAAAAGGTGATCTGAGTCTTGGTTTGAAACTTTAGGGAGTGTTGAGCAAGATTCCGTGCTGATTCGGCCTTGATCTCCTCCTCACAGTGTGAGTGGGGTGAGCCCACGAGGCCATTCATCTTGAGGGGCAGCGGGACGAGAGCAGTGAAGTGAAAGTGAACAGTGAAGTAGTGAGTAGTGACGTGGCCAGTCACGTCCGACTCGGTCTGATCCCACGGACTCTAGCCCGCCAGGCTCCTCTGTCCGTGGGATTCTCCAGGCCAGAATACTGGAGCAGGTAGCCATGCTGTCCTCCAGGGATGAGACCAAATCTCTGCAGATTCCATTGCAGCCAGCCTCTGTGGCCTTCTTGCAAATGTTTCTAAGTAGAAAGCAAACATGAATGCCTCCAAGTTACCAAAGAGTGTGTGCCTCTCACCTCCACCCCATAAACAGGACTAGAAAATAGAGGAGGAGAAAACCAGCTCTCCAGAAACAGCTGCTACTAAAGCATCACAGGGCAGGGAAGGGTCGAGAGGCTCTGCCCGAGGTGTGGGGGGCACTCCCGCCCTCTGCAGTGGGGGGGCCCCTTCCAGTGCAGAAGGGGGATGTGTTACCAACACAGCCCCACTGCCCCGTCCCACCGGTGGTATCTGCATCGCAGGAGAGCTGAAGTGTAGGGCAGGGGTAGTAAGGCGTAGGTGACTCATCACCCCACTGTCCCCTCCGCCCCGATTCACCTGGAAGGAGAGAGCAGCTCCGACCAGCAACTCCATGTCTCACGAAGAGAAGAGAGCTGGCAGGCGGTGTCTCCCAGCCTGCAGAGGGCAGGGGCCTCATCCTGCAGGCGTGAGGCTAAGCATGAGGGGGCACGGGCCAGGAGGGGGTGCAGGATTGTGCCCCCTGCGTCTGGACCAGGCATCCGCAGAACACCTACAAAGCGCTCCGGATTCTGGAGCGCGTTCAGACACGCTGATGGTACTCTGTCCCCTTCCCAGTCTGTTGGAGCCAGATAAACCCCTCTCTGGTATTGCAACTGCTCTGGGCTGAGCATCGCCAGCTTTGCACATGAAAGCAACTGTTTAAAAGGTGCAGGAAGGCAAAGGCACACAGGACACTCCAAATCTCATTCCTGAGTGACCGCTAACCTACTCCAGGACCGTTAGAAACCCCAAATGGGAACGACAGGTAGATACTGATCATGGGGAGTTAGAGATGAGCTGAAAAGGTGCAAATATGATTATGAAATTGAGTGACACATACCCAGAATTTCCTAAATGTAGCTCATCACATCAACAGCCTGAAAAAAAGAAAAACCACCTGCCTGGGAGGATCCGGAGATGCAGAGAAAGCACTTAACAAAATCTAACACCAGGTGCCTCAGTGGTAAAGGGCCCGCCTGCCGATGTGGGAGATGTGGGTTCGATACCTTGGTCGGGAGGGTCCCCCGGAGGAGGGCACGGCAACCCATCCAGTGTTCTCGTCTGCAGTCCTCCTGGCCTGCAGAGCCTGGTGGCTTACAGACCTGGAGTTGCAGAGAGTCAGACACGACTTAGTGAGTAAAACAGCGACAAAAACACGCATCCACGCTGAAAACGCCCGGTAACCAGGACAAGAGGGGAGCTGCTCAGCTTGTCAAAGAATGACTGGAAAAGCTAACAGAACACTTCGCAGTAATTTTACCACTAAAATTGGAAACAGGGCCAATGTTCGCTCTTACCACTTCTTTTCAAAACTGTACTGCAAGTCTAAACTAATGCAGTAACACACACACTCCAAGGAAATGAAAAAAAAATAAAATTGTCTTTGTTAACAGATGATATGATTGTCAATATAGAAAATTCATAAGAATTTACCACAAACTGTTAGAATTCAGTGATCTTAGTAACGCTGCAAAATGCACATTAATAAGCAGAAGTTAATCACTTTCCTACAGACCAACAGCGAACAAGTGGAATTTGAAATTAAAAATACAGCATCATTTATACTGGCACTGCCCCCACCCCGTGAAATGCTTAGGTATAAACCTAACAAACTGTGTGAGATGTGCGGGAGGGAAACTACAACACTCTGATGAAGGAATCCGAACACCTGAGGAAGTGGAGACCAGTACTGGGCTGTGTGATGACACGCTGCTGGGCACTGTCCCTTTAAAGAATGAAGGTTGTTTTGTCGGGCATTGGAGCTGCTTGTGGGTCCATTTAATCCATATAACCTTTGTTGGGGAGGATCTCAACTAGCCTTCACCCCCAAGTTCTATCCACTTCGGTGGATCAGAACTCAAACATTCCTAATCCTCTGAGTTTTCTGCCTCCAGAATATGTTTGCCTGCCTCGTGGGGTTTTATTCTGCACATAAGAAGCTTAATGCAAGAAGCCTAAGTGGACACCTTCAAGGTTTGTAGCTCTTTCTCTGTATTTATCTCTTTTCTCCCTGGTTCTCTGCCCAGCAGACTCTGCTCGCTCGGACTTCTGGAACTCGGATCTCTTTCTCATCACGGCAGCAAGACTGCCCATCTGTCCCTGTGCCACAGTCTAGAAAGCGCCTTCAGGTGTCTATTTAGAGAAGTGATGAGGCTCACTGCTCATACTTAGTTCCCTTCTTTCACAGATGACAGTCCTGGGTCCAATGTCCAAAATAAGGTGTTTTTGTTTTTATGTATTTGTTCAGCTTCTCCCTGAAGGGAAAGTCTCCTTCTTGTGATGATATCACAGCTGGAAATGAGACTCCCTCACAGTATCCTGAAGTTCAGGTTGAGATTTTCCCTCTTTCTAAAACATTTGGGGGAAAAATATGGGTGAAAACTCTTCATAACTTGTTTCTGGAAGAAAATATCCCTCACCTTCTCTCATCCTTACTTTCAAATTTCCCTCACCTTCTCTCATCCCTACTTTCAAATTTAGCTTAAAATTAGTTATCTTTTTATTCAATACACTTCATAAAATAATTCTTAACTGGTCCCATTTTTCTGGATCTTGGTTCTGAAGACTAACAGGAGAAACAAAGCCATTTGTACTGACATGCAGGCTAATCACAGAAGTGGGCCCAGATGACAGAGAATGAATATTCATTTTTCTTGGTAGAGTGGGAAAAAATTAAAATGAGAAAATGCAGTTAATATTTAGTACTAATCTTAGAGAAGGAAATGGCAGCCCACTCCAGTGTTCTTGTCTGGAGAATCCCATGGACAGGGTACCCTAGAAGGCTACACAGTCCATGGGGTCACAAAGAGCCGAACATGACTGAAGGAATTTAGCATGCACTAATCTTTCAAAACAGCCTACTACCGAGGCTATGTATCTCGACGCAAAAACTATGGTAATGCACGTTTATGATGGAAACTTCAGCGAGTGAGAGACAGAGCCGGCAGGTACTGCTTCAGCGGTAGGTGGTGGGGACGTCTGTGCTCTGGGGAGACTCATTCTCCCAGGAGGGCTCCACTGCCCGGGGAGACACGGGCCTCCCTGGAAGGCAGAGCTGTCCGGGGGGAATTCCCGATGTCCTGCGGGAGACAATGTGGCGACTGTCCCACGAGGACTCTCCTCTCCCCCCCGCGTGTCTGTGATACACACGTGTGTGCACCATAGTCAGAGTGGAGGAGGGGCTGGGGATGAAACGTCTTCTCATTCTAGCAGCATCTTTCTCAGAAACTGCACACAGGAAGGCACAGTGGAATGACTCAGGTGACCCCAAGTTCTCGGTGATGCTGCTGGCCAAAATCTTGGCTCTCTCTGGCCACCGAATAAAACACACAGAGTCTGGAGGTAACAGAAAGGCGGCTTTAAATCTCAGCTGATGGAGAGGGGAACAGAGCAGTAAGCTCCTGCCTCAAGAACTATGCTCCCCCTCCGAGGAGGCTGGCGGTTTACACATGACGAGGGCTAACAGTCAGGGTCAGTGACTAGGAGCAAAGGTGCTGTGGTCTTGTCAACAGCCACAGGCTGGTGTCAGTAACCCAGTGATGGAGTCCGGCAGTTCGGTGGCTCTGTGGCCTTCCTTCTGGTGTGTAACACGGTGGAGGAAGTGTTGTGAGGGTAAGCAAAGGACGGCGGGGCAAGACACAGCTCCTGCGGCGTTAGCGGGCAGAAAAGCAAACTTAGGTACAGACATGCAGAGACAGGAGCAGTTAAAGTGAAAAAGCTAGGAAATTTCAGGCCTGCCCACTGTGCTCTTCGTCGTCTTTGTTCTCAGGAAGAGGGAAGAAGCAGCTCATTCCTCTTCCCCCTTTTCACTGGGACAGCGGGGAAACACCTAGAGCTTTTGGGGCGTACAGACCAAAGCCACTGGCCTGATGCAGCCCCATCTTTGTGCAAACAGGGCCCTGAGCAGGGAGGGATGTGCCTGAAGCCACGTGGTGATCAGTGACAGGACCGACAGTGACTCTGTTGCTGGTCCTTTGAGCAGAGCCCCTGTGCGCTCACCACGCTGGTTACAGCCCTTGTCAGTGGTAGAACCTTGATCCGCAGCTGAGCAAGGTGGGGTAGGGGCGCCTGGATGATGCTAGGGGCTCAGAGGCAGGAGGCTGTGTGCCCTGCTCTTCCTTCTCTTCACCAACATTCACTGAGCACCTCAGCGTCTGTGTGACAGTCGGCAAAGAGGATGCAGCAGTGGAGAACCTGTGGAACATAGACTCACAGGAGAGACAGCACATGATGTCGTGAGCAAGACCATCCTTGTGCACAGTCATGGGCTTCCCCAGTGGCTGAGACGGTAAAGCGTCTGCCTGCAATGCAGGAGACCCGGGTTCCATCCTGGGTCTGGGAGATCCCCTGAGAAGGGAATGGCTACCCATTCCAGTCTCCTTGCCTGGAGAATCCCATGGACAGAGGGGTCGCAAAGAATCAGACACATCTGAGAAATTAACACACACACACAATCCCAGGACTCAGCTTTCACCAGGTCCTGGCGCTCTCCTGGTGGGGGTGTGGACACGGCTGAGACTCAGTTCAGGAAGGACGGCTTGTCCTTGGAGTCTCAGGTGGGAACCCTGGAGGCTGCAGCTTCAGTGGCCACCACGGCTGGGACAGACGCGCCCGGGCCGCCTGCCTGGCTCTGCGGGTCTCTGGCCCCCGACACCGTTCTGCCTCGTTTCTGGATGTTTCCCAGCCTGAACTTCTCTCCATCTCAGTGTACACCCGCCCGCCTCGCCTCCCCTTCCTCGACAGGCTCAAGACCAGGGAGGGCTGGCTGCCCTCTGGGGAGGGCTCAGGCCCCCCGGGTGTGCGGGGGGTACACCGGAGCCACACAGAGCTCAGCACAGGTGTGTCCTGGGGACGCGTGGACAACAAGGGCCCCCTTCAAGCTGGAGAGCCGTCAGGTCCCAGGAACCAGTGGGCCTGAGGCCCTCATGCCAATCCTGGGCTGGGGGAGACCCGGTTAGGAGAACAGCTCATTCATCTTTCCTCTCCCTCTTCGGGCAAATCCATCACCGAAGGTCCAGCTGGAGATCTTGTTAGGATTTGCTCACGAGTGCAGGTATTTCTGGAACACTGAGTCTGGAGAAGAATGAAACCCATCCCGGGAGGGCTGGCATCTTAGCATCGGGCGGGTGAGTCCATGGCTCCATCAGCTAGGGAGTGCGCCAGGACCGAGAGCTCGCTTAGCATCACGCCTCTTGCCCTCATTTAGGAGAAAACGGTGCCTGCTTGTACCTGGGGCTGCCTTCATTCTCAGGCTCTCAGGCAAAGGACGAATCTCACTGCAGACAGTTACTAGTAGTATAATCCATACGCACCAAGTCACTTTGGTCATGTCCAACTCTGCCATCCCTGGACTGTAGCCCACCGGGCTCCTCAGTCCATGGGATTCTCCGGGCAAGAATCCTGGAGTGGGTTGCCATTCTCTTCTCCAGGGGATCTTCCCAACCAAGGGATCAAACCCGCGTCTCTTACGTCTCCTGCATTGGCAGGAGGGTTCTTTACCACTGTGCCACTGAGAAGCCGTAATCCATGAGCCCAGCACACCTCCTGGGAGAACAGGGCCCGTGTGTAGCCTCTCAGGTACAGAGCATTTCTACAGAAGGAAGCCTCTCCCAGGGAATGTGCAGAACTGACACTCATCTCCCTGAGAGCTGGGGAGAGAGTTCAAGTGTCGTGCAGAGGTAAGTTTTCAATCAGCTTCCCCAGATCCAGTCCGCAATGCTGCAGGAAAGCCTAATTCCATCATTTTGGTTCTTCTCCAAACGCGATTCATCCTCTGATCATCTGTACTTCGATGAAAGGAGAAGAGCAAACTCTCTCTCTCTTTTTTTTTTTTGAAACTTACTGCAATTCGCATATCCATCATCCCAGACCCTGAGTCCTGTTCCATCTGGGCTTTTCTCTTGGCAGTGGCTTTCTTTGGAGTTCTATTTTCGTATGGTCATCAGAGTTCATTTTCCCCAAACTTTCCTAATGTTCAAGTCAGTCTTTCTATCCTTCCCCAGAAAAGCCAGCCATCTCGAAGCTCCCGGTAAAGCAAGAGCTGCCTGACCTTCACCAGGAAGCGTGGTTTAGTGCCATGCCTTTAAAAGTAGGGTTTACCCCCATGGCACAGGAAGTGGCACCGGGCTCAGCTGAGCCAGGTGGATGGAGCAGAGCACAGGGTTTAGTGTGGGTGCCGCTGCCAACTGGCCGAGACGTCCCGGGTAAGTGGCCCCACCTGCTGCGTCTTCATTTCCTTGGGTCTCACGCGAGCCCTCCCCACAGGTGGTTGCGCAGGGCCAGCGGCCTAATGAGTGTGCAGTACTGCACACGGCACCCGATGCAGGCAGGCCGGAGGTTGCCCTTTAGTAAGCACCTCCTGTGTGCTGGGCCCTAGAGACGTAGAGTCAAAGAGGAACAGTCCCTCTCAGCGGATGGAGGTTCTTGGCTGGGGCTCTTCTGCCTCCGGGGGACGCTGGCTGACATCTGGCTGTCCCGACCTGGAGGGTGCTGGCCTCCGGTGGGTGAAAGCCTGAGATGCTGCTAAACGTCCTTCCACGCACAGTCAGCCCCACAACCTGGAATGACCTGACCTCAGATGACAATAGCCGAGGAAGAGAAACCCTGGACGGACAGACAAGCCCTGAAATTCAGTGTGATGAGGGCTTTAGTTACAAGGTGACCCTGGGACACTGAGGGCCTCGGCCCTCCTTTACTCTGAGGCTTAGTTCCTGGGTCACATTTGCTGTGGCCCCCCACGAGGCTCTACGTCCCCAGCCAACTGTCAGGGCTGCATGGGAGGGTCTGAACTCAGCTCAGCTTAGACAAGGACTCGCCACCCCCACCAACATCTCCATCCAAGGGTCAGCCACCAGAGTGCGTGTGCTTAAAGCGCGCGTCGCCACGCTCCCCTCTGTCTCCACTGAGTCGCTGAAACCTGCAGCAGCCTTGGGAGAAGTGCCTGCTCTCCTCCCTTCCTTCCTTTTCAAATTTTAACTTTTAGCTTATTAATGTAAAATGTTTTGTATTGTTAGCTCAGATTGAAAGCTTTGGATTTTTGGACCAGTTTCCAGGTCACAGCAGCGGCGAGGGAAGACACGGAGCTGTCTCACACACCGCGTGCTTCCTCGTCACGCACAGGCAGGCCCTCCCCTGGGGTCAGCACGACCCTCCAGAGACACCTCCGCTGCAGCTGACGGACCTGCACTCACGCGTCTGCGTCCCCCGGGGTCTGCGGCGAGCCTTCCTGCTCACTGTCTGTGTCGTGCTCCCATGCGTCTAGCATCTCAGTATCGTACAGGATGCTTTCGCCGCCCTAAGATCCTCTCTCTCGTCAGCCTTCCCTCCCCCAGCCGCTGGCAACCCCTCATCTTTCTACTGTCTCCACAGTTTGTCCATTTCCAGAATGTTGTACTGTTGAAACCATCAGCATAGACAAAAATGGTCCTTTTCCAGACTGGCTCCTTTGACTGAGTAGTGTGCATTTAAATTTTCTTTATGTCTTTTCGCGGTTGGAAGTCTCACTTCTTTTCTGTGCTGAGTAATATTTCACTGTCTGGATGGACCTCAGCTTACTTTTCCATCTACATACTGAGGGACATCTTGGTTGCATCCAAGTTTGGGCAATGAGGCATGACGATGCTGTGAATATTGGTGTGTAGGTATCTGGGTGAACCTAAGTTCTTACTCCTTTAGACTCCCTTCTCTCTTTATTTCTTGCTCGCCTTGTTTTTCCTATCTTTCTCTTTCTCACTTTCTTCTCCAGGCTTATCTTATATATTTCCTGCCCAGGTCCTAGGATCAGCCACTTTTCTAAGGAGTCTGGCCCCTTTCATTGGAGAATGGTATGAGAAACTAAAATCTGGCTGCTGCCTGTGTTTTCTGCATGAGGGGATCTTGTCTATTAGGCTGAAGCACAGGCATCACTTTGCCGACAAAGGTCCGTATAGTCAAAGCTATGGTTTTTCCAATAGTCATGTATGGATGTGAGGGTTGGGCCAGAAAGCAGGCTGAGTGCCAAAGAACTGATGGTTTCAAATCGTGGTGTTGGAGAAGTCTCTTGAGAGTCCCTTGGACAGCAAGGAAATCAAACCAGTCCATCCTAAAGGAAATCAACCCTCAATAGTCACTGGAAGGACTAATGCTGAAGCTGAAGCTCCAGTACTTTGGCCACCTGACGGGAAGAGCTGAATCATTTGGAAAAGACTCTGATGCTGGGAAAGACTGAAGGCAAAAGGAGAAGGGGGTGGGAGGGGATGAGATGGTTAGATAGCATCACCGACTCGATGGACATGAACGTGAACAAATTCTGGGAGACAGTGAAGGACAGGGAAGCCTGGCGTGTTGTGGTCCATGGGGTCACAGTCAGGCATAATGTAGCGTCTGACCAGCAAACAACAGTGGGCAGAGCAGGGGCATGTATGCGCCCAGCCCAGGCATACACGTGCACGCGTGTTTCTCGGTGCAGCCGTCTTTTCGTCTACTAGGTTAGCACGAGTTCTACTGATTCTCTAATGGTAACCCAGTGCCTCAGGGGTCATTTTACTCTCCTCTCCTTCAGCTCAGTTCAGTCGCTCAGTTGTGTCCGACTCTTTGTGACCCCGTGAATCGCAGCATGCCAGGCCTCCTTGTCCATCACCAACTCCTGGAGTTCACTCAGACTCATGTCCATCAAGTCAGTCATGCCATCCAGCCATCTCATCCTTGGTCGCCCCCTTCTCCTCCAGCCCCCAATCCCTCCCAATGTCAAAGTCTTTTCCAGTGAGTCAACTCTTCACATGAGGTGGCCAAAGTACTGGAGTTTCAGCTTTAGCATCATTCCTTCCAAAGAAATCCCAGGGCTGATCTCCTTCAGAANTCTAGGTTGCTCATAACTTTCCTTCCAAGGAGTAAGCGTCTTTTAATTTCATGGCTGCAGTCACCATCTGCAGTGATTTTGGAGCCCAAAGAAATAAAGTCTGACACTGTTTCCACTGTTTCTCCATCTATTTCCCATGAAGTGATGGGACCAGATGCCATGATCTTCGTTTTCTGAATGTTGAGCTTTAGGCCAACTTTTTCACTCTCTTCTTTCACTTTCATCAAGAGGCTTTTTAGTTCCTCTTCACTTTCTGCCATAAGGGTGGTGTCATCTGCATATCTGAGGTTATTGATATTTCTCCCAGCAATCTTGATTCCAGCTTGTGTTTCTTCCAGTCCAGCGTTTCTCCTGATGTTTCAGTTCCAACAGTGAGAACGTGACTCCCACCATCTCTTTACTCAACCATTCAGTTCCTGCAGATTGAGTAAAGAGTATCAAGATGTTAACGGTATCCTCGTGGGGGTACATTTTATTGAGTATGGTACTTTTGCCCAGCTCCTTTTTGCTTGCTGTTTTTTTATTGGAGGATAATTGCTTCACAACGCTGTGTTAATCTCTGCTGCACAGCAAGTGAATCGGCTGTATGTGCACATACCCGCTCCCTCTCGAATCTCCCTCCCTCCCACCCCGCACTCNCCTCTAGGTCATCACAGAGCACCGAGCTGAGCTCCCTGTGCTGCGCCGCAGCTATCTGTTTCACAGATGGGAGTGTGTAAATGTCGATCCCAGTCTCCCAGTTGCCACCCTCTTCTTCCCTCTCCTGTGTCTGCATGTCTGTTCTCTATGACTGAGTCTCGTTGTTGTTCAGTCGCTCAGTCGCATCCGACTCTGCAATCCCATGCGCTGCAGCACACCAGGCTTCCCTGTCCTCCACTGTCTCCCGGAGCTTGATCAAACTCAAGTCCATTGAGTCGGTGATGCCATCCAACCATCTCATCCTCTGTTGCCCCCTTCTCCTCCTGGCTTCAATCTTTCCCAGCATCAGAGTCTTTTCTAATGAGTCAGCTCTTCGCATCAGGTGGCTAGAGTACTGGAGCTTCAGCTTCAGCGTCAATCCTTCCAATGTATATTCAGGACTGATTTCCTTTACGATTGACTGGTTTGATCTCCTTGCAGTCCAAGGGACTCTCAAGAGTCCTCCAACACCACAGTTCAAAAGCATCAATTCTTCGGCACTCAGTCTTCTTTATGGTCCAACTCTCACATCCATACATGACCACAGGAGAAACCATAGGTTTGATTATATGCACCTTTCTTGGCAAAGTCTCTGCTTTTTAATATGCTGTCTAGGTTTGCCATAGCTTTTCTTCCAAGGAGCAAGTGTCTGTGTCTCTATTTCTGCCACATAGGTTCATCTGTAGTGTTTTTTAAGATTCCTCATGTATGCGTTAATATACAACAACTGTATTTCTCTTTCATGCTTCATTCCATATGACACTCTCTAGGTTCATCCATGTCTCTACAAATAACCCAGTTTTGTTCCTTTTTGAGGCCAAGTAGTATTCCATTGAGTATACGGGCCACGTCTTCTTTATGCATTCATCTGTTGATGGACATTTAGGTTGCTTCCATATCCTGGCTATTGTAGAGAGAGCTGCAGTGAACACTGGGACACACAAGTCTTTTTCCTTGTGGTTCTCTCGGCATTATGTCTAGTAGTGGGACTGATGGCCCATGCGGCAGTTCTATTTTTAGTTTCCAGGAAGCTCCATGCTGATCCATAGTGGCTGCGCCAGTTGGCATTCCCACCAGCAGTGCCAGGGGCCCCTTCTCTCCACACAGCCCCTTTTGCTGTGGCCTCACAGGCTCCATTTATTTCCCACCTTAAGTCAGCCCTTTCTCACCTCCCCTTCAGTGAGGTTGTTTCATATATTTATAATATGCTTTTGTTCTCTTATCGAAGTCTGCATTTTCCCCCTGGGGTTCCTCCAGTTGCTACACAGTCGTCTTTAAATTAGCATCCATTACAGTTCACTCTGGGAAATGAAGCTTTCTAGCTTTCCCAAGTGCATAATGCCATGCGTCTGATATTGCAGTAGCATGCTAACAGCCACACTGCCCTGGAAATCCCCTGCCTTCCACCTACTCACCGTCCCTGCCTCCCCCAAACTTCTGGCAGCCACCATACTGTCACATGGCTTTGCCTTTTCTGGAATGTCATGTCGCTGAAGTCATACAGTGTGTAGACTTTCCAGACTGGCTTCTTTGATCTAGGAATACCCTTTAAAGTCCCTGCCTGTCTTTTCATGGTTTGATAGACCATTTATTTTTATTGCTGAATAATATCCATTTGTATGGATGTATGGCTTGTTTATCCATTTACTTATTGAAGAACATCTTGGCTGATTCTGGTTTGGGGCAATTATAAATAAAGTTTCTATAAATATTTGTGTTTAGGTTTTGTGTGGACATCAGTTTCCAGTTGTGTGAATTCCAAGGAGCATCCTTGCTGCATCATATGGTAAGACTGTAGCTTTGTGAGAAGCCTCGGAAGTGTCTTCCAAATGGCTGCACCATTTTGCATTTTCACCAATAATGAACGTAAGTTCCTATTGCTCTGTATCCTGATCAGCATTTGGGATTGTTAGATTTTTGGATTTTAGGCATTCTCTCTGACTGCAGCCATGAAATTGGAAGATGCTTGCTTCTTGGAAGGAAGGGTATTACAAACCTAGACAGCATATTAAAAAGCAAAGACATCACTTTGCTGACAAAGGTCCATATAGTGAATTCTATAATCTTTTCAGTAGTCATGCATGGATGTGAGAGTTGGACCATAAAGAAGGCTGAGTGCTGAAAAATTGATGCTTTTGCACTGTGTTACTGGAGAACCCTGAATACTCATTAGAAGGACTCGTATTGAAGCTGAACTTTCAATACTTTGGCCACCTGGTGCGAACAGCCAACTCGTCGGAAAAGACTCTGGTGCTGGGAAGGATTGAAGCAAAAAGAGAAAGGGTGGCAGAGGATGGGATGGTTGGATGGCATCACCAGTTCAATGGACATGAACTTGGATGAACTCCGGGAGATGGTGAGGGGCAGGGAGGCCTGGCGTGCAGTCCATGGGGGCCCGCAGAGTTGTGTGTGACGCAGGGACTGGACAACAAACAGCTGTGTCATGGTGTCTCTTTGCTATTTCAGTCTGAAACTCCCTCATGGCAAACGATATGAGCATCTTTTATATGCTGATTTTCCGTCTGTGCATCTGATTTCATGAGAGGTTTAGATTTTTTTTGTCTTCTTTAAAATTGAATTTTTTCTCGCTTTTAAGTTTTAGGTACTCTTTGTACATTTTGTTTTGGATGTAAGTCATCAGATGTGTGTTTTGCAAATATTTTCCTTTCAATCTGTTGTTATCTTTTCATTCTGTTAATAATGACTTTGTAAAAGTAGAAGTTTTAAAATTTTAATAAAGCCTAATATCAGTTTTTCTATTATGAATTGTGCTTTTGATGTTATATCTAAAAACTCATCACCAAACCCAACACTGCCTAGATTTTCCCCCTATGTAATATTCTAAAAATTTTGTAGTTTTGCATTTTACATATAACTCTATGATCCACTTTGAGTTAATTTTCGTGACGTGTATTAGGTCTGTCTGTCTGTCTCTCTTCTTAGGATGAAAACCACAAACCAAGTTCACTTTGCTTTTGGATAAAAGAAGAGAGGCATCTCTCTTGTCTTCTAAGAAAGTGATCTGCTTTGTTACAGGCAAGAAGTTTGTGAGTGAAGAGTTGTTCAAATATTCTTTTATCATCCTTCTAAAGTGCAGGAGACCAGTAGAGACGATCCTTCTTTCATTTATTCTATTAGTAATTTGTGTCTTCTCTCTCTCTTTTTTTTTTTTGGTTAGCCTGGCTAGAGGCTTGTCAAATTTATTGGTCTTTTCAAATAACCAGATTTTGGTTTTGTTGATTTTTATCAATTTTCTGTGTTTAAATTTGCTGCCTTCTGCTCTAATTGTTTTAATTTCTTCTAATTGCTTTCGAGTTAAAGACAAGACCTTTCGCTTCTAATATTTCTCTGGACTTCTCAAGGCGTTCGTCCTTCCTGCATATTTTTTCACTCTTTTCATGGAGAACATGACCGCAGCTGTGTGGGATAAAAGGAAGCGGCAGGTGTGTGGCCGGCTCTCTGGCGTTGCCCCGCACGGCGGCATCTGGAAGAGTGGGCCTTCCTCCCGACTTGTGTTACTTTGTCCTGTTATCATTGGAGCTGAAACGCTGGAGGCTCAGCTGAAATGCTGTGCATGCCTCCGGACGCCCCATGCTTGTCAAGCGGTTCTTTCACAGGGCCCCTTCCGGAGGTGACACCTCTTGGTGTGATCCTGTGGGGTAGGGCGCCCTCAGCAAGGCTCCGTGTCACTGCTGTCCAGGGGAAGAAGGGGGGCCCCGGCCGAGAGCAGCAGGACCCCTCCGGACCGCCCCCTGCAGGTCAGCCCTGCTCGAGTGTCCCTTGGCAGTCAGGAGTAACGGAAAACCAAACCCCTTGTTTTGCGGCCCCTGCCGTTTTTGCTGGAGACTTACTGAAAAGCGTCATTTTCTCGGGATAGCGGGGGTGATTTGGAGGACACCTCAAGGACTGTGAAAGGACTCATTGTTCAAAGTCTAAGTGAGCAACCTCTGCCGTTTCTTCCTCTCTGCAGACCTTGTTCAGTCGCTCAGCCGTGTCTGACTCCTTGGGACCCCATGGACTGCAGCACGCCAGGCCTCGCTGTCCTTCACTGTCTCCCAGAGCTTGCTCAGGTTCAGGTCCACTGAGTTGGTGATGCCATCCAACCATCTCATCCTCTGTTTCTCCCTTTCCTCCTGCCTTCAATCTTTCCCAGCATCAGGATCTTTTCCAGTGAGTCAGTTCTTCACATCAGGTGGCCAAAGGATTGGAGCTTCAGCTTCAGCATCAGTCCTTCCAATGAATATTCAGGACTGATCTCCTTTAGGATGGACTGGTTGGATCGCCTTGCAGTCCACGGGACTCTCAAGAGTCTTCTCCAACGCTATAGTTCAGAAGCAGCAATTCTACGTTGCTCAGTCTTCTTTATGTTCCAACTGTCGCATCCACACATGACTACTGGAAGAACCATAGCTTTGACTATATGAACCTTTGTTGGCACAGTAATGGCTCTGCCTTTTAATATGCTTTCTAGGTTGGCATAGCTTTTCTGCCAAGGAGCAAGTGTCTTTTAATGTCATGGCTGCAGTCACCATCCCCAGTGATTTTGGAGCCCAAGAAAATAAAGTCTTCTGATCGATCTTGTTTTAAATATACGAGGTAGCCTGCATTGCCTACAGAAACTTCTAGAACAAATTGGGTGATGCTGGGCAATGTGTATTGTGGGACATCACTTTTGCGTTCTTATCAGCGAATCCCAGTTAAGCACAAGTTGAGGGTAGTTCTGGAGACAGAGACCTCGGGGCTGGGGGAGGGCTCAGGTCTTCTTGCTTTAACCCCTTATGGTGATTAGACACAGAACAGGGAAGGTCAGTGCTTGGTAAATATTTCTGAATGGATGATCTAATGGGTGAGTGGAGAACCCCAGACCCTTAGACTTCCTGAAACCCCTCACTTTATAGATCAGATTCCTCTGAGGACTGAGGACAGAGCTGGAAAGAGACCCCTGTCTCCAGACCCTCTTCGGTGTGTGTCTCTCTCTTTCCAGGGCAGGGGCGTCCAACGGGAAGAGCAGCAGGCTCGAGAAACTGGAAGGAGGGGAACCTTCGACCATCACAAGATCACAGCACTTTCTGTACCAGATGCTGGTACTGGAGGTCTGGAAGGGAGGAATTTCAGAAGCACATAATCACAGCTTCAGACACCACGCAAAACAGGAGAGGCAGGTGCCGTCTGAAATCACGTGTGCGTGTAGAGGGTTGGAGGGTGGGAAGCCACCCAGTCCAGACGCCCAGCACTGTGGACGTGGTCAGCTGTGGACTCGCACTGACCCATCCACTCGGGGACATGGCTCATCTGGTGGCCGGGCTGAGCATACAGACGAGAACACGGAACACAGCAGAATTAGCCAGCCTCCAACGACATCACCAGCCTGGGTTCTATCCCCTGATATGAACAGGTATCACATTCAGGCAGAAACAATTCAGTGGGGTGGAAATTCCCACCAGACAGAGGGGGACACTGCGGCCCAGGCAGAAGGACTTGGCCCAGGTCGCACAGCAGAGCCAGATCAGAGCCTGTTTCAGCTCAGACTGGCCTCGTCGACACCAGGCACCCAGGATCCGCACGGCCCTGCTCCTGCGGCCGCGCGGCCCCCAGGTGGCTCTGGGTATCCATCCTGTGCCCCAAGCCCCCCCAAAGTGTGGTGACTTACAGGGGCAAGCCGGCAGGGTCTCTTGGGGTGTCAGGGCCCAGCCGGCAGTTCTCACTGGGAGGTGAAGCTGGAGCGGAATCAGATGGAAGTCCCACTCCCCACCCAGGAGGGGACCAGCCGCCCCGCCCTCTGCCCCCAGGCAAGTTGCCATGGAAACACCTGGATCTGGGGGCCTGGGCCCAAATTCTCCCGAGGCTTCAGACGTTCATCTGACACTGAAGACAGGGCCCAGCAGAGACCCCTCTGAGGACAGCTGCTGAGTCCACGCCAGGCAGTGGGCCAGTAGCCCATGCCTCCAGCCTCCAGCTCTTTAGACGCCATCAGAGGTGTCTTCCAGGGGGCTGAAAAGGCTGTGGGGTGTGTGACCAGACTGTTGCTGATGGTTAAGAAACACCTGCCCCTGAAGCCTTAGGTGCGTGAGCGGGTCCCTCCATGTCCGCAGTGGGAAGCGGCGGCGCTCAGGGAGCAGACATGGGGCCCGGGCCATCTGACTAATGCGCAGAGCAGGAAAGCTAGCTGGGCTGCATGGGGGTAGGTGTTAATGATTTCCTCAACTGCCCGGGGGAGGCTGAGGAGCCCGAAACCCGGGACTCGCAGATAAATGGCTCGGGGTGGTGTTAAGTCCCATATTTAAGACTGATTAATGGGCTGCAGGAGAGGAGCACTAGCTAATGCAAAGTGCAGGTGGCCGCTGATGGTCTGTGACCTCAGGCCACAGAGGACACCCAGGAGGAAACCAAGGAGCCAGCAGACAGGTCCCGCCCGTCTGAAACCGCCCCCGCTCCAGCTGAGCGAGAGATCGTCGGTGCTGCTCATTCAGGAAGACTTCAGTGGGCACCCACAACGTGCCATGTGTCCCGAACTCCTAGAAGGTCACAGGCTGCTGACTGAAAACTCCAGTGAAACTGCCTTGTAATTACAAGGTGCTTTTCTCCGGAGACGCCAGAGGATTTTGGAGACTGGTGCAACCCTGTACAGAGCTGGTCAAAGCGTTTCCAGAAGGGTCCTGGTCACGGAGCCAAGGGCCCTGGCCAGCCTTTCCCTCCTCCAGTGGGGCACCCGTGGGTCCAGCGTCCGCGGCCCTCTCTCGGCCCGCCGGGGTCCAAGCCTGTGAGCGTCTTGAGTCCCGAGCCAGCACTCACAGCCCCGTCCGATGGCCACACTCCTTCTGCACCGTCCTCATGCCTGACCCCCGTTCCCTTCCGCCCCGCCTGCTGTGGGCCCCGGTCTTCTCAGCCCCTCCCCCATGGCAGGGAAGTAGCCCCGTGGCCTCCTGCTCCCAGTGCTTCAGGGCCGCCCGCCCCATGCCTCCTTGGGGTGCTCCCTGGCTCTCTGGCCTCCGGCTCTGAGTCCCACCGTCTGGCACTGCCCACCTCCTCCCTTCCCGCACAGACCTTGGTCCCATCTGAACGCAGCTGCTTTCCGGCGCTTGGCCCTCCCCCTGTGCTTGGCACTGCCCCGGGGCTCTCCCCAGGCTGCCCACCATTCCCTCCGCCATCAGAGCCCTTGCACCTCCACACCTCCTCCACCACGAGGCTCCGTCTCCCTGGGGTTCTGCTCAAGGACTTCGGGTCCCTGGATGCGCGCCTCATCCTCGGGGTGCACCCTTGGCTGAGCCTGGTTACAGGAGGGCGGGAGCGCCCACAGGAGCCCTCAGATGGCAGTCTTGGGAGTGAGGGAGGAGACGGGAGCCGAAACACGCCAACTCTCTCTTCATTCGGGTTCTGTGGGTGCAGTTGAGGCACTCGCTGGCCGAGGGGTCAGGTCCACGGTTGCTGGTCTTTCTAAGGGGGCGGGGGAGCACGCCTGCTTCCTCCGTTCTCAGTGAGCCCAGATGGTGACCACGAGGCGGGCTTCCCAGTTCCCAGGCCAGATTATGTGTCCTCAGTGTCCGGAGGAGGAAGCGACTGGTCCTCTCTGTACAGGTGGTCCAAACGAGTCACCGGTTTGTGGGTGGCCTGCACCGGCCACGGTTTGGAGCTGCAGCCGCCGGACACTGGGGCACACGTTCACAGCCACTGTGCCAGTGCCCGGTGGGCTGAGGTGCATGGGTGAGTCAGGGCCTGGGGCCAGCTTGCAGACCTGGTGTCTAGGGCATCCCTTCCACCGCTTCGTGGCCAGCTGTGTGGGAGTGTGCCCTCCCTTGCCCCTTCCACCGCCCACTGCCATTGAGTCCTCCTCCCAGATTCCGGTCCCCTCTGAGCGGGTTCATCCTGCCTGCCCGCACAGCTGTGCCCACCCTGTCCTCAAGTCCAGTCCCACCCGCCAACCCGTGCCCCATCCTGTGGCCCTGATGACTCCTCTGAACCCAGACAGACCCTTGCTGCTCCCGCCTCCATCGCCCCTGAGGGTGACCTCCCCACCACACAGTCTTGCTCGCGGCCAGGGTGATGGCACCCACTCCCCAACCACGGCCTGTGCCCCGCAGCTGAGCCCCGCTCTCCCCTCCTTCCTCCATGGGCAGCGCTTCCCACCTCTCTGATCCCAGGCTGGCCCTCATCTCCCTGAACCTCCCTCAGCTCTGACGACTGGCGGAGGTCCCTGCTTGGCCCCCACCTCTCCCGGCACTCCTGGTGAAGACACACCCACCGCTGTACTGTCCCCAGGAGGCCCCACTCGTGTCCCCACGAGTCCCCCTCTGGACTCTGGGCCCCCACGGGTGGGACTGGCCTCTCTCTGGAGGGGTCTGCACACTGGGTGGAGACAGCCCATACCCTGCCTGCCCCCAGGGAGAGGCTCGGTGCACACGTGGGACCTCTGTGCCCCGCCCCAGTGGCTTCCTTGATGTAAGTCCATGAGCAGGCTGTGCCCCAGCCATGCGGGAGCTGAGCTTGGAGCCGGGCAGGCGCAGGAGGCCAGGGCCCTTTCTGTGGGAACAGGGGGCTGAGCCCACAGCCCAGTGGGCATCTGGGACGTGACCTGCACCCTGGAGCCGGTGGGCTGCCTTCCTTGGGAGTCCTGATGCCGCCACTGTCCCCTGAGAGCGCCCAAGGGCCAGGCCTCGAGGGGCCAGGGTGGGGGGCCTTGACCAGGTTCTGCTCTGGTTGGTTGGCCAGCAGGGTCTGTCGGACAAGGCGGGGGGTGAGTCAATATGTGAGGTGGTTTATTTTCAGCCAGTGCCTCTGATCCGTAGCAGAGGGGCGGGGGCACAGGGCACTGAGCTGCCAGTTGAAGGGCCAGATTCTTCCAACAGGTGTAGCTCCACCTCCCTGAGCTTCATCTCTCCATCTCAGGCAGGGATGCTCATCTGGACTCTGTCCCTCAGCGGTGGTTTGAGGATCAGCTGATGCTAGAAGCGCTGGTGCAGCAGCGTCCTGGGAGCACCAGGGTCAGGAGCAACCCGGAGGCCAGGGTCGCAACAGCTGAGGGCAGGAGCTGGGCCCTGCTGCCCTGGCAAGCAGCAGCGTCCTGGGAGCACCAGGGTCAGGAGCAACCCGGAGGCCAGGGTCGCAGCAGCTGAGGGCAGGAGCTGGGCCCCGCTGCCCTGGCAAGTCTGGAGTTGGGTAGCAATGTACCTGGAGGGCGACCCGGCTGCTGGGGGTGATACCGATGGAGGCATCTTGTTCCCATTCATGACTTTCCAAGTAGGACTGTCTGCTGTTTACCTCGTAAACATACACCTCTTTCGCTGATTGTCTTTGGTTAGATCTTGTACATGATGCTGCAGGCAAAGTAAAAGCGCCACAGAACCAAAAAGGCGAGGCAGAGCGCATCCCGCCTCCTGCTCGTCCTGGAGACAAGAGTTGGTTCCACGTAACGGCCTGGCCCCAAGCCCTGGCAGAGACCCTGCCCCGGTGCTCCTTTGGTCCACGTGAACCTCTGCTGCCTGCAGGGCAGTCACCCCGAGTCACTCCGTAAATCTGCACGACAACCCAGAGAGCTGGGAGGGGCCGGCAGGTTTACGAGGTGCCGTATCTTTGATTAACGGGGCTGGAGGCTGTGCAGGAGGGAACGGGGGGGTGAGTGAGGAACAGCTTGCCTGTTGAGGGGCTCATCAGACGCTTGTTCACCAGAGGGGAGCAAGAGGAAGGCGTCGGGGACTGAAATGAATTTTTCTCAGTTTTATGGTTGAACAGGTATATTTGTTAAGTTTGGGGTTATTAGAAATGAACTCATGTGTGAGAAGAAATTAAAAGATGCTTGTTCCTTGGAAGAAAAGCTATGGCAAACCAAGACACGTATTAAAAAGCAGAGACATCACTTTGCCAACAAAGGTCTATATAGTCAAAGCTATGATTTTTCCAGTAGTCATGTATGTATGTGAGAGTTGGACAACAAAAAAAGGTGTTTTTAATTCAGTTTTTTGAGTGCTGAAGAATTGATGCTTTCAAATTGTGATGCTGGAAAAGACTCTTGAGAGTCCCCTGGACTGCAAGGAGATCCAACCAGTCCATCCTAAAGGAGATCAGTCCTGAATATTCATTGGAAGGACTGATGCTGAAGCTAAAGCTCCAATTCTTTGGCCACCTGATGCAAAGAACTGACTCACTGGAAAAGAAGACCCTGATGCTGGGAAAGATTGAAGGCAGGAGGAGAAGGGGGCGACAGAGGATGAGATGGTTGGATGGCATCACTGACTCAATAGACTTGAGTTTGAACAAACTCTGGGAGATAGTGAAGGGGAGGGAAGCCTGGCATGCTGCAGTCCATGAGGTCACAGAGAGTCAAACACAATTTAGTGACTGAACAACAGCAACAAGACCATGTTATTTCACCAAATTGCAATTAAGTTATAAATCAGTAACACAAAGATACTGTATCTATGAACCTGTGACTGACTCTAGCCCAAACTTGCTGATAGGTGGGCCTGGGAGGTTGAGGAGCCCAGATTCCACCATCGTGTCTACTGATGGTCTGGAGGCAACTGGGGCAGCAGTCAGGTCTTCTCCACAAATGCTTTGATTTATTTAACAATATCAATCCGATATTCTCAAATTTAAAATGCTGCCATGGTGTCTTCTTATTCTTTTATGGTTCCCAGGCCCTCTCTGCTCACCGGAACTCAGACTTGAAGTCACCCTAGAGCCTGGGTGCAATCACCCAACCTGTTTCCATTTGGACCTCCTCCCTGGGGCTGGAGGTCCCAGCAGGCTGTTCCCAGGCAGTCAGTAGGGAGCAGCTGGGCCCTGTCTAAGGAGAATTACTCCCAGGTTCCCGCCACCTGCTCCCCACCAGGAAACCAGCACACCCCATCTCCACTCAGGCCTGGAGGCAAAACAACTGCGTGGCGGGGCTTCCTGCTCCCAAGCTTCAGTTTATGAGGGATTTATTGGAGAGGCATGCTGTGAGCGGTAGGGTGCGTGGCTGCAAGAACCACTCAACACGCCTGCTGGGAACAGAAGAGGGTCCTGATGAGTAGCCGGCGTCTTCCTGGTCTGGGCAGGCAGAGGAGGGACCACAGGCGCCCACCACCCATCCCCCAGCTCCTTTGCGTTGTGATTGCTTGCTGGTTGCACTCTGAGCTTCACCGACACGTGTGCATCCTGACGTCTATTAGTTAGGGGTATCCAGGGAGACACACCCATAGCGCGCAGGTGTCTAAGGGGATCTGTGAGGGCGGGTGGTGTCATGTCGTTATGTTGGCAGGGAAATCCTGTGACCCGCCACGTGCAGGCTTGAGAACTGGAAGAGCAGGTGGTTCAGCTGAGCCCGTGTGCCAAGGCCTGAGAATCGCAGGGGCTGCTGGTGTGAGCCCCAGAGTCTGCGGGCCTGAGAACCAGGAGCTCCCACGTCCCAGGGCAGGAAAAGATGGATGGCCGGCTCAAGGGGACAGCAAGAATTCCCCTTTCCTCTGCCTCTTTGGTCTACTCGAGCCCTCAGGAGACTTGACGTTGCCCACCTGTGTTACTGGGTCTACAGATTCAAAGGCTAATCTCTTCCAGAAGTAATCTCACAGAAACACCCAGAAAAGATGTCTGACCGCCCATCTGGGCTAAGCTGGTGCATAGCGTTGACCATCCCATGACAGTTCATTCATTCAGCCTTTCCTGAGAGCCTGTCAACGCCTGGTTCTAGTAAGACAGAGATGAAGAAACGGGGCTCCTTCTTCCTAAGTTTGTGGACAGATCGAAGGGCTGGGGGAGATAGAAATGGGGGGAATGGTCAGCCATGAGAAGCACCACCCTAGGGCCTGGCAGACTGTGAAGGCTGACTTCACCTGGTGTGTGTGTGTGTGCACGTGTGTGTGCATGTACAGACCTGAGCTGTTATAGACTTTGCAGAAGTGGTGACATTCGTGGGGGGATCCTGCAGGGTGACTAGCAGTTATCTAGACCACAAATGAGAAGAACTTATTGCAAAGAAAGAAGAACTAAGGAGAAAGATGAAAACCTGGTTTTACAACAATAAATGTTTCAGTAATTGATTCGTCAGCCTGAGACGAGCTAGGACATCAGTGTCAATCTATCTGGGGTCTGCAGAAGTGTTCTCTAACAGGATTTTGTGTTTGTTTTATTTTGATTTACATACTTACTTTTGGCTGCACCATGCAGTTTGTGGAATCTTAGTTCCCCAACCAGAGATTGAAACCTGGCCCCAGCTGTGAGAGCACTGAGTCCTCAGGCAGTCAGTCAGTTCAGTCGCTCAGTCGTGTCCGACTCTTTGGTCCCCATGGACCGCAGCACGCCAGGCTTCCCTGTCCATCACCATCTCCCAGAGCTTGCTCAAACTCATGCTCATCGAGTCAGTGACGTCATCCAACCATCTCATCCTCTGTCATTCCTTTCTCCTCCTGCCTTCGATCTTTCCCAGCATCAGGGTCTTTTCCAATGAGTCAGTTCTTCACATCAGGTGGAAAAAGGATTGGAGCTTCAGCTTTGGCATTAGTCCTTCCAATGAATATTCAGGGCTGATCTCCTTTAGGATGGAGTGGTTGGATCTCCTTGCAGTCCAAGGGACTCTCAAGAGGCTTCTCCAACACCACAGTTCTAAAGCATCAATTCTTTGGTGCTCAGCTTTCTTTATAGTCCAACTCTCACATCCACACTTGACTACTGGAAAAGCCATAGTATGACTAGACAGACTTTTGTTGCCAAAGTAATGTCTCTGCTTTTTAATATGCTGCCTAGGTTGGTTGTAGCTTTTCTTTCAATAAGTAAGCACCTTTTAATTTCACAGCTGCAGTCACTATCTGCAGTGATTGTGGAGCCCAAGAACATAAAATCTCTCACTATTTCTGTTTTTTCCCCATCTATTGCCATGAAGTGATGGGACTGGATGCCATGATCTTAATTTTTTGAATGTTGAGTTTTAAGCATTTTTTTACTCTCATTTTTCACTTTCATCAAGAGGCTCTTTAGCTCCTCTTCACTTTCTGCCATAAGGGTGATGTCATCTGCATGTCTGAGGTTACTGATATTTCTCCTGGCAGTCTTGATCCCAGCTTGTGCTTCATCCAGCTGGGCATTTCCCATGATGTACTCTGCATGTAAGTTAAATAAGCAGGGTGACAATATACAGCCTTGACATACTCCTTTCCCAATTTGGAACCAGTCCATTGTTCCATGCCCAGTTCTAACTGTTGCTTCTTGTCTGCATACATAGGTCTCAGGAGGCAAGTCAGGTGGTCTGGTATTCCCATCTCTTCAAGAGTTTTTCACAGTGTGTGGTGATCCACACAGTCAAAGGCTTTGGCGTAGTCAATAAAGCAGAAGTAGGTGTTTTTCTGGAGCTCTCTTGCTTTTTCTATGATCCAGCGGATGTTGGTAATTTGATCTGAGTCCTAACCACTAGTGAAAGCGAAAGTGTTGGTTGTTCAGTCCTGTCTGACTCTTTGCCACTCCATGGACTGGTAACCCTCTAAACTCCTCTGTCTATGGGATTCTCCAGGCAAGAGTACTGGAGTGGGTTGTCATTTCCTATTCCAGAGGATCTCCCCAAGCCAGGAATCGAACCCAGGTCTCCTGCATTGCAGGCAGGTTCTTTACTGTCTGAGCCACCAGGGAAGAGGAAAGAGATACGGTCTCCATTGCAGAGTCAGGGAGATCCCCTGGAGGAGGGCATGGCGGTCCACCCCAGCGTTCTCACCTGGAGAGCCCCTAACCACTGGAGCACCAGGGAGTTCCCTCTGTCGCAGCATTTTAAAATATTGCCTTAAATTTTTTGGATCGACTAGACAGCCAGCTTAGAACCAACCGAACCATGTGATCTGGGCACTAAGTCAGTACTGTGTTCTCGGTGGAGAGGCGTAGGTGTGTAACTGCTCAAAGTAAAGAGGAAGAACAGAGGTGGTCTGTGACTAAGCGAAGCGTTGGCACCAGGTGAGAGCCAGCGGAGTCCATGCTTGGAAAATACACAGGGGAGAGAGAAGCAGCTTTTCACAGAGTGCGTGGACTTGGGTCTGTGTGAGCCACGGGACCAGGCCTTCACCACCTAGGACGGCGTTGTCTCTAAGAGAAAGATTAATCTCAGCAAAACATCATTATTTATTAAGGTGATGCTATAAATAAGGATCTCTTTCATCTGTTCTTGTTATGCATATTTCTTTTCATTATTTGCTGTATAACAGCTACTATAAAGGGTCAATACGTTGTCTTATATTTATGCCCATTCAAGCACCATCATAATAAAAGTAATACAAAAAATGCTGGGCATCCATAAAAAATGTTTTTTCCTTAAATGAATCCATATATTCTTCGTTTGAAAAACCCTGATCACTTTATTTTTCTTTTTAAAAAATAATCGCCTCAATATACCATAACACTAATATTCCATAACATATTGCTTTTTTCTTATTTTTTTTAATGTTTAAAACTCTGCTTTTCATTATCAAAAAAAAGCCAGGCTGTTCTCTTCTCAGATCCACACTGTAAAACAAAGAACATGACATTCCATTAAATTTAGGTTTCATAAAACGTTGCGGTACAGCTTTTTCTTTAAAGATGATGAAAAACGTGAAGACATCAATGACTTTTTATCAGAGAAATTTCTTTCACCTCAAAAAAAGACTGGAATTAATTTATGGAGCCCTGAATGTACAAGAAGGGGACTGTACTGGCCAAGTTCTTTTTTAAGTAGTAAAATGAAAACTCTCAAAGACAAATTTTTGTCATAGTTCTCATGCTGGCAAAGGTAACCTCACGGTCCCCACCATCCTCTCTAATTTGGACAAATCGCGTAGTTGTCAGGTAAGCAATAGCTTGTGGTGGATGTGGGTAAAACCCAGCTCACCCCATGAATCGAGCAGATTTCACTTAGAAGTCATTTCAGCTTTTCAAAAGGAGGTTGTGTCTCTTTGAAATTCCCTTACAGAAGAAATTCCATCTCTGCTTTTTATTATACTATTGCATTAACTCCTATATGAGGATAAAAAGAAACATATTTTGTTCCTTAAACAATAGAAAAGGGAAATGTTGCTCTCACCCGTCTTTCTTTGGGGGAAATTCTAACACAT
The DNA here is from genome assembly GCA_006410935.1 of Redunca redunca. Lineage (NCBI taxonomy): Eukaryota > Metazoa > Chordata > Mammalia > Artiodactyla > Bovidae > Redunca > Redunca redunca. The sequence goes on along the minus strand of SJYQ01001116.1, from coordinate 159,530 downwards.
TCACATCCTCAAAGGCATTTTCATTGGTGGGAGAGACCTGCTGGCCAATTAATGTGAGCTCCTTGGAAACAGAATAAGCGCGTCTTAAAAACCACCCACACCTCTCTCAACTTTATTTAAATAAAGATACAGACACCGTTGAAGAAGCTTGGGATCCAAATGGACAGAGACAAGGAATGCTGAGATCGTTTTGTGTTGAATTATCTGGAAGCAGAACACACGCGATGATGATCTAGCTGGAATTGAGGAGGCCTTGGCTCTCACGACGCCTCCTCGGTTTACCGGCCAGCCCCACACGGATCCTGTGGGCCTGTGGGCAGCCCGAGGGAGAAGCATTATTCTGCTTGGATTTTGCTGTAAAAGTCAGTCCTGAGTATTCAGCATGGGTCCTGATTATTCTTAGGAGAAGAAGCAAGCACTTCTTCAGTTAGAAAACTAGTTATGAATGGAAATATTGGAGAAGAAGGAAACCACAAAGGAAAGAGGCTGTGAAGTAAAGCAGAAGATTTAATACGATTCTCAAGTCAGTGCTTTACTGGTAGTCACACTTTTTTGCTTTTATGTGTGGAGTTTCTGTAATTTTTTGTCTTCTGTTCACGCCTTGCGTGGCCATTGTAGAGTCTAGAAATATTTGTATTGGACATCCGAAGCACCTGCTAAAACATTATCAATGTATTCTTTACCTTAGTATATTGTTCATTATAAAACATGTAAAAATATGTCATTCAAGAGATTTTATTCAGGCACGTTATTGCTGCTTATCACTGTCCTAGCTGCTAGCTGCATGCCCATGTGTGTCTGTTGTGTGTGTGTGTGTGTGCCAAACAAGCCAGATCCTCATGGAGTTTATATTCAAGACAGAGTAGAGAGACAGGAAGCAAATGCTTGCATATTTAATTAGGTGACAAGTGCAATGGATACAAACAAGACAGAGAAGGGGCGTAAGCGGTTCCTGGGGGAACTTTAGATAGGATTATTAGGAAAATCGTGAAACGCTAACCTGTGACCTGAAGGAGCTGTGTGGATTTCTGAGAAAAGACCATTCTGGAAGGCTGGGACACTCGAGGGCTCCGGGCCCAGAGGAGATGGGTGTCTGAGGCCCGGCAAGGGGGCCGCTGTGGCTGTGTGAAGGGGCCCAGGCACAGAGCAGCCCAGGACACAGGCAGACGGGCGCTGGGGGCCAGGCTTACGGGGACCAGGCAGGTTGCTGTAAGGGCCTTCGTTTTCACTCCCAAATAAGACAGTTTGACAGACAAGTGATGTGATCTGGCTCAGTTTTGAAAGAATCATACTGGCTGCTGTGTTGAGACAAGAGTTGAAGAGGCCATAACTGAGTGGCTTGCGTGTGTCTGTGTGTGTATGTGTGTGCCTGTGAGTGTCTGTGAGTGCCTGTGTACCTTTGTGTGAGCGCGTGTGTGTGTGTGCACCTTTGTGTGAGCGTGTGTGTCTGTGCACCTTTGTGTGAGTGTGTGTGTGTGTCTGTGCACCTTTGTGTGAGTGTGTGTGTGTGTGCCTGTGAGTGCCTGTGTGCCTTTGTGTGAGCGTGTGTGTGTGTATGCGTGCCTATGTGTGTGCCTGTGCACCTTTGTGTGAGTGTGTGTGAGTGCCTGTGAGTGCCTGTGTGCCTTTGTGTGAGCGTGTGTTTGTGTGCACGCCTATATGTGTGTCTGTGTGTGTGTGTGTGTGTTCCTGCCTTGTGACCGGACAAGATGTGAGTCAATTTCAGGAGGAAGTCTCCATCCCCTCCCCATGTATGAAGTGCGTGTCTTAGCTTATAGCGTGATTCTGGGAGAGTCTGAGCGAGGCTGCTGTGGATTGTAAGGCAGTCTACACCCTAAGAGGCCCCAGGGTATGTTAGCTCTGCAGCTGAAGCGGAGCTGTACTGACACTTCTTGAAATATAGCAAAATCTTCTGTTCTTTTCCTGAGGTTAAGACCAGGTGGAATCAAGATTGCTGGGAGAAATATCAATAACCTCATGCAGATGACACCACTCTTATGGCAGAAACCAAAGAGGAACTGAAGAACTTCTTGATGAAGGTGAAAGAGGAGAGTGGAAAAGCTGGCTTGAAACTCAACTTCCAAAAAACTAAGATCATGGCATCTGGTCCCATCACTTCATGGCAAATAATGGGGAAACAGTGGAAACAGTGGCAGACTTTATTTTCTTGGGCTCCAAAATTACTGCAGATGGTGACTGCAGCTATGGAATTAAAAGACACTTGTTTCTTGGAAGAAAAGCTATGACTAACCTAGGCAGCATATTAAAAAGCAGAGACATTACTTTGTCAACAAAAGTCCATCTAGTCAAAGCTATGTTTTTTTCCAGTAGTCAGCTATGGATGTGAGAGTTGGACCATAAAGAAAGCTGAGTGCTGAAGAATTGATGCTTTTGAACTGTGGTGTTGGAGAAGACTCTTAAGAGTCCCTTGGACTGCAAAGAGATCCAACCAGTCCATCCTAAAGGAAATCAAGCCTCAATATTCATTGGAAGAACTGATGCTGAAGCTCCAATGCTTTGGCCACCTGATGAGAAGAACTGACTCATTGGAAAAGACCCTGATGCTGGGAAAGATTGAAGGCAGAAGGAGAAGGGGATGACAGAGGTTGAGATGGTTGGATGGCATCACCGACTCAATGGACATGAGTTTGAACAAGCTCTGGGAGGTGGTGATGGACAGGGGAAGCCTGGTGTGCTGCAGTCCATGGGGCCGCAAAGAGTCAGACAGGACTGAGCAGCTGAAGTGACGTAAGACCAGGCAGCAGTGGGGAGAGTAACTGGCAGTGGCTCAGAAGCACCTCAATAAGGGACACGGCTCGGCTGACGTGTTAGAATCTCTGCTCGTGGAGCCCCTCAATGCAATCGCATCTCCTTGTGCTTCCATGATGTGCAGAGGCTGTGTGCGGGGAGACACTGGGTGTTCTCAGGTCCTGGGGAGAGTGGGCGCTCTTAGGCTGGTTTTCAGAGCTGTATCCTCATTGCCAGCGGGGTGGAACCGGGAGAAATCTGACTGCCTCCCGTGCAGTTCTGCTTGTGAATTACATGTTGTCTCCCAGTCTGCTGCAAACTGTATCTGTGATCACGTCATGGCACTAAGAATGTCGGATCATTCTTTCTCACTTCTCTCTGCCCTCACCAACGGTGAAGCCCGTGTTTGTGCATCTTCACAGGGCTCCTCCTGTGAATGCTTGCTGGTAATTAAACTTAGGGAAGGGGTTTAGAATGACTTCAGTACACCTTTGAGTTGAAGGTTGGTGACACTTCAATCCTCTTTCTGTCCTCGGCCTTCCATTGGGTCACCAGTGGTAAAGCAACGAGCAGGTGCCTTGATCCCACGTGAATGCCCCAGCATAATGGTGAGGCCCTGACTGATGAGTGCCGCTATTCCAGCATAGGGGTTGGTTTCAGGGTCAGCTCTGCCAAGTTCATTCTTGCTGATGCCAAACCAGTGACAGTGTCTCTAACCAAGCAGATGGTTGAGGGCATTAAAACAACAAGGCACGGACCATCTACCTATGATTCTGAGCAAAACTTCTTTCAGTTGGATTTCTGGAGCCAGTCTTGTACCTGTCAGCATTCCATTTTGGCTGCCCATCTGGGGTGGATCGACGGGACCCCTGGCACACCCTTGTCTGCCCACCTCTTCCGAGAATCAAGCTGCTGTCCAGTCTGGGTGCCCAGGTCTTTCTGCGGGAGAGTAGTGCTGAAGAGGACAGCTCCCTGTGGGCCCCTTCGCAGGATGGCAGCCCCAGGCTTCAGAAGGTGGTGGCCCGCTCCCTCCCGAGGTGCAGAGTCAAGAGCCGGCCTCGGAATGAGGAAACAGCCCACACCACCACCCCCATCTCCTATGAGCCGAGACACCCCATTCCGACCTTCCCATAGGAAATCCACGCCCTCCACTCCCAGGCTGCCCGTGTCGCCATAGTCAGAGACAGTGTCCGGCCCCAGATCACATGTAGACTGGGGCGTGCAAAATGATTGCAAGTGTCAGAAGAATGCTGTCTGGAAATGAGTGGGGAGATGCTAGTCCATAAAAATCGGCCAGCGTCATGTAAACAGAGGCTGCTTTGCAGAAATTAAACCATTAAACTAACAATGGAGACACTTTAAATGCATTTCAAAATAATATCCCATGGAGGGGTATACTAATAAATGTTATTAAATGAACATTTAAATCAACATGTTTTATAAATTATTTGAAGACAATTGTAAGTCATCGATTTGGGGGCTGCAACAAAAAGCTGGTATTTATCTTTGCTTTTTTATGGACTTTATAAATTTGGATTTGAAAGGTCTTTACAATTCAAGCACAAATTGACAGTATATATTTCAGTGTTGATGGTCTTGTGGTTTTCTTCTTTGAATTTTCAACAGTTTTAATAGTGCCAAAATGAATTATATTCATCTACCAAAAATGTATTAGAGTAGACAATGGAAATTTTGAACTGTGTAACAGATGAAAATCTAATTACAGAAGTTATCCAGTGGTTATTCTTCCGAAACACTATATAGAGTCACACAAAGTCATAATTCATTCATTAAATTGTTTGTGGAACCACTGACCAAAATTGCCTGCCCTGGCCAGGCAAGATAGTAACCACTGGCATGAGTTATCTTAAAGCAGGAGGTCCTGGTAAGGAACTCGGAACGAACAAGCTACCACCAACCAGAATAATTTGGGAAAAGCCAAAAGGAGAGTGGCGATGCCAGTCCATATATCCAGTCTCCAAGAATCCATCTCGCTGAGATCCTTCTTGCTGAGCAATGTGCGGGCCATCAGGAAGGACCCTGAGTCAGAGTGAGGCCAGAGAAAGCCTGGAAACTAACCCCATCACCGTACAACCCCAGACCGTGAGCCATGGGGCGGAGCAGTCCTCCTGGGTTCCTCACCCTGCTGCTCTCTGCCTGGGTGCCCCTTCCCAATAAAGCCTCTTGCCTTGTTAGCTCGTGTGTCCTAGGACAATTCAGTTCTGAGAGTTAGACAAGAGCCCACTCCTGGGCCCCGGAAGGGGTCCCCCTTCCTGTAACACTTCACGATCCCACTTGTGTGTCTACTCAACGGAGCATCCACTTTTATATAATTAAGATAACCTCAGATGTGCAGATGACTCCACCCTTATGGCAGAAAGTGAAGAGGAGCTAAAAAGCCTCTTGATGAAAGTGAAAGAGGAGAGTGAAAAAGTTGGCTTAAAGCTCAACATTCAGAAAACG
>SJYQ01001116.1:114646-154141 GCA_006410935.1 Redunca redunca | reverse complement strand
TGATGCTAAAGCTGAAGCTCCAATACTTTGGACACCTGATGCGAAGAGTTGACTCATTGGAAAAGACTCTGATGCTGGGAGAGATTGGGGGCAGGAGGAGAAGGGGATGACCCAGGATGAGATGGCTGGATGGCATCACGGACTCAATGGACGTGGGTCTGAGTGAACTCCGGGAGATGATGATGGACAGGGAGGCCTGGCGTGCTGAGATTCGTGGGGTCGCAAAGAGTCAGACACGACTGAGCGACTGAACTGAACTGAACTGTTATATATCTTTGCTCTGTTTAGTCAACCTCCTGTTTTTTCCCCTCTCCAAATCCTTTCTTCCTGCAGCTCTGATTGGGGTTGATCCCAGTCTCATTTTTCTACTGCAAGATCCCGCCTCAGTGGTCCCTACATTTATAGCCCAAACAGTCTGCCGCAACATTCTTTAGCAGGAGTCAGAGTAAGTTCCTTTCTTCATTATCCCACAAACCCTCTGCAAATGTATTTTACTGGACTTCCAGCACTACAGGTAGATACCTTCTTTGACCATGGGATAATTCTCTTCTTATATCAAATATACAAAAAAGGGGCTTCCCTGATGGCTCAGTGGTAGGAATCTGCCTGCCAGTGCAGAGACACGGGTTCGATCCCCGATACAGGAAGATTCCCCAGCGCTGCGGAGCAGCCAAGCCCGTGTGCCACAGCACTGAAGCCTGTGTGTCCTACAGCCCGGCTTCTCAGCAAGAGCAGCCCCTCAGTGAGAGGCCCGCCAACCATGGCTGGAAGAGTGGCCCCCACTCCCCGCAACTAGAGAAGAGGTCCAGTGCAGCCGCGAAGACCCAGAGCAACCAAAGGTAAATAAGTAGGCAGAATCATAAACAGGCAACTGAACAGATGGGGCTAGAGACACTGTGAAGGAACGAGGCCCCGCAGGGGCACAGTCCTGTCAGCGGCTCCCTGCTCGGGGAGCCCCCAGGCGGGGAGCTGCCGAAGTACCTGGATTTGGAGGAGACACCGCTGGCTTCGTGTTCGTCGGTTTCCTTTCCTCTCTCGCCCCCAGGATGGGTCTCATGTCCGTAAGCTCACAGTGCAGTGTCTTCTCTCTGTGTCTGTGTACATTAAATGGTACCCACTCCAGGATTCCTGCCTGGAAAATCCCATGAATGGAGAAGCCTGGCGGGCTACAGTCCATGGGGTCGCAAAGAGTTGGACACGACTGAGCAACTTCACTTCTTCATATATGAAACCTAATGTTACTGGCAGTTTTCAATTTGAACTTCCTCCCAGCACTCCCAAGAGACAGATAAAAAGACTTTGATTGGATGGCGGTCGGGGAGAGTAACACAAATTCTCATCATGCCCGCGGTCAGGTGCCCTCAGGACTTTCCTGGTCCCTCGATGCCCTCCTCCCTCCCAGCCCACGACCGTCGGCTCCCAGCCCATCACCACTGCCACCTATACATGGGACTTGCTATCCACCTCTACAAGGATTAAATCATGAGCAGCTGCGGCCGCTGACCTTCAACAGCCCCTGAAAGGAGTTCAGGATCGAGAGCAGAAATGAAGCTCTCTGAACTCTGGGGAAAATGGACAGAATAGGTCTTCGGATAGTTAGGCATTTACAGGAGAAGATTTTATAAGCCCAAGTCTTGCATCTCCTCGTGTCTAGAAAAGCACTGAAACCATTAGCAGACATCTGCTCCCAGTGACGAGCAGCAACCTTCTGCCAAAATACGTGCTCAATGCACATGCCCCTTCACGAAAGTCACATACATGCTGACCTCCCTGCACAGTCTCTCTGGAGACGTTTCTCAGAGCCGTCTCCTGGGCCATAGTCTTCATTTTGTCCCAGATAAAACTTAATACACAAGTCTCATATTGCACTTTTTTTTTTTCAGTCAACACCATCGTCCCTGCCTAGCCTACCTCTCTTGTCCTTCTCCCCATCTCCCTTTCAAAGTCAGTTATCACACCCCCCACCTGGTCTGGCCACAGAGGTACACGTCCAAGAAAAAGCTGTGACATGCTGACCCTTCCCTCTACACGGTTCCCCGCGACTCCAAGGCTCCAGTTGCTGCCCTGCTCCTCCCTGTCTTGTGAGATGTCACCATGCCTTCCAGCCTCAGCTCTCTCCGCAACAGAAGTCCAGGCAGGCCGGGAGCCCCCTGGGTCCCAGACGTGACTCCTCATCCCCTGGCTTCCAACAAGACTGGAAAGAATGAGGAGGGGCCCAGAGCTCTGCCAGCCCCCAGCCAGCCCCACCTCCTCACATCCCCCGACATCCTCTCCCATCTCCTACCTCTGCCACGGGCTGGACCACCTCCACCCACCGTGCGGTGATCAGCAGTCACCCCAGGATGCGCCGCTCAGCCACGGCAAGAGCCCAGGAGCCAGGCCACCTGCAGCTCGCGCCCTGCTCCTTAATCTGCGGCGATGGAGGCCTGGCCCCCAGCACTGCCCCGCGCCCAGCTTCACATGCCTTCATAGCACTCAATCAGCAACGGCGTGCGAATCTTTGTCTACACCTCTACAAGGTACACTCAGTGGGGGCGTTTTATTTGTGGCTGTTCCCGCAGTCCTTAGATCGGTCCTAGGCAGGGTACTTGAACGTTCAGTCTGCACTGATGACTTTGCTTCTGTTGCTCGAGAAAATAGAAGCAACCAGATGAGAGTGTCCACGTGCTCCCGCACTCTGAGCGCCGTGTAACTGAACCTGACATCCTCTGCTTGGATGTGATTCCATCTTGCCTGCCTTGCCGGCTTATTGCTGCGGATCCGTGCTGCTGTTTACGGCACAGATGGTTTCAGCAGACCCCGTCTTTAGGCAGTGCTCTTATTCACCCCCACACGCAGCGTGAGCTGACGCCAGCCATCCCTCCTTTTACTTCTGCGTCTGTTACAAACCCACAGTGCAGCTCACTCATTTTGCTGTCGTTGGGACAGTTAAGCGTCGAACATGAAAATAGTCGGTGCCATGAAATTGCTTAGAGACAGTGCCGCCTCAGTCCCTGCTCTGTCCTCACACGGTGCTCTCCCCGTGGGCCCGCGTGGGCCTGCTAAGTCGCTTCAGCCGTGTCTGACGCTGCGACCCCACGGACTCTGGCCCACCAGGCTCCTCTTTCCTTGGGATTCTCCAGGCGAGAATACTGGAGTGGGTTGCCAGGCCCTCCTCCAGGGGATCATCCCGACCCAGGGATCGAACCCACGTCTCACATCTGTGTCCAAATATTTCCCTTTCATGAGGACACCCGTCACATTACGTGGAGCCGTCCTCCTCCACTGTGGCCTCACGTCCGCCGGTCACGTCTGCAACGACCTGCTCCCAGATGCAGTCACGTTCTGTGGTCCTGGCGGAGTGGGCTTCAGCCTCGGGATTTTGAGGGGGGCAGTTCAGTCCGTAGCAAGCGCTGTTTCTGGCCCAGGAGCAATCTGCCCTGGGGTTTCCTTCTTTTCCACCCCCCCGTCCCCAGCTCCCCATGAAGGAGGCTGGGAAAAAGGCTGCAGGCCCCAGGCCAGGGGGCAGGTGTGGGGGGACCGACCCCTGAGAGAGAGACCACCCATACCAAGAGACCCATACCAAGAGCCTCAGTGCCAGTTCCCTCTGCAAAACAGGTCCTGTCATGTGATCCAACTGCCTCAAGACGCCCACCCCCACCCCATCCCTTAATCTAGAGAGAGGATAAAGGCTCTGGGAGACTTCCCCGGGCTTTAAGGACCAACCCGTGTGTTCCACAGGTCACCTGCCTCCTCTGAGCAGAGGCGAAACCAGGACGGTGAACCGCCCCCAACCTGTCTGCCCCCCATTTGTCCCAGGCGCAGACCGGGAGCTGGTGGTCGCCTGCAGGCTCGGAGCACTTCTCACTCAGCCTCTTCCCACCCAGCCCAGCACCCCCTCCACCCCACAAAGCCAGCGGNCCCTCCTGTAACACAGAGCCCCACCCCCACCCCATCACTTCATTAGCCTTCATTACCGAACCAGTGGAATTTGACCTCTGGCCCTCAACCCCGCCCACCTGGCCATCAGGCCAAATTCTAATTTCGGTCTCGGAAACTGCTAAACACTGCCAAGAGGGATCCCTCGCCCCAGCCCCCACTCAATTATAAATACTTCAAAGGACCGTGAATGTTTTCAGACGAAATCACAGCCAATCGAGAAGCCAGATGGAGAGCCTCTGGGTTAAAACTATCACACAGGCGAATGGTCCCAACGGCCAAGTGCACCGCGGAGGTTGGGCCAGGACCCTGCGGCCTGTTGGGGCAACGTGCCCCTCCGCACTGCCCCTGAGCTCCTGCTCCGGACTCGCCTGCTCCGGACTCGCAACCGGGCCTCTGCTGCGGTTCAGCCGCTCAGTCGTGGCCGACTCTGCGACCCCATGGACCGCAGCACGCCAGGCCTCCCTGTCCATCACCAACTCCCGGAGTTCACTCAGACTTGTGTCCATCGAGTCAGTGATGCCACCCAGCCATCTCATCCTCTGCCGTCCCCTTCTCCTCCTGCCTTCGATCTTCCCAGCATCAGGGTCTTCTCCAATGAGTCGGCTCTTCACATCAGGTGGCCAAAGGACTGGAGTTTCAGCTTCCACGTCAGTCCCTCCAGTGAATATTCAGGACTGATCTCCTTCAGGACTGACTGGTTTGTTCTCCTTGCAGTCCAAGGGGCTCTGAAGAGTCCCAGGGCTCTGGGCATAAGTTTTCGAGTCGTGAATGGCATCGGCCTGCCTCTGTGGCCCCTCAGGACAGCAAACGTCCAGTCTCCTTCCTTGGGACACTTCGATGGCCCAACGCCGGAGGCAGCCACAGCCTCCAGGGTCCAGGAGATCCAGACACGATGTCTTTTCTGTGCAACACATGTCAGAAAAGACCCAGCTTCTGAGATGACGGCTCCCCAGGTCCCACTGGACTTACCAACTCAGGGGCTGCATCTCCAGAGGCGGCTCAAAAGAGACAAGGCTTTCTACGTCCAGTGCTTGACAGAAGAGCAGGGGAAGTTAGTGAGAGGGCCAACAGTGATGGAGCACACCCCCGAGGATTTCCCCGAGGTGATCTCCAGGAGCGCCAACGGGCAGAGCGTCAGCGGAGAGATGTGAACGAGCAGGGCCACTTCCCCTGATCAGTCGGTCTTTGTGGTGCCAGCTGCGTGCAGGGCAGCCTGCCATGGCTGGGGTGGAGGAAGCAGACCAGCGTCGACCCGTGTGCTCCTGCTCTTGTAAGAGGAGACCGAGCCAAGGCTGGTATTACAGAAGGGACGGGTAGCTAGAAACCACTTCAGGCGCTCCTGGTAAGAAACAAATGGCCATGACAGGAAATAAAGGGCTGGGGGAGCTCCTCCCAAGATGGGGGGGTCGCAGAGGGCATCGGGAGGGCCTCAGACCTGCAGTCTGGGCGGTGGGGGTGTCCCTGGGGGCAGCGAGGGAAGGCAGGTGGGGGCAGCTCCCACCAGGAGGAGACTGCAGGCTCTGCTCAGGTCTGCGGGGTGCTGGGTTGTCTGAGATGCGTGAGCCGTGGATGCCATCTGCGTGTGTTGGTTGTCCTAGCCGCCAAGGCTGTGCCCTGAGACCAGCAGAGCGAGGTCAGAAACCGCCATCGTCCAAGCTCAGGGGTGGTGAGCACGGAGGGGTGGCAGTGGGGCCAGGAGCCACTGTGGGTGAGGAACTGACTGGCCGTGGAAGGGAGGGAGAAGGAGAGACTGAGGGCCCCGTGGTTCTGTGTCAAACGGCTGGGCGGACAGTGGACCGTTTGAAGCGATGGAGCTGTGGGCACTTGGCCTGAGATGCCTTGGGTCCAGCCAAGTGGAGGCCCTGAACCACAGAGGGAGGCATGGTGAGGCTGGAGCTGGGCTCTGGGACCCCTGGGGCAGGGGGTGCTCAGAGAGGGGCCTCCAAAGGGCAAGGCAGGCCCGGGCTGCGCCAGGCCAGTGGCCGACGTGCCCAGAAGTGCTGGTGAGTGTCGCTGCACTTCAGTCTGCCTGCCGAGCCGGTCTGTCTGCTGCTGTGGGGGAGCCCAGTGCCCGCCGAGAGTGACACCCCCAAAGTCGGCTTTTCCTCAAAGCCTAGCCTTGGATCCCAGTGGGAGAGAAGGGGCTCAGACCCTCAGACGACACACGGAGAGCGGCAGAGCTGCCAGACACGCGGAGCTGCACGTGAGTGGTAAAGCGCACTCCACGTGTGCAGCCACGCCCGGCTCTCCTCCCTGCTTATTTCTGAGAAAGAAGGCCGAGTTCCCCGGGTCTCTGCCCTGTGGCTCCACCAACAGCAACTTCCGAAGACAGCCCCGGACACTCGGAGCCTCGACCACGACGCCTGCCCCCCGCTCTCCTGTGAGAAAGGGTCAGTCCAAGCCGGAGGTGGCATAGACCTTCTGCAGGGTCAGGCGGCTTGCCACCCTCTCCCTGGCCTCTCGGCTGTGAAGAGAGCACTTGCTTTCCGCAGTCATGTGCCGGTCGATGACTTCTTTCAGGAAACTCTCTGCAGAAGGCGGGAGGGACAGGCAGTCCCCACCCCCTGCCCCCACGAGAAACGACGGGGCTTTGCCCCGAGCCCCCCTCGGGCATCCACGCGGCACAACCTGGTTAATGAGAAGCACGCCCAGCGTCTCCACTTAATTCAGCTTCCTGCCAAGACAGGTCGGCCTGAGTGGTTCCCACATCCCTGGGGCCTGGGACTCCGGTGAGCAGGAGGAGGAAGGGGCACCTTTGATAATTAACCTGGGGTTCTGCTGAATGGAGTGGGAGAGGGAGAGGGCCACCCTCTCTGCCCCCGCCCTCACTGGAAGCACTGGCTAAGGAGGGTCAGAGAGAGAAGGGAGTTGGGGGGCACTGCGAGGGTCCCACAGAAGTCACAACATGACCCAGATCGCTGTCCCCACCTTCCCGCTTCATCTGAGGCCGCCTGGTTCTCGCTTGGACCCCCCTGCTCTCCTGTACCTTAGACAGGCGGGAGCCACACCCCGGCCATGCTCAGAGCTGAGGGCAGAGCCAGGGGTCTGCTCAGGGGGTGGGTCCCGTTCATCCCCACGGGGGCACCAGCATCCCTGGCTGGCCCTTTAGGGGTACGGCCGCTCTGGGCAGCCTGAGGCCTTGGCTTGGCTGTGCTTCTCAAATATAGCCGCTGAGAGATGCGGGGTGTGATTTCAATGCACTAGTCCAGACGACTCAGAGCCAGGGCCTTGCTCACTTACGACCCGGCACCTGCCCCAGGGCCCCGCCTGGGCAGGGGGACAGCAAGCAGGTCTCAGGGCTGTGAGGGCTGAGGCTCGGTCCTGCCCCCTCCCACGGGCACCAAAGACCACAGCTGGAGCTGGGGGTGAAAGTCAGCTTCAGCCTCAGGCCAGCAGATGCCCCTATGCCCGGGTGCGTGTGTGGGGTTTGTGCATCAGCTGGGCATTTCAGATGAAGCTCTGACCGCCGGCTGAGAGCAGGGGGACACTGGGACTCGCTGCAGCTGGCCTGGGACTCTGAACTCCAGGGACTGGTCTGGAGGCCGCTTCAGGCAGAGGAAAGGGCCCTCTGAAGAAGACCCAGGAAGAGGAAGCATGCCATGTGCCACAGACAGGGAGCCCAGAGGCGGCGGTCCAGCCGCAGGCCTCTGGTGCCATGGGTTGAGGTGGGAGGAGACAGCACCACGGTCAGGCTGGGCAGACCTGGCAGAACAGCAGTGCAGCTGGAGAGGACAAAGTCAGGGTCAGAGTCAGGGTGAGGTGGAACAGGGGGCAGGGCAGGGTTTGGCCTGGGGCTGGGAAGGGGCCGCGGGCGGGCAGGAACAGTGCTTGTCTGTTAGACGTTTTTGCCCCTTGCTAATGGAAACTGTTTTCCTGGATTATGTTGAGGTTCCAGAGGATGCTTCCTGAAATTAACTGGCGTGTCCTAGAGCAAACCTCTTCCAAAAGCACGCCTTTTTCTTCGCTTCTCAGTCTTTTCTCCTTTTGTTCTGGCAGGTCTTCTCTGAACCTCCCTGATTCCAAAGCCCCAGGCATTTTCCATCAGTTGATCATCTGGGAAGTGAAGTTTCAGGACTGACAGGCATGCTGTGGCCCCTTCTGGAAATTCTGGGGGGCCAGGAGACCTCCATCTTGCAGAGTTTCTGAGTTGAGTGAAGACTTCCTGTTTCTGCAGCCTTGTTCTCTGACTTTGGGCAAGGGGTTTCGTCTGTGGCTAACCCAGATTCAAGCTCACATTATCTGTGGTTCCTTTTTCAGAAATCAGTTCAGCTGCTCAGTCATGTCCAACTCTTTGTGACCCCATGGACTGCAGCACGCCAGGCTTCCCTGTCCGTCACCAACTCCCAAGCTTGCTCAAACCCATGTCCATCAAGCCGGTGATGCCATCCAACCGTCTCATCCTCTGTCATCCCCATCTCCTGCCTTCAATCTTTCCCAGCATCAGGGACTTTTCAAATGAGTCAGTTCTTCCTGTCAGGTGGCCAAAGTATTGGAGTTTCAGCTCCAGCATCAGTGCTTCCAATGAATATTCAGGACTGATCTCCTTTAGGATGGACTGTTTTCAGAAATAGCAAATGGAAAACTTCAAATTCCAGCCATAGCCTCTGGGGGTCTTTCCCCATGGTTACAGAACTCATTTCTTCAGATGTTGGAGACTTGCTCCTTCAACACCAGTTGTATTTGTTGTTGGAGAAGAATTGTTGAGTGAGCTTTGATAGTTTGTCTTTCAAGGAATGGTTCACTTCATCAAAGATCATGAATTTATTGGCATAAACTTTTCATAGAATTCTGTCATTCTTTTAATAGTTTTAATAATCTAGAATGGTTAAGTCCTCTTGATGCATTGACCCTTTATCATTATGATATAACTTCCTTTATCCTGGGTGATATTCTTTGCTTCAAAATGCCTTTGTCAGATATTAAGATTACCACTCTAGCTTTATGCAAATTAGTACTGGGATAGCATGGTGTATCTTTTTACCATTCTTTTACCTTTAATCTATTTCTGTCTTTATATTTAAAGTGGAGTTTTTGTAAGTAGCACAGAGTTTGAGTTTTGCTTTTTATCCAATATGGCAAAATCTGCCTTTCAATAGAGGCGTTTAGGTAATTTACATTTAATGTGATTACTGACAGGATTCAATTTAAGGCTATTTTCTTGATATTCATCTGTTTTTATTCTCCCATGCTTCCCTCTTTGGAATGAATTAAGTAGCTTTTATGACTCCATTTATCCCCTTATAATGCTTGTTAGCTGTGGTTCCTTGTCTTGTTGTCTGAGTGGCTGTCTTATGGTCTAAACTTTAGATCTTCAAGTTATCACAGTCCATTTTCCAGTGGTACTATCTCATACCAAGCAGAGTGTATGAGCCCTACAAGAGTGTACTTCCATTTCTCCACTTTTTTTAAGCTTTTTTTTTTTTTCCAATAAAAGACTTTGTTTTAACGTCATTTTGGAAAGATCATGTAGTTGGGTGTGAAATTTCAGGCTAACAGCTTTTCTATGTCTGTAACTTAGACTTGCTGCTTTACCATCTTCCCACTCACATTGTTTCTGATGAGAAATCTGTTCCTGTCCTACTTTTGTTCCTCTACACAGAATGCCCTCTGTCTCTGGCCGTGGTTTAGACTTTCCTCTCCTTTACTGCCTTTGAGCAGCAGAGAATGTGATGTGGTTCCCTGTATGTGCGTGTGCACACGTGCACACACTCAGTGGCATCCAGTTCTCTGGGACCCCATGGCTGTAGCACACTAGGCTCCTCTGTCCACAGGATTTTCTAGGCAAGAGTATCATTGGAAAGGGCTGCCATTTCCTACTTGAGGGGATCGTTTCCATCAGGGATCAAATCTGCATCTCTCGCATTTCCTGCACTGGCAGGCAGAGTCTTTTCCAACTGTGCCGCCTAGGAAGCCTTGTGCCTTGCTATAGCTTTCTTCATACATTCCTCACGATTGAGGTTCACTGAGCCTCTTGGATTTTTGAGTTTATAGTTTTAACATCAAATTTGGATATTTTTAATTATTATTTCCATTTTTCTTCAAATATTTCTGTGTCTTCCATGTCTTAGCTTTGGGAATAAATGTAACGAGTCTACAATAATTATATTAATTACTTTTCTAACATCTGCCTCGGTTCTAGGCCTCTTTCAGTTTATTGATGTTGTTGTTTTTTTTTCTCATTGTAAGTTCTATTTGTTTTTGCCTGTCAGATTTTGTGAATTTCATCCTGTTGGTTCCTGGGTGATTTTGTATTCTTGCAAATATTCTTAAGTTTTGTTCTGGGATATAATTGAGTTTCTTGAAAACACTTTGATCCTCTTGAGTCTTGCTATTGGTGGGTTAACTTATATGCAGAGTACATTATGAGAAACGCTGGGCTGGATGAAGCACAAGCTGGTATCAAGATTGCTGGGAGAAATATCAGTAACCTCAGATATGCAGATGATACCACCCTTATGGCAGAAAGTGAAGAACTAAAGAGCCTCTTGATAAAAGTGAAAGAGGAGAGTGAAAAAGTTGACTCAAAACTCAACATTCAGAAAACAAAGATCATGGCATCTGGTCCCATCACTTCAGGGCAAAGAGATGGAGAAACAGTGGAAACAGTAACAGACTTTATTTTGGGGGGGGCTCCAAAATCACTGCAGATGGTAACTGTAGCCATGAAATTAAAAGCCACTTGCTCCTTGGAAGAAAAGTTATGACCAACCTAGATAGCATATTCAAAAGCAGAGACGTTACTTTGCCAACAAAGGTCCTTCTAGTCAAAGCTATTGTTTTTCCGGTGGTCATGTATGGATGTGAGAGTCGGACTATAAAGAAAGTTGAGTGCCGAAGAACTGATGCTTTCGACTTGTGGTGTTGGAGGAGACTCTTGAGAGTCCCTTGGACTGCAAGGAGATCCAGCCAGTCCATCCTAAAGGAGATCAGTCCTGAATATTCATTGGAAGAACTGATGCTGAAGCTGAAGCTCCAATACTTTGGCCACCTGATGCAAAGAACTGACTTATTTGAAATGACCCTGATGCTGGGAAAGATTGAAGGCGGGGGGAGAAGGAGACGATAGGGGGTGAGATGGTTGGATGGCATCACCTACTCAATGGACATGAGTTTGAATAAACTCTAAGAGTTGGTAACAGATAGGGAGGCCTGACGTCCGTGGTGTCACAAAGAGCTGAACACGACTGAGTGGCTGGACTGAACTGAACTGAAGAGCCTCATTTTAATCCAGGGTACTTATTCTCCATGACTAAGATAGGTTCTGGTACCCAGGGCCTCCTGAGGCTTTCCAGTTGGGCTGGAACAGGCATTATTCCCAGACGTGTGCATCCTGCTCACTGTCCCTCTAACCCTTCTTCACCTGGTCTTGGGTAATTTTCTCACACACATCTGCTGATCAGAAATCAGCTCAGTGCTTCGGGGTGAGCTTGTGCAGACCTCCGGGGTTGTCGTCTCTGGTACAACACCCTATAAAATGTAGTTGCACGGGTTTCCCCAAACTCTAAACCCTGTCTTCTCAACTCAGGGGCTCTGCTGGGGCCCTGGCTGAGGGCTTTGCCTGTGGTGTGGTCTGAAAGTCCAAGGCTGTCGGGGGGCTCCCCACATTTCTTCACCACTCCCCAGGATCACTGTCCGTCGTTGCTTGATTCCAGGGTCTTGAAAACAGTTACCTTCCGCCTTTGGTCTGGTTTGTGTTTGCTCTTGTTTCGGGAGGAAGGAAGTGGTGAGGCTTTTTCTGTGTTTCTGTCTTCTCTGCCCCACGACTCATCTTCCCCACCTTCTGCACTCGAGAGCCTGCCTCAGTGCCAGGCACCGCGGTGGGCACTGAAAACACCTTGAGTGCCTGGACACATGAATATGCAGACTCAACCAGGGAGTCACAGAGCGAGGAGAAGGCCCTTCCCACAAGCCTGTGGAGGGTGGCCGCGGCCGTGTACACTTCTGTGTGTGTAGGTCTTGTTTCTTCTTGATGCAAATCTTGAGGCCAAGGAGCCTGTTGAATGTATTCTTAGAACATCCTTAGGGCCTGACAAATCTGTCTTGTGTACTTTAGTCTTTTAATAAGTATTTGGTCAATGGAAAGACAAATGGGAGACACACATGTTTGTGAACGAATTCGGGTTGAGGTGAGAGCACCACAAACTCGTCCCTAAGCTCAGCAGCACTGTGTCTGTATTCTCCGCCTGGTACTGTGCCTTCAAAATACCAGTCTCCCCCGCGAGAAAAGGTGACTTGAAAGACGTAGCAGTGAGACTGCGGCAGGGCCGTGAGAGCAGGGCGTCGGAGGCTTTCCAAGGTGCTCAGATTGTTCGGGGACGGAAGGAGCAGGGGCTAGAGAAAGTGAAAGCAGAAATGTCAGCTGCCACTGGAAACTGGGCACAAACAAAATTATAATGCAAGTGAGCTGGAAAACACAAGGGACTCTCCACAAATGGAAACTTAGGGCAGTGCCTGGAGGGCGGTCCCTGCTTACAGCACCACCTGAAATGGGAGACTGCGGTTAACATGCGCACGGCTGCACGTGAAATAGTAACTACTAGATAAGTACCATGGAGCGCAGGGAATTCCACTCAATGCTCTAACGGCCAATACGAGAAAAGAATCTAAGAGAAGAGGGGACTCGTGTGTATGTATAACTGGTTCACTGTGCTGTATACCTGAAGCTAATACAGCATTGTAAATCAACTATACTCCAGTAAAAAAAAAAAAAAGGAAGAAAACACTTACTATAAGCCCAGGCTTTTAGAAAAAACTCACTCATCTCAGGGACAATCTTTCATGCAGGATCCATGACAAGGCTGAAAGCAGGGGCTTCAAATCAGGAGTGCAGGTGCAGGTGTGGGGAAGCAGGTGGGAAAGCAGGTGTGGGAGAGCCAGGTGGGGGAACAGCTGTGAGAGGCAGGTGTGGGGGAGCAGGGGATGGGGAGCTGGTGTGGGAGCAGCTGTGGGGAGCAGGTGTCGAGGAACAGGTGTCGAGGAACTGGTGTGGGGAGCAGCGGGTAGGGAGCAGGTATAGGAAGCAGGTGTTGGGGAGCTGGTGTGGGGAGCAGGTGTTGACCTCAAAGGAGAGGAGGTCATGATCGACCAGCAGGACACGGTATACGTGCCAACCTGGCGGGCAGCTGTACCTTTCGGTTAGGGGAGGAGGAACTGGGACACAGGACACAAATAACCCCTCTGGCTGGACCAAAGGAGAAGTCTTGAGGACAGGAGGGTGGCCTGCTTGGGGGAGGAACTTTTCAGTGTGTCTCCTCTTAAGGACTCGTTTTTCCTGTTTCCAGTCTGGTACCAGAATGGTTCCGCAGCACAGAGTCTCAGATAGTCCGTAGAGTGCACTGTGATGAGACCAAGCTTGTGGCAACATGGTGAGCCTCCGAAGTTTGGAAACTCATCATCCCGGAGTCTGTGAGTCTGAGGGGGATGACATTTGATTTTTAAGCCCCGGGCACTTCCTACATTACTTTGCAATGAAATCAGTGTGTGTGCGCGTCTGTGTGCAGTTGCTCAGTTGTGTCTGACCCTTTGCGACCCTAACGACTAAAACCCACCAGGCTCCTCTGTCCATGGGGTTTCCCAGGCAAGAATACTGGGGTGGCAGCCGCCTCCCTCTCCAGGGGATCTTCCCGACACAGGGGTCAAGCCCGGGTCTCCGTTGCTTCCTGCACTGGTGGGTGGATTCCTTACCACTGTGCCACCTGGACACACCCTGGACAGCGGTCAATATTTCATAGCTAGTTTTATCATTAAATAAATCCTATTTGGTGAGTATAAGACACCCTATTTTTAAATAGTCTCAGCTCTATCGCCGCCTCCGTATGTGTCCTCAGTCCGCTGAAGAAGCTGTGGCAGGCACTGAGCCCCAGAGAGAGACCCCAGAAGGCTCCAGGAAAGAACAGACAGCAATATGTGCTGACCAACTCCGCTGCCCGCACCGCCCTCTTGTGGTCACGCAGCAGATGAAAACTTCAAAGGCAAGCTACAAGGAGGCTGTGATTTTGCACGAATGGAAATACGTTCTCCCTCAGGAAAAGCATCATCGCTGGGCATCCTTTTTTCCACGCTGTACACGCACACACAAGTGTAAGTGAGAGAGATGCTTCATCAGGATTACCTTCCTCTGTCAAAAAGAAATAGCATGAACATGACATTATTATTACTTTTTAAAAAATGTCAGAATGGTAGGTCATCATTCTGGCTGTCCAAAACCACAAGATGTCCAAGCTGGAAGGAATTTCTGAGATGATCTTGTTCAAATCCTTCCTTTGAAAAAATTAGAGAATTTAAAATCTGGAGATGTAGGTATCTTCCCCGAGGTCACACAGTGACCTGCTGGTGGTCTCGGGAGTGAAGCTGGAGAGGGGTTCTGGCAGGCTTCACCACTTCCCACAGCAGGAGGCGCAGAGGCGGCGTGGTCCAGGGGCAGGGGCCGGACGTGGGCGCCGGGGGAAGGGCCTGGCACTGCCTCGGCTCTGAGGTGTCCCATGGGCAGGTGGTCCCTCTCGCGTCCATGTCCAGCCCTCTTCCTGACCTGACACCATCACTCCCGCAGCCTAGCCTAGTGCAGAGCCTGTGTGCCGGGGCCCAACAGGAGACCCGAATGTCCAGGCAAAGGCCAGGACCCGGTCCCCGGCCTTCTTGGGAAGCCCTCTCTTAGCCCCTCTGACCACTTGTCCTGATCGGAAGGCGGCCGCTCCGTGGCCGCAGGAGGAGCAGTTCACGAGTTCTGGTGCTTTTTTAAACTTGGTCTCTAAAAATGTCTTTCATTAATAAATTGTAAAATGTGAGCGCCTTTATAAAACGTGTCATCTTAACCAACTTTAACCATGCAGTCCACCGGCATCGAGCATCTTCGCCCTGTTGTATCACCATCACCACCATCCTTCTCTAGAATCTTCTCACCGTTCCAGCCTGAGACTCCATCCCCACTGGACACTGACTCCCTGTCTTCCTCCGCAACTCCCATTTGACTTCCCATCTCCACGCATTTGACTATCCTAGGGACCGCCTCAGAAGCATGCCGTGTTAGTCCTTTCCTGACTGTTCTAGTTCACCAAGCATAAAGTCCTCAGGCTTCAAGGTTCTGTGGTGTAGCCTGTGCCCAAGTGGCCTTCCCTTTATGGCTGTATAATATTCCACCGTGTGCGGGGACCACAGCTTGCTTTCCTATTCGTCTGCCGCTGGACAGGTGGCTTGTTTCCACGGTTCCTGGCGGGGGAGCCACCATCACGTGAACTGCCAGGGACAGGAAGCCGGGCAATCACGTCTCCCTCTGGGAGGGGGTGCGCGTCGCCTCCCAGCCAGGTGTCCAGGAGCCCTCCCCTGAGTCACAGGTGAGCCGGTGCAGCCTGAAATACTTCCTTCTTGCCTGGGAGCTTGCCCATCCTGGCATCTGGCATGGGCTATACAGCCTGGGATCAGATGCTGTTTGAAATTTGAAATCGGATTTAAAAAAAAAAATCCAGAACCTGAAAAGAAACATCCTTTCATGGGATCTGAGAGCACAGAATAGGTGCCGGTTTGCTGAAAAGGTACTTCTCCAATGGGCAGTTACCAAAGGCACCAGACAGAGGTCATCAGAGCGGGTGGGGTGGGGTGACAGTTCCCTCCCGCACAGCCTGCGGCTCACGAGGCGTGTGCCCCCTTCCGGGCACTCTCGCCACAGCCTCATCGTTCTCCTGATGCGAACCCCTCCTCGACCTGTGCCTTTGCTCACCTCTCCCCGCCCGCTCGCCCTGAATGTAAACGCAGAGCAGGGTCGGGACTGTCCACAGCCCTCACCCTGACCGTGTGCTTTCTGTGTGTGCTCGCATCTCCCTGACACCCCAGGGCTGCTTTCCCTGCCGCCTTCGCGCCACACAGGCCCCCTCCCCAAGTCAGAATCACAGCCCGAGGCCAAAGGGAACTTGACATTGGCCTGCTGCAATTCTTCCTCACCTCCTGGCTCCAAGCAAATGTCCCTTTTAAAATCCTGCACCCGGCTCACCCTTTCCTATGAAAACAGACTTCCTGTGTTCCTTCCACATCACTGAGTGCTCAGGAGAGACAGGTCCAGCTCAGCCCCCTCTGGTTTTACTGGACATCCTTGGTCCAGAGAAGAGCAGTGGCCTGGGCAGACCTGCGCTGGCCAAATGCACGTGTCCAAGCAGGGGGGCAGCCCAGGACAACGGACAGCAGCCCCCAGGCACCCCCGGTCCTCACCCCTCCGGCTGCAGGCACCGGTGGTTCCAGCTCCCCAGAACCCAAAAGGCAAAGCCCTAGGGGGTGGCCTGACGTTCAGACGAGCTGCTCAAATAGCAAGTGAGTGCAATGAGACAAAGTCACAGTTAAGGAAAATCCTCACAGGGAGCCATAAAGCTGTTCTTCACTTTACGAACTTCTGAAGCAAACTGCTTCAAAAAATGAAAGTGTCATAAAAGATGGATTTCCATGGAAAACCCGGAGATGGTCACTGAGAATTCATCTGGAGGGTGAGCTATCTCCGTGACTCCAAGTTTTGGCGTTGTTTGAAACTGCAGCCTCCATTAATGACGACTGAATTTTTTAATGAACAGCCTTCCAGTTTTGCTACCTAGATGATATTCTCCTGAAGTTTTTGAAAACTAATTTTTAAAACTGGAAATGTGTTCTCATAGCAGCTCATTAATTTCTAATAAACTCACTATGGACTCTTTTGTAGTTGGTGGAGTTCTTTTGAATATGAGCCTTTTATCTGCACTCCTTTGAGCTCTTGGAAAACTGCAAATTGCTAAATTGAAGCTTAAATGAATTTCTTCTTTATAATCCTTCTAAAGGTACTGAGAACTTAGCAAACAATCTCACATGTAATTAAAAATAAAAAAGAATTTAAAATCATGCAGGAAAAGATATAGAGCTTTAAATCATAGAGATTTCTTTAAAAAAAAAAAAACAAAACAAAACAACCAAATCTCTGGTTTAACTGAAGGCTGTCTTCAGACTTTATGTTTCGGTAGAAATGTGGGTAATTTTCAGTGTATCTCCCTGAAAGGGTTTCCTCAATGAAAAAAGGCTTTCAATCCTGCCTTCCTATCTCCATAGGAGTGTTTCTAACACAGCACGGTGATATATATATATATATATTTTTGATAAAAGTGTCATCCCAAATCTCTGGGTTTTCCTGAATTTGTCTAGATAAAAGAGAAGGACAAAAATATTTTCCATCTGTAATTTTTTTGAAGTTATAAGGCATTTTTAAAAACCTGCATTAAATTAGCAACAGAAATCACATTCTCTGTCTCCAAACATTTCTAAAATTGAGAATGATTTCATTTCTGTAATTCTGGAACATATAACTCTTTTACAACATGTATGCCCACATTGACACAGATACGCAAACACAATCATTGCAGAGTAGAGCATGTTTCTAATATATGTCCCCACAGTGTTTAAAAGTGAATGCTTTTGGCTCATCGACTTGTTACACAATAAGGGTTTTATGGGGGAAAAAATCAGGCTTCGGATTATTGGTTCTTTACCGAGTCTTGTTATAGAAAGTATATCTTACAAGGAGAGAACAATATAGCAGGAGGGAAAAGCTTCCTGAAGCGAATTTGATGCAATATTCCAGTGGACATTCTCTGTTTAGGGTAAAAACGCAGATTCAACCCCATCCAGCCTGAACTCTGCATTTAAGTGGTCTTGGATGTTTGGAGAATTGATTGTCCAGGCACGAGGAAGCCAGCCTCCCTGCTTGGACCCGTGTGCGTTATTCTGTCTTCACAATTTCCTGGAGCTGTCTTCTTGAAGCAGGCGCTACACTCTCTTATTCTATCATGCAAGTGCTCCCAACAGATTTATAGCAGTGGACACACCTGCAGGGACCCCCGCGCCCCGCCTCCAACCGAGCACATCTGAAAGCCTAGCTGTGTCGCCTGTCTGTAAGGGAAAACAAGCTGTGTCCTTTTTCCTGGATTCATCGCAAGCACTGACTGCCGGAACTCAGACTCCGCCCTGCTCCTGCCTGTAAAACTCTGCAGGTGTGTCAGCTGTCATCTAGCCCAGCAACAGGAACCCGTTCCCAGGTCGCCCTATAATTGGAAGGGCTTTCTTTTGCTCCTTTAATCAGTTGCTAACACCTCGCTGTTTAATATCACAGCCAGCATAGTTACAAACAAGGACACACTCCTAAACTAATAATAATTTTTTAAAAGCCCTCTGCTTAGTAACAAACATAAAATCCATCACTATTCAATACCGAGGAATTATAAGGTTTCATTGTAACAAAATAGCAATTCTCTTCCTGATGCTTTATTTTGATTGTAGGAACTCTTCTTTTTGACAAAGCAAGCTCTCTGTACAAAGAAACATTGTATCTTTTGTTTATTTTCATCCCTCTGATCTGACACAAAATAAGGAACAATCTTTTACTCAAGAGCAATTAGTCCTGTCCCTGTTTCAGAAAATGGTTGAACACATGGGCTTAGAGAAGAGAATATTCCTTCAAAAATTACTAGCCATTAAGTCGTAAAGACAACTTAGAGGTTATTTTCCTCTAGCAAATAACCATAATTTCCTTGAAATCTAGTGCTTTATGTAATTAAAGTTATTTATTTAAGGATTTAAATTTGCTTTAACAGTTTAAATGGCCTTAGTGTCTGTGTAAAATTCAGTATTTTGAGCCTGGTCGGTGTTGGGTTCGACTACACATATAATTTTACCACTGCTCTGTACTGCAGGCCGTTGTTCTTGTAATAATAGTTTAAAATGCTAGCCTACCAAGGGAAAGAACCAGGAGATAATTCGAGCTACACCCAGGCTGGGGCTTCTCTTGGACTCCTCCAGACTCTCCTAAATGAGTCTGCAAGTTTGATCTCTAACGGCAAGGCAGCGAGAGGGTCTCGAGCATGTTTATTGATACAGAATGTTCGAGATCGACAGCCAGCACTTCGCCTATGATCAAGCGACTTTCTGTGCGAGTCTTATGGAATGTGGCATTCCAGACTTTAAAGGGAAGGGGAGATTGCCATGGTAACGGCACAGGGGGGTTGGGGCTGGGGGTCCCCCTGGGAGCTTAAAGGCCAGCAGAATTTTAAGCATTTGCAACTTAAAAAAAGAAGAGGAGGAAAGCTCCATCACTCTGCCAAGTCTGTCTACAGAAATGGATACGGTTAGAGGGTTCCTTGGAAAGATCCAAATAAACACAGCCCGAGCCTGCATGATGTGAGCTGGAAAGGACAGATGCTAAGAAAAACTACAGATCCTGGTCTCCTCCATCGAAGATGGAGCCGCTGTGGCTGCCTAACCTCCAAGAAGGAGCAGAGCTTGGGAAAGAGACCAGTGACTGGTCCAGGCGGGGGGCTGCCTGCCTCGGCTCCCTCCTGCCCCGCCAGGCTCCTGTGGCCCCCAGCTGGAGCACACAGCACCTCCCGACTCTGATGGAGGCCCAGGCTGAGGACCCCACGGCCCGGCCAGAGCCCCACTCCAAGTCTCGCAGAGCCTGGCCAAGTGCAGCTGGCGGGTGGTTCGTGACTCCGGTTACTGGATGTGTAGAAACAGTTTTGATTACCAGAGAAATCTCCTAGGATTGCAGATAATAAACATAAGTGAGTGGAGTATAAAAGTGAGTGTAAACCAATGTGATCTGTGGTTGTCGCATCTGAGGGAGGAGAAAAGATAACAGACTTACAAATGGGGCTCAGACACAGTAGAAACTGACCTTTAGTACAGCCCCTACCAAGACCGTTCTGAAAAGCCAGAGTCCAGTGGCAGCTGGCGTTCTGAGTCAGTGGTGCTGGCTCCAGAGGGCCCTGTGGTCTGGGCAGCCCTCACCTCTGCAGGGTCAAGGGTGAAGGTCAACCGGGTGGGAAGTGAGGGCCTGGCTGCCTGTTCCCTGGATGACGCAGTCAGAGTGCGGCTGGTCTGCACGTTTGAGGGGCGAGTGCAGCCTGGCTTTCCGCTGGGTGCTGAGCACACACCCACACCCCACACCTAGCCGACACTGCCTTTGTTGCACCAGGGCTCTCATAGGCACAGGCCCCCACCCTTGCAAACGAGCACATTCCCCATTGAGACGCTGAGCTNTCTCACTGTATTCTGCCCCCTCCATGGAGGACCCATCAGAGAGAAGCACAAAGGCAGGTGTGAATGGAAGAGGGGGTGGGGAGGGAGGGCTGGGGGAGGGGAGAGATTTCAGTAAATGGCCTAGAGTTGTCCTAAAAGTGCATCAAAAAGTATGGAAAGTGTAACGGAGGAAAGAAAGGTCGTTCCTCACCGAGGAGACACCAGAGACAGCATTTGATAATCTCTCTCTCCTTCCTTCTGGGCTTGCAAATGGGTTCATGACATGAAACCTCAATATTTTGATAAGATGTACACAACAGATATACATACCATCTTAATCATTTGGAGGTGTATGTTCCGTGGCCTTACCGGCATTCACACTGTTGTACACCCATCACCACCAGCATCTCCAGAACTTTGTCATCTTCCCAAACTGAAACTTGGGCCCTGCTGAACACGACCCCCACCCCATCCCCTCTGCTCTTCCCCGGCCCCTGGCAACCACCATCCTACTTTCCCTCTCCACGAATTTGACTGTTTTAGGTTCTTCACATCAAGTGGAATGACACAGATTTGTCCTTTTGCGAATGGCTTGTTATACCAAGTATAACATCCTCAAGGCTCGTCCATGTTGCAGCCTGCACCAAAATGTCTTTCTTTTTTAAGGCTGAATGGTATTCTATTGTGTGGGCAGACCACATTTTATTTATCCATCCATTCAACTGTAGATGGATTCTGGATCACTTCCAGCTCTTGCCTAGAGTGAATAATGCTGCTGGGAACATGGGTGCACACCCATCTGCCTAAATCCCTGTTTTAAATGCTTTCGGTTCATGCCCGTGGCTGGAGCTGCCGGAGCCTGTGCTAACTCCACGCTTGCTGCTTCGAGGAACTGCCGTATCGTTTCCCACGGGCCCTGCTCCGCTTTGCGTTCTCACCAGCAATGCACAAGGGCTCCAACTTCTCCACTTTTTTGCCAACACTTTCGTGTTTGTTTATGACAGCCATCCTGGTAGACATGAAGTGAAAGATATGAGGATTTGCGTTTCCTGAGCGGTCAGTGATTCTGAGCTTCTTGCCATGTGCTTGCTGGCCACTTCGTATCTTCCTGGGAAAACACCTGCTTGAGTCTCTCGCTCACTTTTCCACTGGGTTGTTCGTTGTTGCTGTTTGGCGTACCGAGATTTATCGTGGTTTCTTCTCACCCTACACATGGGGAACATCTTTCCTCGTAGAAAAATGAACATCTATTTTCACGGTTTCCAGCTTATTTTTCTGCCTCCTCACTGTGCCTTCGCTCATGAAACAGGGCGTCATGTCGTGGTTAAAAACACAGACATTGCCACAGACCTCACCCCACCCCTCACCAGCTGTGAATTCCTGGGCACACCGGTCACCTAAAGGGGGGCTGTGCGTGTAAGGGAGGAGCTGATGGGAAGAAGGGAGGCGTCTCCGGGCGTGTGTTGTCCTCAGCCTCCCTCGATCACTGAGCTGGGCGTCAGCACTCCCAGGAATTCCGTGTACCTCGGTTTTCTCATCCGTAGGATGGAGATGCAGCAGGCGTTGTGGGGATTGAAAGAGCTAGTCTCCGTTAAACACGCAGAGTCCTGCTCGGAGCACAGACAACGCCACGGGACAGGCAGCCGCGTTGCTCGTCGCTTGCTGGTGCGGCTCCCCACTCCTCGCGGGGGCCTCAGCTCCAGCTGAAACGCAACCCGGAATCTCAGGCCGAGAGCAGACTCCTGGGTGTGCTGACGCCCAGCTCAGTGATCGAGGGAGGCTGAGGACAGCACATGCCCGGAGACGCCTCCCTTCTTCCCGTCAGCTCCTCCCTTCCTTACACGCACAGCCCCCTCTAGGTGACCGGTGCTGTCCTCTCCCCCTGTAGCTGGGAAAACCCTAGGAAGGTCGCGTTACTTATCCAGACTCACTCAGCTGCCAGGGGCGTGGCCAGGACGTGAAGCTGAGGGCCACGCGCCCTCAGAGCCGTGCGGTCGAGCAGCTCTGCAGCGGCAGCACAGCTTGTCCTGACCTTGAATTTACTCCATGACAAACCAGAATTTGTCTTAATTGTGGTGGTGGTGGTTTAGTTGCTAAGTCGTGTCTGACTCTTTTGAGACCCCATGCACTAAGTATGTGCATGCGTGTTCAGTCGCTTCAGTTGTGTCCAACTCTTTGTGACCCTAGGGACCTAGGGACTGCAGCCCATCCCGGGCTCCTCCGGCCTTGGAGTTCTCCAGGCAGGAATACTGGAGTGGACTGCCACGCCCTCCTCCAGGGGACCTTCCTGAGCCAGGGATCAAACCCGCATCTCTTAGATCTCCTGCGCTGACAGGTCTCTTTACCACCTGAGCCACCTGGGAAACCCATGTCATGAATATATATTTGTCAAACAAAAAGGATGACTTTTACTGAATGCAAACTGTGCTTTAATGAAAAATTGGAAAAATAGGCTACACAGTTTCCCTGAGTTTGCAAGAGCTCTTCTTCTAGTTTGAAGAGCTGTTCGCTTGGGAAAAGGCCTTCGCCTTGCAGATGGGGAAACGCCAGCTGACACAGCCAGCACGGCCGCTCCTGGGAAGGCACAGGGCTGCCCGGGACCCCACACGCTGCGGCCGAGGCTCCAGGCGGGGCTTCGCTGTGTCCCCTGGGCTGCCTCTCTGCAGGTCTGACTTGGAGCAGACACCTCCCAGAGAGCCGGGAGACTGCATCCTCCTGCTTGCCTTCGTTCTGAGTGCTGTCCCCGAACCCAGAGGCCTGTCTTATCTGCCTCTGGATGCTACCCTTCTTTGAGAATAAAAAAGTATCCTCTGACTCTGACCTGGTTCACACTGCCTTTACCCGAGAGGTCTCTGTTCCAGAGGCTAGGTTCCAGAGGCCTTCATCATGACAGGTTTGCTTTTGGGGGAAAGGCCTTTGCAGACAAGAGTCACGTGTGTGATCACACATGTGTGTTAGAGAGAAACAAAAACACGTTGCCCAAGCGCTCTCCTGGTGGCCCTGTCGTCATCTCTGAGAGGCTTTACTCAGACCAGCTGCCTGGCTGTGCCCGGGCGGTGAGCGGGGAGCTGGCCACTGCTCCCACCAACATCGCAGCCTCTGCTGGGCCCCTCAGCCCGGGCCCCGGCCCGCCTAGCGTCTCCTGCCTTCTCTCTGCCCTGATCTCCTCTGGTCCGCCCCAGCCCCGCTCTGTGCCGCTTCTCACCAGACCCCTTCTGCTGCTCTCCCTTGGTTCTGTAGCCTTTCTCCTTGCTTCGGGCGCTGAGGCGTCGGTGCTTAACGGCGTCCTTCTCGCCTCCCTTCCCACGGGTGCCTAGTCCACTTCCCTCTAAGTGGAATTCCTTCTCTGCTCTAAATTCTGCAAAGGGACGTGCAACTCAACCTGGGTGGGCATTTCAAGGACGTGGGGCTGTGAAATGCACGCTGGCAGGAGAGAGAATACTTGGGTGGCTTTTGAAGGCAATTTTGTCGAATTAGGATTGCTGGCGTTAAACACACGCACACATTCATTTACTGGCCCCATTCTAAATTTGTTAAATTTAGACAAATTCAATTATAAATATGATGGAAGAGAACTGTGACTGTTTCTTTATGTATTAAATATTTTAAAATGAAATCTCATTTTTTTTTGATGCACCACTGATTATAGTTCCTTGATTCAAAAATAGGTTAGGGATTTTGGAAGGTGATGGAATTGTTTTATATCTTGACTGTGCTGGTGGTTGCACAGCTATATATGTTTTTCAAAACCAAAAGGGGTTACTTTTACTGAGTGAAGCATGCGGTAATAGAGAAAGGAGAAACAATAGGTTACAAACTGAAGAACTCAATGGATTTGACACATGTTCAAGCCCCAGGACACCAACAAGCTATTGGCAACATTTTTTCATTTCATTAACTGACTCAGAGGCTACCCTGGAACCTTGGAAAGGACCAGTGTTCAATTCTAAATACAGACCAGACTGTGGGTGCAAACTCTTCTTCTCTTTCCAGCTCTCCTCCCTTTCCTGGGATCCATCCTCCCTCCTTCTGGGGAACTCATCCCTCCCTCCATGAACCAGTGGCTTCCCCTGGAGGCGGGAGGGGGCCAGTCTTCCAGGAGGGTGCGGTCACAGCTCTGAGCCAGCAGATTGCTGGCGGCCAAAGCCCTTTCCAGGTGAAAGGAGACGAGATGAAGGAGAAGGAAGTCCTGAAAGAGCGCCACGCAGAACCTCGGATCTGGTCCAAAGCAGGGGAGGTGGGGTGGGATGGGCAGGGTACGTCAGAGAAGGAGGGGCTTCTAACAACTACCGGGACAGGGAAGGTGGACTGAGGAGCAAAAAGGATGATCAAAGCTCGCTTTCCCCCAGAAGAGAGCAGGCGTGATGCCCAAGAGGGTGGAGAGTCACCGGCCTGCGGGGCTCGCCCGGTCACTCCTAGCTCTGTGTCTGCACCAGCCGTGCGGATGTGGGGCCTCGGGGGCAGGTGCTGGGGCGACGAGACTAGAACCAGCTGCTCAGAGGGGAGAAGTGGCTGCATGGAGGCTGCAGGCCGATAGTGGACACAGCGGACCCCGAGCTCCCCTGTGAAAGAGGAATCTGCTGGGAAGAAAATAATCTTCTGAAATGTTACGTCAAAATTCAGATTAAAAAAAGAAAATTATGAGAGAGAAAATGACAGATGAAGAAGACAGAGAATGAAGATCCATGAAACCTATGTTAAAAAAAAAAAGGCAAATAGAAGGCAAATCAAAGTTATAATTGAAGAAAACTTTTGTAGGCTCTTTGAAAATACCTGAATAGGCAAACTTTGAAAATTGATCAACGCATGACCCAAAATGTTGCATATATTTGAACGAACATTTTGAAGGAAAAAGAAAGTGTGAGAGTAAACAGCAGAATGATGGGCACTGAACTTAGGGTTGATTGCACCATGTTTATGAATAAAGAAGACTAAATATCCTATAAGTAAAATTCCTCCTAAATTAATTCAAGTTAAAATTCTCACAAGGTTTCTCTAACTTCACAAAAACAGATGGCTCTGAAAAAAAGTTATGTAAAAATGGGGAAAAAAGGAAAGAGACGAAGGGAAAAGAAAGTTAGGAATGGGAAGAGAAAGGACTTTACAGAATTTTCAATTCATGATAATTAAGTAGATTCTAATCCTTACAAAAGACTCAGCAGTCATGAGGTTTGTTCATGCCTGTTCCAAACACTTAGAACTGCTGATTTAAATCTAAAATACTGAGCCAAGATAAAAGCAAGAACGGCAAAATCTCCAGTTCCCAGAAGGAAGGAGGAAAATTTCAGCTAAAAGCAGGAGTTTTGGCCTCGTGCTCCACAGGGGGTGTGGGCTGGCATTTTTACAGCAGCAGAGGCCACACGTGATCTAAGCAGCGAGAGTCTGGAGCTGCTCTTCTTTTCTGAACCTAGGAGACAGGAAATTAGAAAGTTCTTCTCCACACATGAACAAAGAGCAGAGAAATCGCTGTGTTCTGGCCCCACGTCATATCCTGGGAGAAAACTTCCTTTAAATAGCTGTGAGGTTGTTAGGAAGATGAGAAGAAACTCAGCCTGTGCTGTGCTGGGTGTGAAACCCAGATTCACATCTTCTCCCGGGAAAGCACCACGCTGAAAACGAAGTCACAGGGGAGAGTTGACTACAGATAAGTCCAGAGTCACCTGAGATGGATCACACGGAATCCACGCCTCCAAATGGGAAAATTCACATCCAAGGAACTAGACTTAACAATAATATGTATGAAACTCTAAACCAAAAATACTCTAAATATTCAAAGACTCAAAAAAGGTAAGAACATTTAAAACAAGAACAGGTGATAATGAAAGAGAGAAAAAAAATTGAAATACGATCAAGTAGGAACTTCAGGTTAATGAATTTTTTAAAGTTCCAATAGTAGACACAATGTAGCTGAAGAAAGAAATAACAAACTGGAAAAGAGTCTGGAAACTCATCAGCACAGAGCACGGGAAAACAAAGAAGTGGACACACAAGTGAGGAACTGGGAAACTTGGCGAATAAAACGTTGTTGTTGTTCCCTCACCAAGTTGTGTCCAACTCTTTGCCACCCCATGGGCTGCAGCACACCAGGCACCTCTGTCCTCCACCGTCTCCCGGAGTTTGCCCAAGTGCATGTCCACTGAGGTGGTGATGCTAGCTAACTATCTCATCCTCTGCCGCCCTCTTCTCCTTTTGCCTTCGATCTTTCCCACCATCAGGGTCTTATCCAATGAGTCGCCTCTTTGCATCAGGTGGCCAAAGTATTGGAGCTTCAGCATCAGTCCTTCCAATGAATATTCAGGCTTGATTTCCTTCAGGATTGACTAGTTTGACCTCCTTGCTGTCCAAGGGACTCTCAAAAGTCTTCTCCAACACCACAATTTAAAAGCATCAATTCTTCGGCACTCAGCCTTCTTTATAGTCCAACGCTCACATCCATACATGACTACTGGAAAAACCGTAACTTTGACTATATGGATATTTGTAGGCAATTAAGATGCTTAAATATGTATCCAATAAGATTTCTAGAAAGAGAGAATGTTGACACTTGGGCACAGATGGTATATGTAGAGATAACACCTGAAATTTTCCCAGACTTGAAAGAAAACATGAATGCTATGATTTTAAAATATGCTCAGGAAGGATAAATATCCTAGACAGGATAAATAAAAGGAAATTTAAATGAGGACAGAACATAGCAAACTTCAAATATCAAGGATAAGGGGGGGTGGGGAAATCTGAAAAGCTACCAGGGATAAAAAGACAGTTTATGAAAGATGTAAGTGATTGAAAGACACTCAGTGAAGGAATAAGTGTGACAGTTGTCCGGGTCTCATTATTGACCAGATGTCAGAACGCAGAGAAATAATATCCTTAACCATGATGTCGGTGGACTGGTCCAGGACCTACTGAAGGAATAGAACAGGTAACCCAGAAAGACAGGAGACACAAACAGTTGACAAAGAAGGTGTCACGAAGCAGTGACGGGTCAGGGTAAGAGTTAGTCACCCAGTGCTGTCCAGCTCTGCGACCCCAGGGACTGCAGCCCGCCAAGCTCCTCTGTCCACGGGATTCTCCCGGCAGAGTACTGGAGTGGCTCGCCTTTCCCTTCTCCAGGGGATCTTCCCGACCCAGGGATTGAACCCCGGTCCCCTGCATTGCAGGCAGATCCTTTACAGTCTGAGCCACCCGATGAACGGTGCCCATGGAAGTAGTTAGCTGCTTAGAAAAACCCATTCTGCATCTCCCTCATCCAGTCATTATCTTTAAGATTAAGGAGTTCATTTTAAAAATAAGGGCAGTGCAAAATGTGATATGAGTAAGCTAAAAATATGTTTAACTTTGCTGATGTTCAAAGAAACGCAGATCAAAGCAATATTATCATAATCAGTTTTTTTTTTTTTTACGTTAATGTCTAATGCTGAGGGCAGGGTGAGGGGAACAGCAGGTATCTTCCTAGGGTTACAAATTGATAGAACACTTTAGGAAAGTGATCCGGAGGTACATATTAACACAGATGAAGTGTCTATTGTCTTTGACCCAGACTTGCCACGCTGAGTCATCTCCTTTAGAGAAATAATCAAAAATGGAGACAATGATTTATGCCTGAAGATATTCGTCACCACCTCATTTATAATAATGACATCTGAAAATAACCACAGTGTCCGTCATCAGAGATACGTCTCCAAATAAATCATGAAAAATAAGTGATGAAATGTTGCGTAGGCAGTATAAACAATTTCCTAAGAGTTTTGAATGACAGAAAATGTACCTGGGATAAAGTTAAGTGAACAAAAGGCAGGTGACGATATTGCACATGGAAGGGCCACGAGCACACAGCTGCTTGAGAGTTTGGGTGGTAGTCTCTGAGCCTAAATTGTTGAAGACTCTCTTTTAAAATCTCTTTACATTTTTCTGCATTTTCCAAGTTTTCTACTGCAAGGCTGCTTTTTAATAAGCACAGCAAAATAGTGAATGTTGAAAAAAATTAAACCCCTGATAGAAAGAGAATCCCTTTGACCTGAAGAACGGCTCAGAATGTTGCCTTCAGAATGACCCTGTGTTGCTGGTGTCAGAAACTTTTCTCTAAGGAGACGAGATCCTGTGGGATTCTGAGGACAGCGGGTCCCTGTTCCGGGACTCATCACTTGGTGAGAAGGTTCTAGAATAGTAAGTGCAGTTATCCATGAGCTCTCTGCCCTTGACCAAGGCCACCTGTCACCTTCTCTCCTTTCCACACAAAACTCAGCCCCAGCTCCAAGAATTGGGGCCATCACAGGGGGCTGCCAAGAGGGAGGCCAATTAGTACAAAGCAAACATTTCTCCGCTACGAAAATGGATGAAGGCCACCAGAGCTCGCCTCTGCAGGCAGAAAACTCGAGGTTTCCTACACCCTGGGCAGCCATGAGCAGAGATGGAAGAGACGGGAGGACCCACTGCCTCCCGGGCCCGGGCTGACCAGGCAATCGGACCCCAGCATTTATTTATGGAGCTAATTTTGCATGTATTGCTCTCATTTCCGCCTGCAGATAAAAAGCAGAGATAATCAGCTTGGCGCTGGCCTTGGCCGCTGCAGGAGCCCTGTGCCGGTACCGTCTTAAAGCAGCAGGATTCCAGAGAGCCTGGTTCTGAATTCGGTCAAAGAACGCACTCCACGGCAACCTCGCAGACTCCCTGCTCATCATCGTGTCCTCCTGCAACAGGTCTGCAGAGGAGACGTCTGCAGCATTCCCCCCACGTGCGGGAGACACTTTTGGAAGAAAACTACGGCGTGATGTGCTTTCCCACTAAGAGTTCTTGGCCACCATCATACCCCCTCAGGCCTCCAGCTCCTCTCTGAGGAGGAGTCAAAGCTTTCCTGAATCTTTGCCCCACCACGGTTTGATCAACCTGCTCCTTTCCTGAGTGTGGCTGTCTCAGAGATCATTAATAGTTAACAGGGAGAAAGCCCCCTCCCCAACCGTGTTGCAATTTCTCCTACAAACGTGTGTCCCTTTAAGAGTGTAGAGTTTTGCACCCACTCCAGTGTTCTTGCCTGGAGAATCCCAGGGACGGGGGAGCCTGGTGGGCTGCCGTCTATGGGGTCGCACAGAGTCGGACACGACTGAAGCAACTTAGCAGCAGCAGCAGCAGCAGAGCTTTGCAACACACCCCTGCCTAGTACAGATGCTGCCTAGCCACTCTGGGGGACCATTGGGAATTTGGTAATGTATAGTTTGTTCTCACAAAATTTCTTCACCTGTCATTGGACTTAATTTTATTAGCATTAGGGTAAATACTTAAAAAAAAAAAACAAACAAAAAAAACTCACACCTTAAAAATCAGTGGAGTAGTAGCTGATGAAAGAATTATAAAATTATTTTTGTGCTAATTGAAAAAGAGAATGGTCTTTCCTCCACCCTCCAAAAACGTAACTACTGCCTCTTCAATCCTGAAATTAAAATGCCAGAGAGAGAAACAGATTACCTAATATGTTTTGAAATTTAAACTTGATTTTGTTATTTTAAGAATTTAGAAGAGTATTTTTCCTGCTCAAACAATCATATATCCACCTCCCCTAGAAGTTTTCAGAAGTCCCCTCATACCAGTGGTATTGCGTTTTCCAGTTAAAACGTATTCAGAGGAAGCATGAAATGACTAGTTAATTCAAACATTCTCTATTAATCAGCTCTACAGCAAAGACTTTTAATACTGATGAAAACATGCTTTGCGGGACAAAGAGACTCCCTCTCCACTACATCTACTGGGGCGTGGGATCNCCTCTCCACTACATCTACCGGGGCGTGGGATCAGATCCAATAACTTGAGAAAATGAATATGACGAGTCTCCTGCAGACCTTAAAAGCTGATTTGTGGCAGCTTTGTTGCACTGAAAAGTAGAATTAAATGGGCTTCAGACGTAGAGTAGCCTTGTGATTTGAAGCAGACGAGAAAAACGTGGAAGTCTGAAAGAAGGAACAGGGACGGTAGGCCAGTAAACAGTTAATCTCAGTTTGCAGGGAGACCGGTTGAGGTGATTGAAAAAGGATACTCGCCTCTCATATTGGTGCATTTTACCCCAAAGCCAAGTAAAGCACAGACGTAGGAGGGACCCTTCAGCTTTTACACTTGCACACTAGCCTTCCAAAATGCACAGGCATGTCTAACTCATTTTCCTGCATTAACTATGTCACTAAACAGTTGTTAATCATTTTATGGTGGTTATTGTTATAAGCAGATTCTTATCTTAAAAATGATGAAGGGATAAAGAAACAGCTGCTTGAAATTTGGTTGTGAGTATTTTGTAACGCAGTGTCCCCTTGGCTGCAGGCATCCCCCGGCGCTCTGCTCATTTACGGGAGTAAGAACGGCCTTTGAGCGCCTGCTACCTGCAGACACGTGACACCTCCACCCCACGCACTTCCTAGGTGGCACTAGTGATGAAGAGTTCCCCTGCCAGTGCGGGAGACGAGGAGACAGAGAGACGCGAGTTCAGTCCCTGGGTCGGGAAGCTCCCCTGGAGAAGGAAATGGCAGCCCACTCCAGTGTTGTTGCCTGGAAAATCCCACAGACAGAGGAGCCTGGTGGGCTAGCATCCATGAGGCTGCAAAGAGTCGGACACGACTGAGCTGCTGAGCACCATCCCACACCCAGGTAAAAACTCCCCCCAGTCTAAGTCTGATGCACATATACGGGAGAAAGAGCAAGGGTCCACCACAGGGGTCAGCTGGCCTCTGAGAGGGGGAGAGCCTCACAAGTCGCAGAACCAAGGACCACGCTGGCTCCCAGTCAGGGCAGGGAAGGGGGCCAGTGCCGCAGCTTTCACCCCCACCAGCCCCTCGGCCCAGAGATTCACACGCATGCTCCAGAGTCCAGGGGCAGCCAGCACTCCCGGGGCGGCCAGCACTGTTACTGGGGGCTGCTCTGACTCCTCCCTCCCTCCCACCTCCTAAAACAGCCACTGGGAGCAGGCAGGGTGAGGCAGCGGTGGGGTGCTGCCCATTGCAGGGCAGAAGCAGGGCAGGACCCCACTCGGAGCAAAGGGAAGGGCTGGCACCCCCACCCCTCTTTGCTTCTTCCCTGGAGTGACTTAGCTGACTCTTGCCCACAGCTCTTTTTCTGAGCCCCGGGAGTGGGGTTGGGGTGGCGGTCCTACCCGATGCCAGCAGTGCCACATCGGGGCAGCTGCTAGACAGCCGCCCGCCCTGGAGGGCCACCGAGCATTTCATCTGGAGGCAGACGTGTGCGTTCACCGGGGGCTTTAAATCAAGGAGAAGATGATTTCCCTCCAAGCAGAAACCCCAGCTGCTGTCGCAGCCCACCCCGCGACAGGGTGACACGGCTGACCTCTCCTGTCCCAGGGATGTCCCAGCTCTGTTCGAACTCTCTGGCGTCCACTTTAAAGGTGCAGTTGCTGCCACGGGACCCTTCTTAGAAGGTGGATCTTCAGCCTGGCAGGGCAATGATATTCTCCAGCACATCAAGATTTCACTTATGTTTTATTGTTGAAGGACCTTTCTTCATCGTTTAAAAGTTTAATGACACACAGCATACATTCAAAAGAGTACAGGTGTAAATAAAGGTAAACACGCCTCCGAAGCCAGCCATCAGAGCTAACAGTGCCCAGAAGTCCCTCACACGGCCTGCTTCCAGGCCTTAACGCGCCCCCCCCCCTGCGAAAAAAACTCCACAATCAAAACTGTTGATAACACAGGTTCGTCTGGCCACAGATTTGTTTTTATAGGAATGAAAGCACGGAGCATACATGTTTTGTGTCTGGCTTCACTCACTGACTTTGTGTATGTGGGGCTTGTATGTGTAGAGGTAGGTCACTCTTTCTCATGGCGTATAGCACACGCCTGTGTGAATACACCACCATGTAGACATCAAGCTGTGCAGGGCTGTCAACACCGACACGAGTGGACATGAGTAGGTACCAGACGGGAGCAACAGCAAAGGCACTGATGTAACTCAGCTGCTTCGCCGTTAATGCTTATT
Source organism: Redunca redunca (assembly GCA_006410935.1). NCBI lineage: Eukaryota > Metazoa > Chordata > Mammalia > Artiodactyla > Bovidae > Redunca > Redunca redunca. Next base: position 122,230 of record SJYQ01001116.1, on the reverse strand, counting down.
TGGTGCTGCTCAGTCACTAAGTCGTGTCCAGCTCTTTACAAACCCATGGTCTGCAGCAAGCCAGACGTCCCTGTCCTTCACCATCTCCCAGAGCTTGCTCAGACTCATGTCCCTTGAGTCGGTGATGCCATCCACCATCTCACCCTCTGTCGTCCCCTTCTCTTCCTGCCTTCAGTCTTTCCCAGCATCAGGGTCTTTTCCAATGAGTTGGTTCTTTGTATCCGGTGGCCAAAGTATTGGAGCTTCAGCATCAGCATCAGTCCTTCCAATGAATGTTCAGGACTCATTTCCTTTAGGATGGACTGCTTGGATCTCCTTGCAGTCCAAGGGACTCAAGATTCTTCTCCAATACCACAATTCGAAAGCATGAGTTCTTTGGTGCTCAGCTTTCTTTATGGTCTAACTTTCACATTCATACATGACTACTGGAAAAACCGTAGCTTTGGGTGTATGGAAATTTGTTGGCAAGGTGATATCTCTGCTTTTAAATGTACTGTCTAGCTTTGTCATAGCTTTCCTTCCAAGGAGCCAGCGTCTTTTAATTTCACGGCTGCAGTCACCATCTGCAGTGATTTGGGAGCCCCCCAAAATAGAGTCTGCCACTGTTTCCACTGTTTCTCCATCTATAGTCAAAAGACTATATATGCCATTTTTTCCTTCTGTGATTTAAACCAGCATCCATTTGTTACCTCATAGTTCCTGTGAGTCAGGAATCCAGGCACAGCTTAGCTGGGTTCTCTTAGCAGAGCTGCATTCTCAGCGAGGGTGCAGAGTCCTCCTCTCAGCCCCTCCAAGTTGCTGGTGGAATTCAGTTCCTAGCAGTGGTAGGACCGAGTCTTCAGCTCCTGTGGGCAGCAGTTCACAGAAGCTTCTCCAGAGTCATCAGGAACACCTTTGACCTCTGGACCATCTTTTCCAGGGATCAGCTGATGAGGTCAGGCTGTCCAGGATAATGGCCTCACCCATTCGCAGAAGGTGGGAATAACACAAGCATTGAGGCTGTACTGGAATTCTCCCTGCTTCATCATTCTGTCTTCATGTGGCTCTCCGCATGGCAGTTTCAGAGTGGTCAGATTCTCACTTGCTGGCTCAGGGCTCCAAAATACCGAGATCCAGATTTTTGCTTTTTCAGTTCTTCTCTCTCCCTTCCTGCTGGTCCAAGACTTTTTCCACTCTTTCTATTTAGAGGAATTCCTTCCTTGCAAAGCAGGGTTGCGGCAGTCAATCCCTTTTGCTTTCCTTTGTCTGAGTATGTGTCTCGCCGCCCCCCCCCCACCCCCCGCCTCCTTTATTTCTAAAGCGTAGTTTTGTCAGATACAGAATTTGTAGTTGAGTTCTTTTATTTCAGCACTTGGAAAAATGTCGTGTCATGTCCTTCTGGCTTCCATGAATTCTGTCCAGATACCCACTGTCATTCAAACTCTTTTACCCTGGGTAAAACATCATTTCTATCTCACTAATTTCAAGACTTTTGCTTTGTCTTTAGTTTTCTGAAGTTTGGTTATAATGTGTTTTGGCATCGGGTTCTTTGAATCTATCTTATTTGGGTTTTTCCCAACTTCTTGAATCTGTAAACTTTTATCTTTTGCCAAATTTGGGGAATTATTCAGCCATTATTTCTTTGAACACTTTTAGGGCTTTCCTCTCTCTTTTCTCCTCCTTAGAGACAAAAATCGTAGCCCTTTGGCTGTAAACCCATAGATCCTGAGGCTCTCTTTATTGGTGTATTTTTTTCTCCAATGTTCAGATGGGGGTAATTTCTACTGCTCTCTCTTCAAGTTCACTGATTCTTTCTTTTCCACTCTCCATTGGGCTGTTGACATTCATACATGTTTCCACTGATGAAAGCATCAATTCTTCAGCATTTAGCCTTCTCTATGGTTTTCTTGTGGTCACGTACGGATGTGAGAGTTGGACTGTGAAGAAGGCTGAGCGCTGAAGAATGGATGCGTTTGAACTGTGGTGTTGGAGAAGGCTCTTGAGAGTCCCTTGGACTGCAAGGAGATCCAACCAGCCCATTCTGAAGGAGATCAATCCTGGAATTTCTTTGGAAGGAATGATGCTAAAGCTGAAGCTCCAGTACTTTGGACACCTGATGCGAAGAGCTAACTCATTGGAAAAGACTGATGCTGGCAGAGATTGGGGGCAGGAGGAGAAGGGGACGACCCAGGATGAGATGGCTGGATGGCGTCACGAACTCGATGGACGTGGGTCTGAGTGAACTCCGGGAGATGGTGATGGACAGGGAGGCCTGGCGTGCTGAGATTCATGGGGTCACAAAGAGTCAGACACGACTGAGCGACTGAACTGAACTGAACTGATGGTCCAAATCTCACATCAAAACATGACTACTGGAAAACCCATAGCTTTGACTATATGGACTTTTGTTGGCAAGGTGATGTCTTTGCTTTTTAATATGTTGTCTAGGTTTATGAAAGCTTTCTTTCCAAGGAGTAAGCATCTTTTTATTTCATGGCTGCAGTCACCATCTGGAGTGATCCAGGAGCCCAAGAAGATAAAATCTGTCACTGCTTGCACTTTTTCCCTATCTATTTGCCATGAAGTGATGGGGTCAGCTGCCATGATGTTAGTTTTTTGAATATTGAGTTTTAAGCTAGCTTTTTCACTCTCTTCTTTCACCCTCATCAAGACGCTCTTTAGTTCTTCTTCGTTTTCTGCCGTTAGAGTGGTGTCATCTGCATATCTGAGCTCATTGATATTTCTCTCAGCAATCTTGATTAAAGCTTGTGATTCATCCAGCATGGCATTTTGCATGATGTACTCTGCATATAAGTTAAATAAACAGGGTGACAATATACAGCCTCGTAGTCACTGTTCCATGTCTGGTTTTAACTGTTGCTTCTTGACCCACATGCAGGTTTCACAGGAGACAGGTAAAGTCGTCTGTTACTCCACGTCTTCCATGGTTTGTTGTGATCCACACAAACAAAGACTGTAGTGTAGTCTATAAAGCAGAAGTGGATGTCTTTCTGGAACTCCCTTTCTTTTTCCATGGTCCAATGAATGTTGGCAATTTGATCTCTGGTTCCTCTGCCTCTTTGGAACCCAGCTTGTACATCCAGAAGTTTTCAGTTCATGTACTGATGAAGCTTATCTTGAAGGATTTTGAGCATGACCTTGCTAGCATGCGAAATGAGTGCAATTGTACAGTCATTGGAACATTCTTCGGCATTGCTCTTCTTTGGGATTGAAATGAAAGCTTACTTTTTCCAGTCCTGCGGCCACTGCTGAATTAAACAGATTACACATGACTTTTAAAATGGTGTATTTCTCACCATGTCCTTCCACGTCATATCTCAAACCTTACTTAAGGCAGAAATGCCTTTGAGTGAACCCTGTACACTTTTAAAGCTGCAAAACCAGACCTCAATAAACAGTTAGCTCACATGCACTGGTCCACCTGTAGCGAGGAGCCCCCGTATCCACAGGTCGCTCAATCCGGATTTCCATGCTTGAACCTTCGGGGCTCCTGCTCAGGCACAAGTCCTCCGCCGCAGGTCTGCCTGGTGATCAGATCAGGAGTGAGGCCTTCCTCACTATCACTAAGGTTGATTCTAATCTAAGGATCCTAAAAGCAGAGCCTGGAGTCCTGGGGAAACCCAGTGTTGGAGACTGGGTGCCTCCCTCTGACAGTAAGACAAACTTCCTTCAGCTGCCCGTCTCCCTACTTCAGTTGAAGCCTGTGGACCTCCAGGTAAACGTGGCAGCTGCTTCGTGACTCAATTTCTGGGTGCTAAGCCTGACAGGTGTGGGTTCTGCTCTCTGGGGAGGCTGAGCCCTGGCCCACCTCATCTGGGCGGCGATCTAGGCCTCTGCTGGGCCCCCTGATAAATGTGCTGGTCCTCCCCATCTGAGCCAGCAGAAAGGTGCTCAGAACAGTCATCCCCTCTCTCTGCTGGCCAAAGCCTGGGCCACCTCCACCCCTTCTCTGCTCAAACCCCGCTTCCTCCCCTCCAGTGGGTCTAAGAGACAGGAAGGTGACCCCAGTGGCTCCTTTACTTACCTGTGTTCTCTGTATTAGGCCTGTAATAAGTTTCCTGGGGCCACCATAAGGAAGCATCACAAACCTGGTGGTTTCAAATGCCAACTAAATGTTGCAACTCGCCAGGGGCTTGCCTAGTGGCTCAGTGGGAAAGAATCTGCCGCAAGGCAGGAGGCCTAGGAGATGCGGGTTTGATTCCAGAGTCGGGAAAGTCCCCAAGAGAAGGGAACAGCTACCCACTCCAGTATTCTTGCCTGGGAAATCCCATGGACAGAGGAGCCTGGTGGGCTACAGTCCGTGAGGTCACGAAGAGTCGGGCGCAACTTAGTGACTGAACAGCAACGGCAGCCGTGGTCTGCGTCCACGAGGGCTGGGTCAGCAGCCACTGCAGTCTCTGCCCCTCAACAGGCCCTGGAGGCTTTGCGGTAGACGTGCGGCATGAGGCGCCCCCAAAGGAGTGCGCTCCCTCACAGTCCCAGGCGCCGGACTCCAAAGCCCAGGTGTCAGCAGGGCCATGCCCCTCTGAGGCTCCAGAGGAGGATTCTGCCTCTTCCAGCTTCCAGAGGCTCCAGGTGCCTCTTGGCCACAGCTGCGCTGCTCCAAACTCCTCTCCTGTCTCTGCCTGCACTTCTCTTCCCTCCGCGTCTCTCCTCTTCGGTTTCTTATAAGGACATTTTAGGGTCCGTGCTCAAGAGGACTCTTGAGAGTCCCTTGGACAGCAAGGAGATCAAGCCAGTCCATCCTAAAGGAAATCAGCCCAGAATATCCATTGGAAGGACTGATGCTGAAGCTGAAGCTCTAATACTTTGGCCACCTGATATGAAGAGCCGACTCGTAGGAAAAGACCCTGACGCTGGGAAGGATTGGAGGCAGAAGGAGGAGGGGACGGCAGACTATGAGATGGTTGGATGGCACCACTGACTCAATGGACTTGCGTTTGAGCAAGCTCCAGGAGATAGTGAAGGACAGGGGAGCCTGGCGTGCTGCAGTCCATGGGGCTGCAAAGAGCCAGCCACAGCTGAGTGACTGAACGGAACTGAATGATCCAGGGTGGTCTCATCTTGAAATCCTTGTCTTAATCTGCATAGTCCCCTTTTCCAAATAAGGTTGTGTTCACAGGTTCCAGAGTTTGGGGCATGGATATTCTTTTGGGGGGCAACCGTCCACCTTACTCCAAGACCCAGTCATACCGAAGGAAAGAGTTGGCCTCTGGAGCCACAATGCCAGTTCTGAAAGCCCTCCTCCCAGGACAGTCCTTTCTTCTCTGGAATTTCACGTTCATGGTTTAGTTTGTTCCAGGCCCCTTCCAAGAACAATAGAAAAGGCCCCCAGGCAGGAAAGATGGCCTGTTTCATTCTGACAGTCCTCCCACCCCACCACGTAGCAGGAAGTTTTCACCATCTCCTAAGGCTGATATGATACAGTCCAATGATTAAAAAAAAAAAGTTGTGTTTTTTTTAAGTCATCTGGAAATCAGAACAAGAAAGTTCTCCACTTAACTCTGCCACATCTGGGTGTGAGTGATTCATGAAGACGCAGCCTCGTTCTGGTTTTCATTTCGAATGATGTTTACAAGGAGTTTAAAGCGGTTCTCTCTCAAAGGGTCCTCGTTAATATATGGCCACTTGCTTCTCACAGAGCCCAGCTTCTCCGCTTAAAAGCAGAATAAGATTTTCCACAACCATATCTTAGGAAACATTGAAAGGATTAACAACACTCCTATTTGCAAATCAATTTCAGATCTACTGGTCTGAGAGTGGAAGACATTGTTATTTCATTTGCTAATTAAAACCATTTCCCTAAAATTTTGCTTTCCTCCCTAATTTGAATAACAAAGAGACACAGAGATAGAACCACATCTGTTGACTCTTCTCAAATATTTCTGACTACGGGGTGGAGGGAAAACACGAGATATCAAGAGCGTGACGCACAGACGCGGACCGACACGGAGGAGACGTGGGCATGCGGATGGCAGGCGGTCCGAGCCCCGCGAGCAGACGAGTCCTTTCAGCTCTGCAGGCTCCAGTGCAGACCCGGGACTTGTGTTCCCTCTTCCTCCTTTTGTCAGGATCAAATCAGCATTTACCCGGCCCACGTTCATTTTTAAGTATTCTTTTTTCTCCCCTCCATCCTCAACTTCAACTCCCCCCAAAAATGTTGATTACATTAGAATGTCTAAGGATCAAACAGAAAAGGAAACAGATGGACACGCAGCAATTCATACTGAGTTAATCCCAGGTTAGACCTAAATATGTAAATGGTCTTGCTGAATACAAACTTTGTAAGATTTTTTTAATGGGAACAATGCAAGTGGTGATTCCATATGGCCGAAGAAGCCAACGGATGTAGCTTTTCCACTTCCCATTTCAGCCATTTGGCATCTTAAGACGCCAGTGCCCTTTCGGATGCCTTTCTTTGCCTTGACCTCAGCCGCATCCGAGTACAGCTAGGAAGTACCATAGACCTGAGCGTGCCTGAAGCCTCTCAGCTCCTCATTCCTGGGCCAGGACCCACCTTCCCGGAGGCCAGGGTCTCCAAGTAAGCAGCCTCAGCCAGAGGGCTCTTGCCTGTGACTTGTTCGTTCGTGTTTGGAAACCTGGGTAAGAAACACCCCTCACAGGAGACCGTCCTCTGGAGGGCAGCCATGGACGTGAGGCACGCGAACCAGCTCTCTGGCTTCTTTCCATTACAGAACTGCCAGAGCAGACGGGGAGAGCTGGACGTTTGGGAGATAAAGTGGGCAGGATGGAGCTTATGGTGGTGCCCAGCAGACCCTCTCCCTCTTTCAGACAGTGGCAGGAAGTCACACCCCACTACTCAGAGTCCACTAAAAAGATGTACAACTTGAGAGTTGTGAGTTACATTTTATTTGGGGCAAAATGAGGACTGTAGCCCGGGAGGCGGCACGTCAGATAGCTCTGAGAGTCAGTATATAAGGTTTGGGAAGGCAGAGTTCTATACCATGAAGCACTCATTTTACAAAAGGCTTTCTGCCAATCCCAAGGATCTGACGAAGGGATTTAGTGCTTCTCTAGACGTGAGGAGATGCAAGGATTGAGATCATAGAATATGCTCCTAGAAACATTCAACTATCTAAAGACCTGCCCCACCAGGTTCCCTGGAGCACTGAGCGCCTTACTCCGCCCTGAACCCCCTCAGGCGCTGCTGGTGGCCAACAGCTACGGCAGCAAGGGGCCCAGTCTCTGCAGAGGCGGATGGCAGGTGCCTTTGTTGTTCAGTGGCTGACAGTGTGTAGTCGACGTCACCTAGCGCTGGGCGAGACGGCGGGGACCAGACCCCCCGCCTCCCCCAGGAACGGTCCCGTCCCTGGCTCCTGCGCACACGGCTTCAGTGCATCCGTGGTGACCCCTTCTTTCGATCTTGCCGCCACTGTGTGGCTGGTCGCCATGCGGCCTCCTGGATTTGGACGCCAGTGGTCATCTCTGCCCTTTCATTCAGAGCTATGTGCAAGCTATCATCCTGGGCCTTTTACCTACAGCTTCTCATAAAGTCCTTGACACACACACACTTCTGCACAGCAGGAGGGGGAGGAGGAGGATGGGAAGGAGGAGGAGGGTGGG
>SJYQ01001116.1:96361-114500 GCA_006410935.1 Redunca redunca | reverse complement strand
GGAGGGGGAATGGGGAGGAAGGGGAATGGGGAGGAGGAGGAAGAATATGGGGAAAAGGATGATGGGGAAGAGGGGGATGGGGAGGAGGGGGATGGGAGGAGGGGGAGGATACCCACATTTTAAAGATGAGGAAGCTGTGGCTCACAGCAGTTGGGTGATCTGTGCTGGGAAGCTGACAGTAACCAGGATTTGGACGAGCCTCCCTCTCTTTCTTCTCCCGCTCACTCTCCTGTTTCTTCCCTCTGTCCCTGAATCCCAGTTTCATCAGACTCCCACATCCTTCCTCGCCCCCAGGCTCTCCGAGTACCTTCCTGGCCAGCACCCTGTCTCCTAACTTAAAGCCCTCCATCCATCATCACCAGAAGCAGGTCCTTCTTGACCTCTTTAAGCGATTGAGCTCAGAACCCTGGTCCAGCTTCGCATCCCTCCTCAGCCTGACCCCTTCCTGCATCCTGGCTGCTTCCCTTCAGCTCCCGACGCCAACTTCCTTCCCAGGGAGATGGTCCTAATCACTATCCCTGGGACAGCTCTCATGCCCCTTCTCTCAGACGTCTGGTCCCAAAGGAGAACCCACTGCCAGCCCCTGCTCCTGGAAGAGGGCTTTCCCACATACCCTCCTCCCACACCCAACCTGCCCACCCTGCTCCCTGAGAACCCATCTCTAGAGGCCTCTTCCCCAGTGCTCCAGGATGAAAGGGACTCTGGGCATCCGTCCTGCCTCACTCTGGGCCACGCCAGAGTGCTTGTGTGATGGGCAGTCTCTGCTCTGCTCTTAGTCTGAGCCTTTCGAGCTCAGGATATGGGTTCCCTTCTCTCTCTCCCTGTAGCCATTTCTCAGCATGCTCTTTGACTATTAGACTCCCCAGCCCCTCAGCATCACAGCGCGGCTTTACGACCTTTCGCCTGTGTCCTCCTTGATGTAAGGAGACTCTCTGGGATGCTCGTCTCTCCTTCTATCTGTTCTGGAGATTCCAGAGCCTCGGTGTCCTCTGGGGTCCCCTGAGCTGCTGGAATGGGGTCCTTACTGTAGGGGTCTGAGCCTCCACCCCTGACATCCTACAGCCAAGCAGAGCAGGAAGTGTTCTTCTCCACTCCTGTCACTGAGCGCTTGCCAGCCTCCCCGGGCACATGCCTGGTCCAGGGACTGGCCCTGCCTCTTCCTCTCTGCCTGGTTCTTGGGCAATGGTGTTGGTTCACTTCTGCCTCCCTTTCCTCACCTGCAAACAGAGAGGATCAGCCCTGCCTTGAGGGTGCGGAGGGGATGGAGGGAAGCAGAGAACGCTGAGATGAAGCTTGGGGAGAGGACAAGCCGCAGAGGCTGGCCTTGCTTCCTGCCTCCCTCCCACTCTTAAGAGTTCACAGCCTCTTGGAGGTTATGGCACAACCTCGGCAAGAGTTTGGAATGAGCTGCAGGCCAAGTCGGCCTCCTTGCTTCCTCTGGGGCAGCTAGAACCAGCCGCTCTGGCTGAGGGCACTCAGTGGTGGCGAGTCCTCGGGAAGGCGGAGCCAGTGGTCACTGAGCACTTGCTCTGTGCTGGGTGCTGCCCACCTGGGCGTCGCGCACAAGTGCAGGCTGCCCCAGGGGCCACCCTCCCCACCTCCGGTGAGGCTGCTCCTCTGATTCCGCGCTGGGATCACAGTGCTTCCTCCTGGCCTGCCTCTCCAGATCCTGCTGGGCTGCGATCTGGACCACTGTTGTCCCCTTTCTCTTCCAAGGAGGTGAGCGTGTGTCCTTGGCACCAGGGTCAGCTGGCAATCTGATGGCGTGAAGTCGAGATACAGTTGGAGATGTGAGTCCAGGGTTGGGCTGTGTGTGACAGTGGATCATTCTTGGGGTGTAAGGAACAAGACTCAGACTTCAGATAACACTCACTGGCAAAGCAAGGCCACAAGAAAGCAAGTCCGTGAGCTTATGAAGAAAGACGACTTCATCAGGTTTGGGGTGTGACTGACGGGTGGTGGTGTCGAGCGGGGATCCATCGCGGATGAGACACCGAGGATGATGGTGAGGAAGGCGAGCCAGTCTGAGGCTGGAGCAGGTGCCCTCACACGCTGGAACTGAGCCAGGACAGTCTGGAAGAATCCTGGCTCTGGCTTGCTCGTTTCTTTGTCATACTGTCCTGTTTTTCTTGGAGAAAAAGTTTCTTGACTTTTATCTTCCAAATGTTCTGTTGAAACGTTTATTTCAGTAATCATGTGTTGGCGCTGGTTGCTTAGCCATCCACACGCTCGTTTACTTTTCAGTTCTGTCAACGTTTTGTTGCGGTTAGTCACTCAGGCATGTCTGACTCTCTGCGACCCCGTGGACTGTAGTCCGCCAGGTCCCTCTGTCCATGGGATTCTGCAGGCAAGAACACTGGAGTGGGTTGCCATTTCCTTCTCCAGGGGATCTTCCCCGCTCAGGGATCAAACACACGTGTCTTATGTCTCCTGCGTCGGCAGGCAGGTTCTTTACTGCCAGCGCCACCTGGGAAGCCCCATGCTTGGTCGTTAGGAGCCTTCTGTTCAAACTGCTTCCAGCTCTTACTGTTTCATGAGCCTGGGGAAGGAACTGGATCTTCTGAGGCCTTTCAGTAAAAGGATCTCAACCAGCCCATCTGATCTTAAATGTTATGATGGTGAGTGGTGTCTTGGGGAAGGGATGGCAGGGGAGGGGGAGGCGGGCTTTGTGCCCACTCTGACCTCCAATATGCTTTCATTTCCAGGGACCCCCTGTTTCTATCTACAAGGTGTCATATTAACCGAGGCGTCCACGAGAGAAGGCTCATCAGAACTCTATAAAAGGGAGGCAGGAAGCCACAATTTACTTCTGAATACATCCTGCTCTGTTATCAAACTCTCACACTGGCTCTTCAAAGCAGACTTTGAAGAGAACTTTTATTGAACATTTTTATTTTTCCAACATGGAAAGAATGATCTCATTAAGGCCAGAGCTGTGATTTCACTTTAGGTTCAGGGGAGGATAAGCCAGCTCCTTGGTAACAAAGCCCGTGAAACACACGTGTTCACTAAATAGCCAGTGGGCGCTGGCAGAACCTTTCCCATTCAGTTCTACAAAATGCTCTCGGTTCTGTATTGTAGTCTTTAAAAAAGAATGTGCCTGGGACAGCATTTCAAGTCGAGGACAGCGTGGTGAGCACGGACGGAAGGCGAGTGCTGGGTGCGTTTGCTGGAGTGTGGAGTGGTGCGTGCGGTGAAAGGCTTTTTCCCCTCCAGGGAGCACCCATCTCGTCTCAGAGATAAGACCACCTCGCATCTGTGCCTCAGCAGCCATCGCAGTGGCTTTAATGGTCCCAGCAGCCAACGCTGGCTGGACACATACTGCGCCCCAGTTCCTGTCCAAGGCCTTTTCCCAGGCTCGCAGGAGGCCTGGCACCTGGGGCTCAATCAACAATGTGAACTACCGTCCTTGAGGCCTCGCTTACGTGCTGTGTCCTACAAGGGGCCAACCCTGACTTGACGGTGACTAAGAAGCCCTCAGAGATCATCTGGGCCCCGGGAGCAGCTCCAACATTGGCCCCGAGGCTGACTCAGCACGGCGTTCAGGCGAGTGTTACCACTGTGGACGCTTTAGCCCAAGCCAGCCTCTGGAGCACTTGGCCTGCGTCTGCCTTTGCAGCTTAAAGAGGGCTGACCGCCTGCTGGGAGGGCCCGGGGTGCTGCCTGGTGACAAACCCACGCAGATTGCATGCACCTGAGCCTCCTAGAGGCCCAGGGGGCCCGGAAATCCCTGTCTAGCGACCACTGGCACGCGTCAGGTTTGGGGAAGACCTGTTCTTACACAAGACCCTGAGTGACCCAGGGTTTCATGCCGTTTGCTTGTTATTGTTCCCAAATGAATTGCCAACTCCTAAAGTTGGCAAGGCTTATTGAGTCCTATTCCTCAGTGCTACCCAGCTGACAGCAGCTCTGAATGTCAAAGCTAGAGCAATGCAGAGTGACTGTTTTTATTCATTTTAAAAACACTTTTTTTTTACTGCATCAGGTCTTAGCTGCTGCAGGCGGGATCTTTCAGTGAGGCACGTGGACGCTCTAGTCGTGTTATACGGGTTCAGAAGTTGTGGCGCTTGGGATCTTAGTTCCCAGAGCAGGGACTGGCCTCCATCCTCTGCATTTGCAAGGAGGAGTCTTAACCACTCGGCCACCAGGGAAGTCCCCAGAGTGATTTTTTTAACTGACAATAAATGTTTACATTTCTCTGGGGCAAGAAATGTACAGCTTCCTTTACCCCGGGTCCTACACGGTTTTCCTAAATATTTCCTAAATTATTTCTCTAATGTGCCTGGAAGTTGGTATACTTAGGAGAAGGCTCTGGGGCAAATGTGTAAACAGTGTAGGAAGGATAAGGCATCTCTCCGTAACCCTTGTGCCCAGAACCACTGCTGGAATAAATCCAGAGCATTAAGGACAAGCCCAACCAGATCTTTTTGGAGCAGAGTTTGATTGTGAAAGGATAATTATTGATCTTAATGAGGTTTCACTACAGTCTATGAAAGCCGTTATCATATTTGGTCAGAGGCCTCCTGGGAGGGCCTGGAGATGGTGACTCTTAGGAGGAAAATGAAAGCGAATACAGCAGTTAAGCAAATCCAATTGTCTGGTGCGACGGGGGCTCCCCAGGCCAGACTTCAACCAGCAAAGCCAACAGCATTAATGGGGCTGCAGACACCAAGCCACGTGGCCTCGTCAACCTGGGCTTAACCTAAGCGATCAATCCAGAAGGAGCCGTGTTTGCTCCCTGTGGCTGCCGTACAAGCTGCCACAAGCTTACAGGCTTTCAGTAGCACACTTCTATTATCTTACAGTTCTAGAAGTAGGAAGTCTGAAGTGGGTCTCATGTGGCTAAAATCAAGGTGGCAGCAGGGCGCTGATCCTTCTGGAGGTTCAGGGGAGAGTCCACTGCTTCATCTGTCCCAGTTTCCAAAGCATTCTTCCACTCATGCTCATCACGTCATTCGCCTTCTGGTTCTGATGGCCTGTCACAATCTCCCTGACTCAGACCATCCTGCCTCCCTCTTTAAGGATCCCTGTGATTACACTGGACTCACCCAAATAATCCAGGATAGATTCCCTGTCGCAAAACCCTTAACTTAATCACATCTGCAAAGTCCCCTTTGCAGTGTGAGGTAAAGAGTGCGCTGGTCCTGGGGATTAAGACATGGGCATGTTAGGGGGCTACTATTCTTCAAGGGAATTCCAGAAAAACATCTACTTTTGCTTCATGGACTATGCTAAAGCCTTTGACTGTGTGGATCACAACAAAGTGGAAAATTCTTCAAGAGATGGGGAGACCACCTGACCTGCCTCCTGAGAAATCTGTATGCAGGTCAAGAAGCAACAGTTAGAATTGGGCCTGGAACAATGGACTGGTTCCATACTGGAAAAGGAGTACAAGGCTGTGTATTGTCACCCTACTTATTTACTTCTATGCAGAGAACACCATGGGAAATGCTGGGCTGGATGAAACACAAGCTGGAATCAAGATTGCCGGGAGAAATATCAATAACCTCAGATATGCAGATGACACCACCCTTATGGAAGAAAGTGAAGAGGAACTAAAGAGCCTCTTGATGAAGGTGAAAGAGGATAATGAAAAAAGCTGGCTTAAAACTCAACATTTTAAATACTAAGATCATGGCATCCAGTCCTATCACTTCATGGCAAAGAGATGGGGAAACAGTGGAAACAATGAAAGACTTTATTTTCTTGGGCTCCAAAATCACTGCAGATGGTGACTACAGCTATGAAATTGAAAGATGCTTGCTTCTTGGAAGAAAAGTTTTGACAAACCTAGACAAGGTATTAAAAAGCAGAGATATTACTTTGCCAACAAATGTCCAAATCTATGGTTTTACCAGTGGTCATGTATGGATGTGAGAGTTGGAGCATAAAGAAGGCTGAGCACTGAAGAACTGATGCTTTGAGCTGTGGTGTTGGAGAAAACTCTTCACAGTCTCTTGGACACCAAGGATATCCAAGCAGTCAATCCTAAAGGAAATCAGTCCTGAATATTCACTGGAAGGACTGATGCTGAAGCTGAAGCTCCAAAACTTTGGCCACCTAATGTGAAGAACTGACTCATTGGAAAAGACCCTGATGCTGGGAAACATAGAAGGCAGGAGGAGAAGGGGACGACAGAGGAGGAGATGGTTGGATGGCATCACTGACTCAATGGACATGAGTTTTTGTAAGCTCTGGCAGACGGTGAAGGACAGGGAAGCCTGGCGTGCTGTAGTCCATAGGTTTGCAAAGAGTTGGACACAACCAGGTGACTGAACAACAATTCTGCTTCATTGGAATGGTGGTCTAAGTCAGAGGATGATGGTGCTCCTTCTGGGAGGGGAATCATGGGAAATGATGGTCCGTATTTGCTGTGGGGCCCAGCTGGGACCACCTGTGAAGAGGGAACAAGGCCAGTAAAGGAAAAGCCTGCACATCTTAAGGCAGCACATGTGAGAACGAAACTGAGAGCAGTATCTGATGCCTACATTGGGCTTCACTCCTCTGCTCTCTTCTCTTACTCATTGCAACAGCTGGTTGGAGTACATACCACCATCATTTACTGAAAAAGAAACTGAGGCCACAAAACATTAGGTTACTTGCCCAGCATCACAACTGTGTGTGCCTCTGTCGTAAGTGGCAAAGTCTGAATACAAACTGAGGCATGGACACTCAGTTTCCTCTCTTATGCAGTTAGATTTTTAGAAGCACGAGAGCAGAAGTTGTATCTAATGCAATAAGACAAGAAAAAGAAATAAAGGCATACAGTACAGGAAAAAGAAATACATCTGTCGTAGTTTGTAGATAACATGACTGTCAGTGTGGAAAACACAAATATACCTACAAAAAAGTAGAGCCTCCTGGAACTAGTCAGGTGTTGATTACAACAAAGATGAAGGATACGAGGAAGTCAGTGTCTTTCCTATAACTCGCCAGTGATCAAGTGGAATGGAAAACATAATACCATTTACATTAGCACTCCCCAAATAGGAAATGCTTAGGTATAGAAGTAACACAACATGTACAAGACTATATGAAGAAAACTTGACGACAGAAACCAAAGAACTAAATAAATGGAGGGAAAGTCCGTGCTCACAAACAGGAAGACTCAATATTGTGATGATGACGATTCTTTCCAAGTAAAACTATGAGTTCAAAGCAATCTTAATGAAAATCGAAGCAAGTTATTTGGTGGACATTAAGAACTGATTTTAGAGTTTATACATAGAGACGAAAAACCCAGAATAGTCAGTGCAACACAGAAGAAGGACTAAGTCAGAAGGTAACAGTACTAAACTTTAAGACTTAATAGAAGATTTTCAGAATCAGGAAAGCATAAGTCCTACGAATCAAGACAGTGTCTAACTGGTGAAAGAAAAGACAGATAGATCAATGGAGTAGAATAAAGAACACAGGTGGGCTCCACAAATATAGTCATTGATCTTCGATCAAGGGGTAGAGGCAACAGGATGGAGCAGAGATGATCTTTTCAACAAATGGCGCTAGAACGATTGGAAGTCCACAAGCGAAAACCTGAGGCACGGACCTTATCCCCTTCACAGAAATTAACTCAAAATGGATCGTAGACCCAAACATAAAATGGAAAGCTTTGAAACTCCTAGGAGATAAGATAAGAGAAGACTTCGATGACCTTGGGTGTGGTGATGCCTTTCTAGGTACAATACTAAAAGCACCATTCATGAAAAAAAGAACTGATATGCTGGACTTCATTAAAATTAAAACCTCCAGCCCTGCAAGTGTGTTAGGCACTTGGTCGTGTCTGCCTCTGTGACCCCGTGGCTGTAACCCGCCAGGCCCCTCGGTCTGTGGGGTTCTCCAGGCCAGAATACTGGAGTGGGGTGCCATGCCCTTCTCCAGGGGGTCTCCCCACCCAGGGACTGAGGCTGGGTTTCCTGCATTGCAGGTGGATTCTCTGCCGGCTGAGCCACCGGGGGACTCATGGACAGTGTTGAAGGAATGAGAAGACAAACTGTGGACAAGAGGGAAATACTTGCAGAAGAAACATAGAGGATTGCTTCCCAAAATGCACAGAGAACTCTCAGAATGCAGCACTGAAGATGCAGTCAACCTAATTAAAGCATGGACCGCGAGGTTAACAGACATCTCACTAAGGATGCGCTGATGACAAGTGCGTAGAGACGCCCCAGATATTATGTATATAATGATGGATATACTTGTCCAAACAAACAGGCCACCAGGTAAATGCAAACGAGATCCTACCACATACCTGTCAGAGGCAAAATCTGAACCCTGGCCTCCTCCAATGCCGCCGAGAATATGAACAGCAAGAACTCTGATTTACTGCTGGTGGGAATGCAAAGCGATACAGCCACTTTGAAGACAGTTTACTTTCTTACAAACCTAAGCATACTCTAGCCATAGGATTCAGCCGACATTCTCCTCGATATTTATTCAAAGGAGTTGAAAACTCATGTTCAGACAAAAATTAGCACAGATATTTATAGCAGCTTTATTCATAATTGTCAAAATGTCCCTTAGCAGGTGAATGGATAAATAGACTGTGGTACATCCAGACAATGAAATATTATTCAGTTCTAAAAAGAAATGAGCCTTCAAACAACGAAGTGAGTGGAAGTTAACCTGAGAAAACTACACACTGTATGATTCCAACTTTATGTTATTCTGGAAAGAGCAGAACTATGGAGACTATTAAAGGACCAGCAGCGGCCAGTGGGTGGCGGAGGCATGAATAGGAGGAACACGGATGATCTTTAGGGCAGTGGAAATACTTTGCCTGATATTATGTATATAATGGTGGATATACTTGTCCAAACCCACAGAATATGCAACACCAAAAGTGAGCCTTATGTAAAGTCTGGACCTTGGGTGACTACGATGTACCAGCATAGGTCCACTGAAGACGGCGTCTGCAGCCATGAAATTAAAAGACGCTTGCTCCTCAAACAGAAAGCTAGGACAAACCTAGGCAGCATATTCAAAAGCAGAGACATCCCTCTGCTGACAAAGGTCTGTGTAGTCACCGGAGGTTTAGTCACTGAGTCGTGTCTACTCTCACCTCCATGTGGATGGCCGCCCGCCAGGCTCCTCTGTCCATGGGATTCTCCAGGCAGGAACACTGGAGTGGGTTGCCATGTCCTCCTCCAGGGCATCTTCCCGACCCAGGGATCAAACCCAGGTCTCCCGCGCTGCAGGCAGACTCTTTTACCAACTGAGCCACCAGGGAAGCTGTATAGTCAAAGCTGTGGTTTTTCCAGTAGTCATGTATGGATGTGAGAGTTGAACCATAAGCAAGGCTGAGTGATGAAGAACTGATGCTTTCGAACTGTGGTGCTAGAGAGAACTTGTTAGAGTCCCTTCAACAGCAAGAAGATCAAACGAGTCAATCCTAAAGGAAATCAGTCCTGAATATTCATTGGAAGGACTGATGCTGAAGCTGAAGCTCCAATACTTTGGCCGCCTGATGTGAAGAGATGACTCATTGGAAAAGACTCTGGTGCTGGGAGGGATTGGGGGCAGGAGGAGAAGGGGACGACCGAGGATGAGATGGCTGGATGGCATCACCGACTCGATGGACATGAGTTTGAGTGAACTCTGGGAGTTGGTGATGGACAGGGAGGCCTGGCGTGCTGCGATTCATGGGGTCGCAAAGAGCCGGATGCGACTGAGCGCCTGAAGAAGCCCCAGGACGCACAGGTCCATCATCTGTAACATAGGCATCACCGCTCCCGTGGGGGATGTGGATGGGGGAGAGGCTGTGCTTGGGGAGGGGGGCAAAATGTATCTGGAAATTCTCTTCCTCTAGATTTTATTGTGAACCTAAAACTGCTCTAAAAATAAACTTGAAAAAAATAAAAGAATTGGGAAAGCACCCTTTCATTTTTCGTGATGCTTTCCAAGGGGCAGTTCTTACGGGAAGGAGCCATCAGGGTAAGACCGTCAGACTCTGGAATGAAGCATTTTGCCTGTGATGCAAAGATCTTTCACCCATGATTCATGATGTCAACAATTTCCTGCTGATTCCTCTAAGTTTAAATCAATTTGACAATACGCATTCTCCTGTGTCCTTCAGATCCAGTCTCTTCCCAGGACCACGCTTCATGATGTAAGCCACAGACAATGCAAGTCTGTGAAGGCTGATCAGTGTGCCATGTGTCAGAGAAAGGATCAAAGGTTGCGTGTGTGCGTGCTCTAACATGGTAGGATGTCCTTCCAAGAGTCCAGGGCTCGGGGGCTCCCTTCCCTACGGAGAAGAGGGCGGGGGAGACAGCTCCTCTGAACAAAGGAGAAAGACTCAAAGGAGTATGTGCATCATAGGAAATATCTTTATGACCCCAAAGATAAGGAATGTCAGAACGAAGAGAAGAGAGGTGCCAAAGGACGAGTGTGCGCTGCCATGTGACCCGCATCAGGCGCCTCCCTCTGTTCATCCGGAAAGAAGGCAGATGCTTCATGGCTCCTGGGTCTGTACAGATCCCCAGCTCAGAGGCGCCCTCAGCATCCGACAGGCTTGGATTTCAGGATAAATCCACAAATGTGCGGGCCAGCTGTCCCACTCCATGCAGACTCTGCTCGTGAGAGCTCTGCCTCTCTGGGCTCTGGGTTCCTCGTGGCAGCGCTAAGCCAACCCTGTTCATGTGCAGGGGAAGCCTGGGTCGCTGGATCAGCAGCTGGGAAGGGACCTTGAGGCAGAGGGGGACAAATAGGACCCTTCCCCAAGGCTGCCTCCAAAAGAAGTGTCATGGCCAAGAGTGAGGGTCAGCCCTGAGCGGTCATCACTCAGGGTGAGAATGGGACCAGGCAAGATGCTGGGGGTTGGGAGAACACGGGAGCGGTTCAAGGGGCAAAACACATCTAGCGCCAAGATGTTCTGCTGCATGGGGCCACCTGATCCCCGAGGAGGAGGGTGCCTGCTTAATACATTGTCCAAAAAGTGACACTTCTGAGAGCAAACGGGAGTGCTCCAGTAGTCATGCTGGGATCTGCGGTTCACACCTCCTGCGAGGTGGTAGCCCCGGATGACTGTTCCAGGTGGAAGGGAAGGGCCCACCTCAGTCAGAGGTGGGCAGACGCAGGCAGAGAGAGACACGGCTCGTCCATCTGGGTCCTGGGTAGGACGAGGGGGGCATGGACACAGTGCACTTCCTGATACTAGACTTCACACGGGAAAGAACTCTCGCTTGGAAAGCTCCCACCTTTGACAATTTACAAATTAGTTTCCCCTAAGCCTTGGAAGATTAACAAAATTGCTTTGACAAAGAGATTCAGGAGATGCAAGTTGAATATAAGCTCTGGTAACAAGAGATGTAAATGACAAGCTAGATGCTTCTGTTGACCACAAACAGCCGTGAACGGGTGAGGCCACCGCACGGCCTGTCTCATGTATGCCTGTAACAGTGACCGGCAGGGGGACAGTGGCAGTGAGGAGTGGCTGGGGAGGGCTTTCAGTGGAGTCTGCTTCCACCTGGGGCTTCCCAGGAGACTCAGGGGTAAAGAACCGCCGGCCAGTGCTGGAGACGCTTGGAGACACAGGAGGCATAAGAGTCGTGGGTTCGATTCCTGGATCAGGAGGATCCCCTGGAATAGGAAATGGCAACTCACTTCAGTATTCTTGCCTGGAAAGTTCCATGGAGGTTCCATGGAGAGAGGAGTCTGCCGGGCTACAGTCCGTAGGTCACAAAGAATCGGACACGACTGAGCGAGGGAGCGACTGGGCTTGCACCAACTGTCTCTACTTGGGTTGTAAGAAGTTGCCGGGGACCACCACTCTTACTCTGACAGTGAGAAGCTGGATAATCTGCAAGATCATCATGTTCCTTTAGTCCCTAGTGAATTGAATTCAAAAGGCCACAGAGAAACCAAGTGTGAGGAGAGGTGGGCCACGTGGATTGCCCTGTGTTTGCCAGAGGTCGTCAGCATACAAGCAGGCAGAAAGAGACAGGTAATGAAAGCTGACGGCTTCTTAGACTCAGAGCGTAGGCACACTGGGTTGGATGTGGGTACTCAGTTACTCTGTCGTGCCCAACTCTTTGCGGCCCCACAGACTGTAGCCAGCCAGACTCCTCTTTCCCAGGCAAGAATACTGCAGTGGGTTGCCATTTCCTCCTCCAGGAGATCTTTCTGACACAGGGATCGACCCCTCACCTCTCGCATCCCCCGCATTGGCAGGCGGATTCTTTACCCGCTGAGCCTCTTGGGAAGCCCCAGTGGTGGTCTCCGAAAGCTATGTCCATGTCCTTCCTGATCCCTGGAATCTGTTTCCTTACTCAGAAAAGGGGTTTTTGCAGATGTGAGTTGAAGATCTTGAGATGAAATCACCCCAGATTATTCAAGTGAGTCTTTGATCAGACAGCAAGTTACCCTGTAGGAGACACACAAGAGAAGACAGACACAGAGACTCAGAGGTGGTGTGAAGGCAGACGCCGGTGTGCGGCAGCCATACACGGAGGATGCCAGCGGCTGCCAGAAGCTCCAGGAGGCAAAGAAACCAGGCCTCCCCTAGGGCCTAAGGAGGACCTCTGTCCTCTAGAACTGCCAGAGAACAAATTTCTGTTGTTTTAAACCAGCAACCGTGGTAATTCCTTAAGGCAGCGCTAATCAGCTAATACAATACAACAGCTCATAAGTCAGCTCAGCATCCCTGGTAATTCCAGACGCAAGGGGAGTCTGCACTCGTCCCCAGCATTTTCCTAGGAGCCTTTACCAAGCTCTTTCTAGAAAGGTCAGGGGAGGGGGGAGGGGCGAATTCCCTGGCAGTCCAGTGGTTAAGACTCCATGCTTCCAATGTGGGAGGTATGGGTTTGATCTCTGGTGGTTTTTCCAGGGGTCATGTATGGATGTGAGAGCTGGACTATGAAGAAAGCTGAGCGTGGAAGAATTGATGCTTTTGAACTGTGGTGTTGGAGAAGACTCTTGAGAGTCCCTTGGACTGCAAGGAGATCCACCAGTCCATCCTAAAGGAAATCAGTCCTGGGTGTTCATTGGAAGGACTGATGTTGAAGGCCACTTGATGTGAGGAGCTGACTCATTTGAAAAGACCCTGCTGCTGGGAAAGACTGAGGGCAGGAGGAGGGGACGACAGAAGATGAGATGGTTCAGTGGCATCGCCAACTCAACGGACACGAGTTTGAGTGAACTCCAGGAGTTGGTGATGGACAGGGAGGCCTGGAATGCTGCGGTTCCTGGGGTCACAAAGCGTTGGACACGACTGAGCGACTGAAATGAACTGAACTGAACAGGACTGAACAGGGAACTAGGATCCCACATATCATGTGGCCAATAAATAAGTAACATATAAATTACAATTTCAACCTTCCCAATTAAAAAAAATATATTAAAAGAAAGATCAGGGGCAGAGAAGGAGACCTTGGAGGGCCTCTCAGTGGTGCAGAGGCAGGAAACCCTTCCTGCTTCCTTTTCTATGAGGAAGCAGAAGACAAGCTGGGGGAAGGGCCAGCCCCCAGGGCCCAGGGGAAGGTGCTTTGCCTCAGAGGCGGGGAAGAAGCAGAAGCTGTCTGCCCCGTGGGAGGAGCTAGACCAGCTCAGTAGAAAGAGGGTCGGGAAACTCTCCCATCCAAGAGCCTCCCCAGTGCTAACAAGGCAGGATCTGGCAGTCAGGAGGGAAGGGCAGGAGTGCTGAGAAAGCCTCACGCCCGAGACCTCGGTGCACGAAAGACAGACCCAAGCAAGAGGAGAGAAAGCTCTCTGAATCCTGCCTGCAGGGTCTGCAACCACAGACCACCATGGGGAGAGGGTCAAGAAAGCTCCTCTTTGCGGAGCAGAAGTACAGGGAAACCGGAGCTGAGGCTGCGGTGTGAAGATGGAAGAAGATTCCACAATGCTGTGGGCCCGCAGTAAAGAGAGGGGAGAGGGTCCCTTCAGGGAAGGGAGTCTAGCAACAGACTCCACGCCTAACTCAACTACTGAAGAGAAAGACTCAAATCCCCTCCCAGCAAGTCTCCCAGGAGGTGCATGCCCATTCCTAGGCAGAGCTGCTGCTGTTGAGTCACTGAAGCGCGTCCAGCTCTTCGTGACCCCGTGACCTGCAGGCTGCCAGGCCTCCCTGTCCTTCACCCTCTCCTTGAGTTTGCTCAGACTCCAACCATCTCATCCTCTCTTGCCCCCTTATCGTAAATACTATTAAGCTCAGTCTCTACTGTTCCTTCTCATACGATGTCCCAAATTTAAAAGCATGTCTTAAAAATTTTTGTTTATTAAGAAAACCTTTTTTGACATAGACAGAATGATTAAAAGAGATGACTCACTGTCGAAAGATAAATAATCAGAAAACCAGACCCAGAGATGATCTAGATGTTAGAACTATCAGATTGCTGTTCAGTTGCTAAGTCGTGTCTGACTCTTTGCAGCCCTTGGACTGCAGTGCAGGAGAGGGCAATGGCACCGAACTCCAGTGTTCTTGCCTGGAGAATCCCAGGGACGGGGGAGCCTGGTGGGCTGCAGTCCACGGGGTCGCTAAGAGTCAGACACGACTGAGCGACTTCACTTTCACTTTTCACTTTCATGCATTGGAGAAGAAAATGGCAACCCACTCCAGTGTTCTTGCCTGGAGAATCCCAGGGACGGGGGAGCCTGGTGGGCTGCAGTCCACGGGGTCGCTAAGAGTCAGACACGACTGAGCGACTTCACTTTCACTTTTCACTTTCATGCATTGGAGAAGAAAATGGCAACCCACTCCAGTGTTCTTGCCTGGAGAATCCCAGGGATTGGGGAGCCTGGTGGGTTGCCGTCTATGGGGTTGCACAGAGTCGGATATGACTGAAGTGACTTAGCAGCAGCAGCAGCAGCATCTGTGTATCTGAGGTTATTGATATTTTCCTGGAGATCTTGACTCCATCTTGTAAGTCATCCAACTCAGAATTTCACGTGATGTGCTCCGAACATAAGTTAAATAAACAAGGTGACAATAAACAGCCTTATTGTACTCCTTTCTCAATCCTGAACCAGTCAGTTGTTCCATACAGGGTTCTAACTATTGCTTCTTGATCCATACACACGTTTCTCAGGAGACGTAAGGTGATCTGGTATTCCCATCTATTTAGGAGTTTTCCGCAGTTTGTTATGATGCATACAGTCAAAGCTTTACCATAGTCAGTGAAACAGAGGTGGATGTTTTTCTGGAATTCCCTTGCTCTCTTATGATCCAGCAAATGTTGACAATTAGATCCCTGGTTTGGTTCCTCTGTCTTTTCTAAACCCAGCTTGAACATCTGGAAGTTCTTGGTTCATGTAATGCTGAAGCCTAGCTTGGAGGATTTTAAGCATAACCTTACTAGAATGGGAGATGAGTGCAATCATCCGGTGGTTTGAACATTCTTTAGCACTGCCCTTCTTGGGAACTGAGATGAGGACTGACCTTTTCAAGTCATAGCTGAATATTTAAAAACCAAAGATAAAGACAAGATCTTAAAAGAAACTGGAGGGAAAAAAAATATATATATATACTCTGTATACAGAGGAACAAAGATAAGAATCACAGAAGGTTCCTTGTCAGAGACTTTAAAAGCCAAATGACACAGAGTGACATCTTTGAAAGACGAAAGGCAAAAGCCGCTGTCCACCCAGAATTTTATAAACTATGGAAATATTGAATATCTTTCAAAAGAGAAAGCAAAACAGACACTTTTTAAGACCATAACAACTGAGTCAATGCTTTCCCATCTTCTTTCACTACAAAAAAAAGTTACAGAAAGTTCTTCAGGCAGAAAGCGTGAGATCAATGGTACCAGACATATATCTGAGTCCACACAAACGAATGAGGAATGCCAGAACTGGTACAGATGAGTAGACACGAAACTCTATTTTCATCTCTTTCAAAGGTAAGCAGCTGTCTAAGACCAAAACCAGGAATGACGTGCAGGACTTTTCACACATGCGGAAGCACAAGTATGATACCAGAAGCAGAGTGAGTAAGAGGGAAAGTGGAAATGAACTCGTGAGGCCCAGGCAGCAGCGTGTGAAGTGAGAGATGGCGCTGGAGACAGACTATGGCGAGGTAACGGTGCATAATGTAGAGCTTGAGACAACAGAAGCGGGGAGGAAAATAAGCCAACTGTGGGGCAGAACTGGATGCACACCAATATTTAATTAACCTGAAAGAAGACTCAGAAACAGGAAAAAAGGAACGAAGTAACGGAACAGAAAACAAGATGCAAGATGTGGCTTTGAACTCAGCTATGTGAGCGGTTACATTAAATGTACTCTCCATTTAAAAGACAGAGATTGTACAATTGGAAAGGAAATGAGACAACTATGTACTTTAAAAAAAAAAAAAACAACCTTTTAAGTATATTGCCACAGAAAGGCTAAAAGTGAAGAGACAGAAAAATATCTATATCATGCAAACGCCAGTCAAAAGCAAGCTGAAGTGGCTACATGAATATTAGAAAGACTAAAATTTACAACAAGGACTATTACAAAGAAAAAGGGGGACCTTATAAATGGACACATTAGCCAATCCATCAAGAAGACATAATCTTAACTGTCTCTCCCTACTAACTGAGCCTCAAAGTACATTCAGCCAAAGCTGAAAGAATTAAAGTGAAAAATGGACAAAACCACAAAGATAGCAAGAGATTTCAACACTCCTCTCTCAGTAGCTGATACCAACAAAATACACAAAAAATTAATAAGGCTGTAGAAATTTGAAAAGATCAATCAATTTGAACTAACTGACACGCTTCAGTACACTGCACCCAATAATATTTTCAAGCGTCTACTGAATATTCACCAAAATAGAGCATACAGCCATAAAACCAGTCACAACAAAAGTTAAAAGACCGAAGTTGTACAAAATATATATATATATGTTTTTACCTGTAATGTACCTAACCCAGAAACCAGCAACAGAACATCTGGACATCCCAATACTTGACTATCAAGCAACAAATGATCCAGTCAAGGAAGATACACACAAGCACTGGAAAATAATTTGAATACTCAGAAAGGAAAATATGCTGGAATTGGTAGGATGAAGGTACAGCAATGCTTCAGGGAAACTTATATCATTAACTACTTATATTAGAAGGGGAGGGGGGGTTCCCAGGTGGTCCAGTGGCTAAGACTCCACAGTCCCCTTGCAGGGGGCCTAGGCTCAATTCCTGGTGAAGGAACTAGGTCCTACATGTCACAACCAAGAGATGCAGGAACTGAGGACCTTCCATGCTGCAATGAAGGAAGACGAGCCCTCATGCCACAACCAAGACTGGGCAGCTAAGTAAACAAAAACACAAATAAATACTGAAAAGAGGGAACTCCTCAGGTCAACTCCCCAAGCTTCCAACTTGGAAAACTATAAAAAGAAGAGAAACTAAAGCCACAGCAAACAGAGGGAAAACAAAGACAGGACCAGAAGCGAGCAACGCAGAAACAACAGAAGAAGCCAGAAGAAGCAGGGAGCTGACCACCGCTTACACAGAGCGAAGAGGGTCTCCCTGCTGCGCCAGTGGTTGAGAACCTGCCTGCCGGTGCAAGGGACACGAGTTCGATCCCTGATCCAGGAAGATCCCACAGGCCACAGAGCAACAGGGCCCCTGCGCCACAATGACTGAGCCCACACTCAGAACACTGAAAGGAGCAGGGGCTGCGCTTTGCTGGAGCAGCCGTGAAGAGATACCCCACGCCCACGGTAAGAGAAACCCAAGTAAGATGGTAGGTGTTGCAAGAGGGCATCAGAGGGCAGGCACGCTGAAACCACACTCACGGAAAACTAGTCAATCTATTGCACTAGGACCACAGCCTCGTCTAACACAATGAAACCAAGCCATGCCCGCGGGGCCACCCAAGACGGGCGGGTCATGGTGGAGAGGTCTGACAGAACATGGTCCACTGGAGAAGGGAATGGCAAACCACTTCAGTATTCTTGCCTTGAGAACCCCATGAACAGTATGAAAAGGCAAAATGATAGGATACTGAAAGAGGAACTCCCCAGGTCAGTAGGTGCCCAATATGCTACTGGAGATCAGTGGAGAAATAACTCCAGAAAGAATGAAGGGATGGAGCCAAAGAAAAAACAATACCCAGCTGTGGATGTGACTGGTGATAGAAGCAAGATCTGGTGCTGTAAAGAGCAATATTGCATAGGAACCTGGAATGTCAGGTCCATGAATCAAGGCAAATTGGA
>SJYQ01001116.1:53083-95766 GCA_006410935.1 Redunca redunca | reverse complement strand
TGCAGCCATGAAATTAAAAGACGCTTACTCCTTGGAAGAAAAGTTATGACCAACCTCGATAGCATATTCAAAAGCAGAGACATTACTTTGCCAACTAAGGTCCGTCTAGTCAAGGCTATGGTTTTTC
The DNA here is from genome assembly GCA_006410935.1 of Redunca redunca. NCBI lineage: Eukaryota > Metazoa > Chordata > Mammalia > Artiodactyla > Bovidae > Redunca > Redunca redunca. The sequence goes on along the minus strand of SJYQ01001116.1, from coordinate 95,639 downwards.
CTGTGGTCATGTATGGATGTGAGAGTTGGACTGTGAAGAAGGCTGAGCACCAAAGAAATGATGCTTTTGAACTGTGGTGTTGGAGAAGACTCTTGAGAGTTCCTTGGACTGCAAGGAGATCCAACCAGTCCATTCTGAAGGAGATCAGCCCTGGGTGTTCTTTTGAAGGAATGATGCTAAAGCTGAAACTCCAGTACTTTGCCACCTGATGCGAAGAGTTGACTCATTGGAAAAGACTCTGATGCTGGGAGGGATTGGGTTTAGGAGGAGAAGGGGACGACCCAGGATGAGATGGCTGGATGGCATCACTGACTCGATGGACGTGAGTCTGGGTGAGCTCCGGGAGTTGGTGATGGACAGGGAGGCCTGGCGTGCTGCAGTTCATGGGGTTGCAAACAGTCGGACATGACTGAGCGACTGAACTGAACTTAACTGATACAGAGCGAAGAAGGAAAAAGAGTATACAGAAAGTACAAATATTAAGGATAAGGCAGATAGCACAGAAATTAAAGGAACGATTAGAGAATGTTATTAACAACTTCACAAATTTAACAAGGTAGATGAAACAATTTCTTTAAAGGCACAAGCTGCCAAAATTCTCCCAAGAAGAAACAGATAATCTGAATAATTCTACATCTGTTAGAGAAATTAAATTCATAGTGAACTGAATTTCTTTGGATTCTACAAAGTACAGACTTAGATGTCTTCATGAGCGTATATTACCAAACATTTAAGACAGAAAGGGGGCTTCCCAGGTGGCACTGGTGGTAAAGAACCTGTCAACACAGGAGATGCCAGAGGCATGGGTTCAATCCCTGGTTGGAAGATCCCCTGGAGTAGGAAACGGCACCCCACTCCAGTGTTCTTGCCTGGGAAATTCTACGCGCAGAAAAGCCTGGCAGAAAGAGTTGGACATGACCGAGTACAGCAAGAAAGAAATAATATCCATTCCCCACAACCTCTTCCAGAAAATACATGTGGAGGGGATGCCTGCCAGCTTATTTCATGAGGCCGATATTACCTTCATGAAAGATGCTGCAAAGGAAAACAGCCACATTAGACATAAAAACTCGTAACAAATTGTTAGCAAATTAAATCCAGCAATAAATAAAAAGAAGGATCAATCATGTCTAAGCAGAGTCCACCTGAGAGATGCAAAACTGGTTCAGCATGTGAAATCGGTGAGCGTGACTTGTACCAACAGACTGAAAAAGAGGAGACAACGTGAGCCACTCAGTACATGTAGAGAGAGAATCTGGCAAAATCCAACACCTATTCATCACAAAACTAAAAATGGAGGCAATTTCCCAGCCTGATGAAGAGAACCTTAAAGCCTGTATCTAATATCACACTTGGTGGCAAGAATCTGAATATTTCCCTCCTGCATTTGGGAAAAAGGCAAGCGTTTCTGCTCACAACATTTCTTTTTTTCTTTTCAGAATTGTATGGAGGTCCTACCCAGTGCAATAAGACAAGAAAAAAAAAAAAGGCACATAATAAGAATGAATGCAAACATTTTATTCAGAGACAACATGACTATCTGTGTAGAAATGCAAAATACAGGATAAGATTTACCCTTAGAGACAATTAGCACATTCATAGTGCTGAGCAGCCATTACCACTACCTAATTCTAGAATATTTTTTATCAATCCAAATGGTAACCTATACACTTTAAAGTCACTTCCTATTCCCCCCTGTTTTAAATGTTCCTGAGGTTTGTTATAATTAGGTGAACTAAGACTTCCCTGGTGGCTCAGACGGAAAGCGTCTGTTTACAATGTGGGAGACCTGGGTTCGATCCCTGGGTCGGGAAGTTCCCTGGAGAAGGAAATGGCAACCCACTCCAGTACTCTTGCCTAGAAAATCCCACGGACGGAAGAGCCTGGTGTCCATGGGGTCGCAAAGAGTTGGACACGACTGAGCGACTTCACTTTCACTTTAAGGCACGTAGAAACGGATGTGAGGCAGGGACATTTTATACTCCCAGATTCAAGGAGAGAGACAGCAGGGCCACTGGAGAAAGTGCCAGGGTGGTCAGCAGGTAGATGAGAGGGGGGCGAGTGGGTGGGAGCCTGTATCACGGTCTGTGTGGGACTGGCAAGGCTTGGTGGGGTAGCAAGTTGAGCAGACTTCGGGCTGGAGAGTGAAACACTTTGAGCAGCTGGGTCTTGAAGATGGTCCCAGTTGTTGGTAACTGGCCCTGGGGTGCTTTAGGGAAGGAACCATGTTCCAGACAGAGGAGCTGGGTTGGTTTACATATCAAAGGGATGTCCTCAGGCAAGCTGTTTGCTACCTCCAGGAATCAGCGGACTCTGGGAGGGGCAGTCCCTCTCCGGGCCCACAAGGCCCCAAGATGTCAAAGCGTTATAAAATACAGAAAATGGAAAACATGATTAATACATCCCCTCCTCCTAACCCCTGGCAACTACTAATCTAATTTCTGTCTCTATGGATTTGCCTCTTCTAGACATTTCATATAAATGGAACCATACAATACGTGAACTTTTTTTTCCTGGCTTGTTTCATTTTATACAATGTTGTTAAGGTCTATCTGTTTTGTAGCACCCATTAGTATATAATTTGTTATTTTTAAAATTTTGTTACATGATGTTGAAAGGTTACTTTCCATTTACAGTTATTACCAAATATGGGCTGTATTTCCCAAGCTGTACAATACATCCTTGAGCCCATCTCACACCCAACAGCTTGTGCCTCCCACTCCACCAATGCTAAATTTCCCCTCACCAGCCGCACGGTGAGTCCTGGCTTGCCCTCTAGCTCTGTGTCACTAGCATGTTACATATAAGTGCCGCCCAACAAGTACTTCATTCTTTTTAAAGACTGAATAATAGTCCACGTTTTGTAAATCCGTCCACCCTTCAGTGGACATTTGTGCTCTTTCCATGTTTTGGCAACTTAGAATAGCTCTGTTATAAACATTTGTGTACAGGCTTTGCTGAACACCTCTTTTCAATTATTTGGGGTATTTAGTACCCAAGGGTGGTATTGCTGGGTCATGTGACCATTCTATATTTAACCTATTGAGGAATCACCAAACTGTCATTCTGGGTAGCTGAGCCATTTTACACCCTGATCAGCAAGGTGTGAGACTTCCAATGTCTCCACATCCTTGCCCACTCTTGCTATTTTCTGGGGTTTTGTTGTTTATAGCCATCCACAGCTGAAATCTCATACATTGTTGGTGGGAATGCAAAATGGTCCTGCCATTTTGGAAAACAGTTGACCAGCTTCTTCTTAAGTATCTACTTACATAGGATTCAAGAATCCCACTCCTAGGTATTTACCTGAGAGAGAAAAAAAAAGGACTTAAACGCAGCTTTATTCATATCACCAAAAGCCAGATACAACCCCCACGTCCACCAGCTGACAGATGGATGAACAGACTGTAGAGTCTCCCTACGACGGAATACTCAGCGTGCACGCACAGTGTGGATGGATCTAAAAGGCAGTGTTCTAAGCGTAAAAAGCCAGACACAAAGGGCTATGTCCTGTACCACTTCGTTTTTATGACTTTCTAGAAAAAGCAAAACAGGCAAATAGATTAATCTGTGGGTGCTGGTGGCTGGGGAGGAGGAGGTGATTGCCTGCAAGGGGCATGGAGGAACTTTCCAGAGTGATGGAAATGTTTGCATTGAAGAGATGGTTCCACATTCGTCAAAAGGCATCACATTTTAAATTCAAAATGGGTGCAGTTTACTGGGGTACGAGATTCGTGGGCTATATTTAGTCCATGAGGTCGCAGAGTCGGACACAACTGAGCGACTAAGCACACACACACATGCCTTCAAAAAGGGATAAAGAGACCCAGTTCTTCATTCCATAGCTTAGAACCACTTTCCTGCTTGAGTATATGGAATATACTTGCTTATTGACTGGGGATCTCAGTGTCTCAAATACACAACAGAGGACTCAGAGGAGGACGTGGGGAGGGCAGCGGGACCGTGCTCCACCCACCCCAGCGGCAAGAGCTGGCAGGCTGGCTTCTGTTTCTTCTTTTGTTTTCTTTCTCAGTTAACGTAACCAGCATCTGCACCATCTCTCCTCCTCCTTCACCTTGCTCTTCATCGATCTGATCAGTAAGAACACACCTAGTTACTAGAGGATCTCCATTCTTTGCACTGCTGTTATTTCCATATTAGTATATCCAAAAACTTTTCCTGCGGGATTAAAAAAACACAATATTCCAGAGTTTTTACACGAAGACTGTAAAAATGGAAAATGAGTGCAAACATTTTCCTCTTCAACTGCAAACCTCTGTACAGCCAAAAATATAATCGATTACCATCCAAGCTGTTCAGCCGTGAGCCAGCAAGCCACAGGTTTCAGAATGGATCCAGAGTATGGAAGTCATACCCAAAAGATGGACCACGTGTGGGCAAAACACTTCCTGTGTGGCCCAGAGAAATAAAGGTGACACCTCCTTCCTTTGATATCAATGTTCATGAATTGTTCCTCAGTGAGGGGAGGGTGGAGTATCCATCAGAAAAATAAAACAAAACCAGCTTTCCTTTATACTCAGAGGAGAGCATCTCCTTGGAGTTAGGTGTGAGGGCCTCTTTGAAGAGGAGGAAGGCAAATTAGAGGGGGAAACCTGGGGTGGGACTCAGGCCCCTACCAGCTTCCGACCAGACTTCTTACCAAAAGGAGGGGAAACAGAGGCATTCTGGGTTGTTATTTACCCATCTTCCCTAAAGTACGAGATAAAGAAATGAAGCAGGAACATAGAGTCAAGTAAAATAATTAAAAATGCTTTAAAAAATGTGTAGCCTGGGGAAGTTCATCTTGCCCTTTATCCCTACGTAAACACACACACACAAACACACATTTTCTTCTTTAAACAAGGGCAGCCAATCGCTCCGTCTCCCGGTCACTTGGGAGAGTCCTGCAACCCACTTCCTCACTGCTCTGTTGACCTCTATAAAAGAGAAATTTGCCATACACCCTGAAGTGTTTCCCCTAGAAGACTTCTTTGATGAGATTTTATATTTAATATAGAATCAGAGTTTTAACGCACACATTTAATTCCACATGTGTTCTCTAAAACATTTGAGGTCGAATTTGTATGTTTATTTAGATGAGCGTTCAGGACCTTATCGAATTTTCAACTTGCACATTTCAAGTTTCCCAAAGAACATTTTGAAACATGTATACAATTTTAATTTAAGATCTGTTAGAACTCAAAAGTGTCATGTGGAAGGGAGATCGTAATTTCTAATTATAAAGTATTGGGGACAATAAATTCACATGACCTTTTCAGGAAAGTTTATGACCAGGCCACAGGAGGGCAAGGACTTTATGAGGGGTCAGGGCATGTGTGGTCACCAAGGCTCCCCTGCACATTACTTAGATTAAAGAAAATCAGAGTCCCTAGGTTCTGGAAGTAGCCACCCTGCCCCCTGCCTTTCTAAAACTCCATAATGCATCCAAGTGTGACAAGAAGCTTAAATTTCCGAACTTGGATTTCAGTTTCTGAAAACAGAGCCTAGACACTGCCATGTTCCGGGAACCTCAGGAATCTTTCACCCCAGCCTATTATTTCACAAAGGGGAAACTGAGTCCCACTGAGAGGAAGAAACTAAGCCAAGTCCCTAATCCAAGGACTAACCTTGGCCCTAACCCTGGTCAATGACAGGACATTGAATCCTGACTCCTCCTCAGAATCAAATTCTGCAGCCTCTCTCTCTTAGATCCCTCCTCATCCTCCCCGCCTCATGTCTTGCCTTTTCCTGGTTCCCTGGTCCCTGGGTTGCTGGTCCCTGGGTTCTCTGGTCCCTTGGTTCCCTGGTCCCTTGATTCTCTGGTCCTTTGGTTCCCTGGTCCTTTGGTTCCTTGGTCCCCTGGTCCCTTGGTCCCTTGGTTCCTTGGTCCCTTGGTTCCTTGGTCCCCTGGTTCCTTGGTCCCTTGGTTCCCTGGTCCCTTGGTTCCCTGGTCCCTTGGTTCCTTGGTCCCTTGATTCTCTGGTCCTTTGGTTCCCTGGTCCCCTGGTCCCTTGGTTCCCTGGTCCCTTAGTCCTCTAGTCCCTTGGTTCCCTGGTCCCTTGGTTCCCTGGTCCCTTGGTTCCCTGGTTCCTTGGTCCCTTGGTTCCTTGGTCCCTTGGTTCCCTGGTCCCTTGGTTCCCTGGTCCCTCGGTCCCTTGATTCTCTGGTCCTTTGGTTCCCAGTCCCTTTCTTCCCTGGTCCATTTGTTCCCTGGTTTCTCTGTCCCTAGGGCAGCTGGTTGGGCTTTTCCAACAGTGTCCCAGTTGGCTGTCACCTCCCACGTAGCTGTCAACTTCTCTCAAAGTAAAAGCTGGTCATCACATCTTTCCTTAGAACCCCGTTTTGGTCTCCATCACCTTCAGAAGGAAACCCAGCCTTGGTACTGGCCTTCTGAGACTGTGGAGAGCCTGGCCCCAAACGTTATCCACGGTGCTGCTGCACTCATGGGCCTAATGTCTCTTCTGGGGGAACCTACCCACTCTCGGGGCCCTCGGCCACATGGTGGAGTCCGCCAGATGGGGTTCCATGCTCACCTCTTATGCTGAAGCAAGAGGAGAAAACTGCGTCGAATCAGCGATGCCACCCCATGGGGATGCGACCCTGGAGTGTGATCCCTGTCACCCTCAGGCAGAAGGGGGAGGCCCCCTTGCACCAAGACAGAGTGAGGCCCACACACAGAGGGAAGCACAGGTGCAGGGTGGAGAAGGAACAGAGAGAGACAACATCACTGAAACCTCTGGATCCAGCTGACCCTGATGCCCGCTGGAGCCTGAGCTCCCCGAGTAGTGAGCAGGTTCTCTTTCTGTTAAGCAGGTACAGGCTATATGTGTATCACCTGCAGCCAAGAGTGCCGGCCACTGATCTTCTGAGCTCCCAACTGCAGGAGCCCACCTACAGTGGGGCCACCCATGCCTCTCCCACCCTGTGGGCCTTGCACATCCTCACCTCTCCTGGTGGACTTGCTCGCCCTTTGCTGATGTCTTTCCCAACCTCCCTGACCTGCCGTGCTCTCCCTTCTCAGCCTGGGTTCACCACTCCACCACACCCCCCGACATGCTGCACCGTGAAGACTCTGTTATGGGGTTCCCACTCCCCTTCTTAGCTTCAATACTAAGCGCACAGCCAGTGATAGTTACACGGCCTGTACTGATACTCTCCTGTCTTCCGTTCATTTCTCTCTGCAGTGTACAACAAAGTACATGTTTCTATTAGAATGTGACCACAAGCCATATTATCTCTGCACCCATCAGAATCAACAGGATCTGCTGGGCTCCACTGGAAAGCGCAAAGTTTCAAGAGCAGGGTTTGATCATGAGGGGGAAGGAGAGGGCAGAAGATGTAAGTAACAGATTTTAAGATTAAAACCCAACAAGACAGGGCAGTGAGAACTCAAAGGAACTATCTGAAAAGGGTGGGGACGGGGAGAGAAAACAAGTCTTCTTGAGTCATGAATTAGAGTAAAGCTCATTAAAGTTTGGTGCTTTCAAACTGTGGTGCTGGAGAAGACTCGTGAGAGCCCCTTGGACTGCAAGGAGATCCAACCAGTCAATCCTAAAGGAAATCAGTCCTGAATATTCATTGCAAGGACTGGTGCTGAAGCTAAAGCTCCAATCCTCTGGCCACCCTGATGCGAAGAGCCAGCTCATTGGAAAAGACCCTGATGCTGGGAAAGATTGAGGGCAAGAGGAGAAGGGGAAGACAGAGGATGAGATGGTTGCATGGCATCAACAACTCAGTGGACATGAGTTTGAGCAAACTCAGGCTGGTGTGCTGCATTTCATGGGGTTGCAAAGATTTGGACACAACTTAGCGACTGAACAACAACTCCTAGAACCACACTGGATGGTAGCTCCTCCCAGTCCACCATGGTTGGGAAGCTCTTGTGCAGTGACAAGCTCCCAGCAAGACCAGGAGGCACCAAAAGCTCCCTGCTCTCTGGTGAAAAGATGCACCTTGTCCACCTTGTCCATGTCTCACTCCAGCCCTTAGTTCAGCTGTTTCTCCTGGGAGAGACCGTAAACTGGACCCCAGTGGCACTCTCTGCCCCTGGGTCGCTCAGTGCTTCTGTGTCTTTTCAATGGTCAGGCTTAGCAGATGCATGATTTAAGAGGAAGTACTAAGTGAGCTCACACTGATATTCCAGCAAATTTAGCAAGACACGCTCTCACTTCTTTCATTGTATATTTGTATCTCTCCTCTTTTAGGCTGGAAATCTTGGCTCCCAAAGATGTAAACATAATACCTTGCTTTAGCTTACAGTTTCAGAATGACAGCAGCAACCCCGTTACTAGGAATATGAATACCGAAAACAAATTCAGACTTGATTCGCTTCTTTTCTCTCTCCTTTGCAGTGTACCCCTCCAGGGATGCGTGCAGTCAAATCACAGCGTTTAAAGTGATCTTTAATCATTCCTGTCTGCTTAGGTAAGCCACCAAGATGATACAAAATTAGGTACATCTGTCTGATTTTGCTTTTGACTTTTTAGGGATTTCTATTTTTCCTCATTTTGCTTCAATTTTTAAATAATTATGCGGAACACTTACATGGTTCTAAAGTCAAATCTACAAAACAAGGTTTATGCAGAGGGGACTGGCTTCTGTCCCAGAGTTCTACACGCTCTTCTCTTTCCATTCTTTTTAGGCCACTGTTGATCTTTCCAGTGCTGTTTTCAAATTGAAATTTGGTATATATATTCCACGTGAAAAAAAAGTCAGAGTGTGAGTTTGTTGTTGACTTGATCTTAAAGGCATTCCTAAATGTGTGGCAAAGGCCCGCATTATCTCACATTACGAGTGAGTGTTGTCAAGAAAACAAGGGCCCCTGGGGGGAGCCCTGGTGTTTGTCTTCCACACCCCAGTCCAGAGTGGGGGTGTCTCGGGGTTCTTTGGCAGAGGACAGGGCCCACACTGTGGCTGGTTTATGTGGGAAACAACTTATTAGGGACTATGACGTAATCGCAGTGGCGCTGACGACAGAGTCTAGGTAGAGTGTTTTGGACTGACTTGCCAGCTGCAGGGCAGAAGTGGAGCGCTTAACTCACTGTATCAGGAAAACTGGTCCCAGAACCGGGCTGGAATCAGGGAGCGACTGCCACCGCCATCTCTGCCAACCCCCCGGGCTGCTGGGTTCCGCACCAGAAAAGTGACGCCTTCCCTCCCCTCTAGATGTGACCAGACACTGCATTACCAGGAGCAATCAAACACCTCCACCCTGGACTCACCAAGGATGGGGCAGGCAGGGCCGCGGCCCTCTTCCCTCCCACACCCCTTAAGATGACATCTTGCAGACCAGGGCTGCCAAAGGCCGGGCGAGGTCATTTGCAGCCTTTCGTCCCCTGCAATTCAGGAAGGAACAGTAGAACAAGGGTGCAGAGGAGAGTGAGCACCTGCCTGTCCCCGTCCCCGCCATGTGCAGCAGGAACCACGCTTTTAAGCCTTGCTGTGCTAAGACTGGGAAGATCCCCTGGAGGAGGAAACGGCACCCGACTCCAGGATTCTTGCCTGGAGAATCCCACCGACAGAGGAGCCTGGCGGGCTGCCGTCCACAGGGTCACAAGGAGTCGGACACGACTTAGCACGCGAGTGTGCAAGGCAAGGGCGCGAGTGTGCTAATGAGGGCTTGTCCTGTGCCCTCCTGAGCGACTTTTCAAGGGGAAATTTTTAAAGCCGATTTTCCTACAGGAGAATCTTACCTTTAGGCAACAGTTTTACTCGATCATCAGTTGTCAGCCCCTCACAAGCCCACTCCACCTACTGCCACAGCTGAGGCACACGACTGGCTCTTAGACCCCAACTTCCAGGCATTATCCTCAGGCCCAAGCGCAGCGAGACAGACAGCCCGGTGGAGCAGGCTACCAGGCCGACTCCTCTGCTCCTTAGACCGCCGGGTTCAAGGGCAGGCGGAGGGCGGAGGGATGTCTCTGGACTTATTTAAGCTGGGCGGAAGCGGTGCTCTGGGGGCTGCCTCCCCACACTGAGTGACACAGAGGAGGTTCAGAGCAGCAAGTTCTTAATGTCTCCGGAAGGCGAACGCTCGTCCTTAGAGGAGCCAAGCCTCGGGGAGGCTGGGGCCTTTCTCGCTTTCTCTTTTGTTCCTTAAGGTTTTTAGACTTTTTTTTTAAAGAGACAGGGAAAGCGCTGCTCGGATAATGTGAGGGCTATGGCAGAGCTGGAGAAGGGGGCGGCGGTCAGCCGGGGCGGACGGGCGCGGCGACCCCCAGGACGCTGCAGCCCTAGGGCCCCTGCGGCCCGCGGGCCCGCCCGGGAGAAGCTGCAAGCCCAGGGAGCAGGGGCGCGGCCGCGTCGTGCTGGGCCTCGCCCCGCTGCCCTGCCCCGCAATCGCCGGCTGTGGNCCCCCAGCCCCTCGCGCGCCGGGCGGGCGCCATGGAGGAGGGCTCCAGCTCGCCCGTGTCCCCCGTGGACAGCCTGGGCACCAGCGAGGAGGAGCTCGAGCGGCAGCCCAAGCGCTTCGGCCGGAAGCGGCGCTCCAGCAAGAAGTCGAGCGAAGATGGCAGCCCGACGCCCGGCAAGCGCGGCAAGAAGGGCAGCCCGAGCGCGCAGTCCTTCGAAGAGCTGCAGAGCCAGCGCATCCTGGCCAACGTGCGCGAGCGCCAGCGCACCCAGTCGCTCAACGAGGCCTTCGCCGCGCTGCGCAAGATCATCCCCACGCTGCCCTCGGACAAGCTCAGCAAGATCCAGACGCTCAAGCTGGCCGCCAGGTACATAGACTTCCTCTACCAGGTCCTGCAGAGCGACGAGATGGACAATAAGATGACCAGCTGCAGCTACGTGGCCCATGAGCGCCTCAGCTACGCCTTCTCCGTGTGGCGCATGGAGGGCGCGTGGTCCATGTCCGCCTCCCACTAGCGCCGCGCCACCCACGTCCGGACCGGCGCGCCAGGGTAGGTGCTGCGCGCGCGGTGGGCGCAGGCCCGCGGGCCGCGGCTTCGAGCATGGGGTGCGCCTTTCGTCCTGGCCAGAGATGGGGGTCGGTCGGGAAGCTGCCAGGTCCCAGGGGCAGCCCTGTGGTTTGGGGCAAGCTCCCAGGCAGGGTATCGGCCGGGAACGGGCGGACTGGTGACAATCGTTATTTTCCACCCTTGGTGCCGTGGGAGCGGTGCGTAAAGGTCTGTGGTTGACCGTCGGGGGAGTGGACATCAGAACTGCCAGGAGCCGGCCGCGGGCAAAGGGCTGAGGACCGGTTGTTCTTTGCGTCCCTCGGAGCGGAGGCCGCCCCCGAAGTTGCCGGGCCTGACGGTGGCTTCGCCCGGTTCCCGGGGAGAGGCAGCGCGCTTTCGTCGTGCGGACACCCAGTTCTCCTTGGGTGCTCGTGCAGGTACCCCGGCCCGCGCCTTGGGGACCCGGCCGTCGGCGCCCTGGCTGCCCGGGTGGGCGCAGAGGTGCGGACCGGCGGCGCCTCGATTGGCCTGGAGAAGGCGGGAGGACCCTGCCCCGCGCGGGCGGCGCCGGGGCCAGTGCAGCCCGGGAGCCGAGGACCGTCCGCATCGGAAAGGCGGAGGACAGGGTCGAGGCGGAGGCGCGGGGCAGACATCGCTGCGGGGAACCCCGGCTGCTCGCAGGCAGGTGGAGTGGACCTCGGAGCTGGCAGGCTCTGGCCCCAGCTTTGACCCTCGGGGGTCTGGGTGGGGGCTGAGCATTCGGTCCGAAGGGTCCCCGCTGGGAAGCAGGTTTGCCGGGGGAAAGGGAGGCGAGGCGGTGCAGCGGGGGCCTGCGCGGGAGCGGGAGTGAAGCCGCCCGAGCCCGGTGAGTCCCCGCTTTCTCTAGGGGAATGCTCGGGGCGTCCCGTGCCGGCCCCCTTTCACCAGACACTTCGGGAGACCCTCAGACCGTCCCTAACCGCGGAGATGCTGTTCTGTCCCTTCCAGAAGGCCCTGTGACCGAGGCTCTCTCTCGGGCGATGGAAGGAAGGGCTCACGATTTTTGGTGGGGAGAGGGCCCAGTTAAAAATCCTCCCTTCTTGGTCTGTTGGACTTTCTCGCTCATCTTGCAGTGTTTTTCTTCAGGTCTCCACTTCACACAGAAGGAATTTAGATTAATCGCCGGCGTGCAGCCGCCCCCTCTCCCAGGCATCCCCCTTCTTTCCTGTGTGCTCCATAGAATCTGCACAGGTTTTTGCTGTAGGGAGGAACGGCTCCTCCAGTACAGGTGGATTTTATTTCTTTTTCTTTTTTTTTTTAGTTTTTATTTCTGTGCCACTGAACATTCATTTTTGAAATAGGCCCCCAAGATAATAATCATTTTATAGGCTTTTTTTTTTTTAAAGAATTTTTAGTAGAGAGTCACTTATGGGGATCTTCTCCTATCTCTGTCGAAAGCAGATGGAAAATGTCTCAATCACATATTTTCCCAGGAAAGAAAGTTTGGATTGGCGAGTACTAAAATGCTACAGTGGGATAATACATTAATTCTGGTTTTTGCTGCCTAAATTATGAGCGTCCATTAGTTAATTCCATTTACCCTTTCCACCATGCATAGTTTATAGCACATCTGAAATAAGAACAAACAGATGAGGAAGGTCATCTTTTTAAAATGTACACATATATAGCCTTGTTTAAGGAAAATGTCAACACAATTATCATTAAGGCTTCTCTCCAGAAAATTATTGAAAGCAAAAGCAAGAGGTATTACCTTAATGCAAGAATTTCTTAGGATCATTTAAAATTCACTTAAAAAGAATTGCATTCCTGAAACTTATCAGACATAGATCACAATTAAACAATATATACAATAAAAGGTATTATTTGTAATGAATAAATGAAAAGCGTTAAAGACGTTGCTTGGGGGAAAAAATCTGCAAAATGTAAGAGAGAAACACATTTAGCTGGAGAGCAAATGATCTTTCTGGGACCCACTATTTACTTTTATATACTTGAGTGTAACTGACCAGGTCTGATAAAGCAGTTTCCTTAGTAGACAGATGCCCACTGTGTACAGGACGAGAAGGAAAATGTGAAAATTGCTGACACACGGATGATTCTGGACTTGCCGTGTTTTTACTATCAGGCGTGTTTGACCAACTTTTGCTCTCTTTCTGTTTTTAACCCGTTAGTCTGTATGAGTGTAAATACAGGCATAATTTGTTTGATTTCCTGCAAATGTTGCTACGTAGGTTATGTTAATGTTAAAACATAGACATATGTACTAGTAAAGAATTTCTAGACCTCCCCGTCAGTGGTGTGCGATTTTAGTGTCTGTTGAGATATGTGAGGAAGTCTGTGTTTAGGTGAGCAGCAATGCTATTAAACGCCGAAACTGTCCCTCAGTACAAAGAGACACAGGAAATGTTGGAGTTTGGCTGGTGCTAACGTTTACCCTGACCTTCTTCTTTGGCCTGGTATTTAAAAATGCAAATACACGATAAATCAGGTGTCTTTGGACAGTCATCTGCATTCATCTAAGCAGAAAGTCTCTAAAGTTTCCATTTTCTCCTGCCTGAGCCCCAGTCCATGGTCGGAGGCACCTGGCTGAGGGGGCCACTTGCCGGACGTTTTTCCTGTTCCCCGCTTTGTGGATAAAGAAACGATCTCTCTAACTTCAGCCCTATGTGCAGGTTTCCCACAGGTCCCTACTCCCAACATACGAGCTTTGTTTCCCTGAGAACTTTTAGTTACTTTGGAGAACAGAGGGTGACCCTCTAACCGTCCAATACGTGTAAGCCTTTTCCTCTCTTCAGAGGACTGACTTCTTGGAGGTACCTGTCAGCGGCTGCATTCGGAATGCTAGCTGGTCTCGAAAGAAAATGAGTTGCCTATGGAAAATGGAAATGCAGAACCCTAATCGACCTTCTGCTTGGTCTTGGGAAGAAGTAGAATGAATGACTCGGCTACTTGAAATATAAGCAACGTTTTGTTATAAAACCCCCACTGGAAAGATCCGATGTAGGGGCTGACCTCCCTTTCTGGATATTGTTCCCTTAAATGTCTGTCCTTACTCTTCCCATCTTGCAGGAAGCAGGTCTCGCTGCCCATCTGGCCAGAGTGGGGGCTGGAAGCCTGGGACTTTGAGAGTGGCTGTTTGAGGTCATTTGAAATGTAGTACTTTATTGAGGTTTTCTGAGGGCTGTACTCTTTTCAGACAAGTCTTGAGCCTGAAAGAATGGAGTTTTCATGCTCGTTGCTTCTCTATATTTTGGACAGACGGCAGAGATGCCAGATCCCTTTCGCCTGGCAGAAAGATCATAAAGTAAACTCTTTCTGAGCGGAGTACTATAACTCATAACTGCAGTTTAAATCTGGGCTTTAAAAAAACAAATATTTTAATAAGCCAATTTTAAAGGCTGAACTTTTATGACAGTTTTTAAGCTTAGTATTTATATTAATCTATTCTCACTGGTGTCTTTAAAAACCCTGTGAATGTATGCTGGAATGTCTGTTTATGTTTGTGTCTTGTCCTGGGAAAGGATAAATGTGCTGCAAAAAGCAAACCAAAAACAAAGCCTTCTGCGAGAAAGAGTTCATGGATGAGGCAATAAAATTCAAAGAAGAGATGACTAAGTTAGCGTAGCCAAGATACAGAGAGAGCCATAAAGTAGACACGGAATCTAAGGGAGACAGACATGGATGCATCAAAAGTAAAGCCAGGACGGAACAGTAAAAGCAGAGACTGCTTAAAAACATTTCACATGGTCACCTGAGTCTACATATGTGATAAAACTGTATAGAATGAAATATGCACACTCGTGTGCACACACACACACACACACACACGGGTGCATGTACAACTGGCGAAATCTATATAAGATCTGGAGAGGGTATCAGTGTGAGCCCCCTGACTGTGATATTGTATATAGTTTTTTTTGAGATGTTACCACTGGGGGAAAGGAAATGAAGAATGTAAAAGAATCTCTGTGTATTATTTCCTACAACCATGTGAATCTAACACTGTCTCAAAATAAAAAGTTTGAAAGAAAAGAGATTCCAGGGGACTTACCTGGCAATCCAGTGGTTGACACTCTGCCTTCCAGTGCAGGGTGGGGGCGCGGGGTGTAGGTTCCAACCCTGGCCAGGGAGCTAAGATCCTGTGTGCTTCATGGTCAAAACACCAAGTGTAAGGACAGAAGCAATATTGTAACAAGTTCAATTAAGACTGTAAAAAACGCCCCACATAAAAGCACTTTAAAACAAAAGAGAAGATATTCCACAAGAATTTTAAAAGTTTCATTCAAGTGAGCAAATTATATTAGGAAGGATTATACCCATCTCAGAGTAATAAGCCAAAAATATGCTTTGAGCAAAAATACACTTTTTTCCTGATATCATTTGCATTACTGCACTTGTCAGAATATAAGGGGACTGCTCATATTTTCAACACGTAACTATTTAGAAGTGGTTCCTTATCATTCAGAAACAGAGAGTAAAATCCTAGAAATCTGAAGGAGAAATACCAATCAATATATTTATTGCTATGCTAATCAATAATATATTTTTCAGAGGAATTTTAGGAAATATCGAAACTGACACATTTCCTTGAAAGATACTGAAACTGACAACATTTGCTTGTAAGATACTGTAAGATACTTGTAAGATACTGTCCACAGTGACTTACGTTTCTCTCTCTCACACACAACTGTTCTAAAGCCAATGATTTATCACAATTATTCATCCAAGAAGTGGAGAGATTGAAATTTTAGTATTTGGAGTCATGAGGGATGGAGAGAGAGAGAGAGAGAGAGAAACAGAGAGACCCAGAGAGAGAGAGACAGACAGAGAAAGAGAAAGACAGACAGGTATCAAATCCTAAACCCAGTCATGTTTATTTTACATTAGGGTTTGTGTGTTGTTAATAGGGACGTATTTTGTGTGTAGGTTCAGTAGTAAGTATTTGAATGCAATTTAGTTATATTAAATGAGCTTTAATTTAATGTTTGTTTTGGAGTGAGACACGGTGACATTAACACTGATTTGCATGCTGATGTCAACTAAGGCACGGCGGGATTTTTCTTCCGTGAGATTGCTAGCAGTTGTCACGCTAAGGGCAGACTCAAATCAGAAATTGGAAAAGTCAACAGGTAACTTTATTCCGGCATAAGAGAAATGTTTCATGGTTAGTTGAAAAGAGAGTCATTTTGAATCAGAACAATGTCTTTCGTGCTTTGAATATCTGTATCATTTTATCCACAACTCTCTCGTTGAGAATAACATGATCCTGTGATTATGTGTAAGAAGGGACCTGACTGGGAGAGCTGAGGCATGGTGTATCTGTGGAGGCGGTTAGTTATTGCTCAATTTCTTCCCATCATTTTGTTTTCTTGTTATTTGATCAGGGAAAGACTAAGATGACCCAGCTTCTCGTGACGGCTCCTGTGGAATGGTCATTTCACTTTTCCCATCCTGAGAGCGGTGCCTCTTAAAACTGGGCACGTCTCTCCTTTCTTTAGACCAGAATTTCCCGTCGGTTGAATGAAGGGCGGGGTTGAATCCAACAAGCTCTAAATTATCAAATTCGGTTGTTCTGAAAAATACTCCTTTCTTTTTAGCTTATATTCAGCCTTGAAAATAGCCACCTGCGTCTTTGGGGTGGGGGGAATGGTCAACTGAGTTGTCTGACGTTAAATTCCTTTTTCTTG
Organism: Redunca redunca; assembly: GCA_006410935.1. Taxonomy (NCBI): domain Eukaryota; kingdom Metazoa; phylum Chordata; class Mammalia; order Artiodactyla; family Bovidae; genus Redunca; species Redunca redunca. The sequence continues at coordinate 79,054 of SJYQ01001116.1, read as the reverse complement.
CTGTTTAGGATGGAGAGTTTGCCTTTGGTTTTCTGGACATGCAGATCTGTCGTGTGACTGGCAGGAAAGATTTGGGCAAAGACCTTAATTCGTATTAACCCTTTGATGGTGGCCAAACATCCAACCCCAACCCCGGGGGCTGAGGTTTCTGGCGGGGTCACAGCCAGAGCCTCTCTGGAGAGTCAGGCAGAGCAACTCAGAAGGAAACCTGAGGGTGGGCGCTCAGCCTTGTGCTTGGAGAAGGGAGGCGTGGGGATTTTTGCCGACTCCCCGTGGAGAACAGACGCCCCAGCTTTTGTTATTCCTGCAATCTTCTGTGGCCGTACAAATAAAATGTCACACTGGCCTTTCTGTTACCTTCTCTCTGAGAGTCTCCCTCTCCTTAGAGAGTCAGGGGACGTTTGCTTGCTCCAGAGACAAGTGAGGGCTTCTTGAGGGACAGCTTGTAAAATAAACAAACTCCCTGAAAGAAAACACAGGCCCGTGGTTTACCGTCTCTGACTCGGCTGCCGCGGTGGGTTTCTTTGTGTGTTCCACTTTGATTTAACATCCTGGAAGTCAGAACGCGAGCAGGCAGCGTGCTCTTTCAATCAGGAGACCCAGAAATGGACGTTGAGCTGCTATTTCCTTTCATTAATCTCCGTCCCTTAAGTAGATTCGTTTGCAGCGAGTGCAGTGGGATCAGAAGTCAAAAGCCGTTTGCTTTGTTTGACTTTCTGGCCCCGTGGGCGCAGAAGCGCCTGCTCCCCGCTCGTGTGCTTTTCAGGTCTCGGACGCTCAGGTCCATGGAGGAAGAACAAGGCGAGCTCGCCTGCAGCGTTAGCAGGATCCGTCCTTACTGGGTCACTTCCGGAGGGCTGGGCACATTGAAAGCCCTGTTCTTAATGAGACCACCTTGACCAGTACGCAGGTGCTTATTGTTTCTTTGGGAAATGCCTGCCTCACTGCAAGTTGGAGAGGAAAGGAGGGAAGAAGAGTCTTTACTTTCTGTCTCAAGTTGAGCATCAACACATCTCTGTTCACACGCATCTGCGTGCTGAGTAGCTTCAGTCGTGTCTGACTCTTGGCAGCTCAATGGACTGTAGCGCCAGGCTCCTCCGTCCATGGGATTCTCCAGGCAGGGATACTGCAGTGGGTTGCCGTGCCCTCTCCAGGGAATCTTCCCAACCCAGGGATGGAACCACTCTGTTCACATAATTGGATTCAACTGACAAATAATGTCTTCCCTGAGGATTAATTTTCCTGAATTTAAATCATTCCAAACTGCATACTATACGTGGGGGCCTAAACTGTTCAAAGTCTTCAGGATGCACGCAGCCAAGTGCCTGCCCTCTTTCACGGTATCTGTGCACGCAGGTGGAACCTGAGACAGACTTGGTCCTTTGTGCATTTTTTTTTTTGTGTCTTGTGAGCATTTCTTCTTCAGCTCCTCCCCCTCCCTGACCCCCACAACCCCACACCCTTTCTTGTGCGTATTCTTTAGCTGAAATCCATCATGATTATTGACTGGAGCCCACATAAGGTTTTATATCATAGTAGGTGATACAGGAGGAGTGCAAAGCCCATCATCACGTCCTCACAGTATCACGCTCGGGCACAGAGAATAAGCGCGCATCTCAGGTTCTCCCAGCTGAGCGGTCCTGGGTGTTCTGGAAGTCCAGTGGGCTCAGCCGTAGATGTGCAGTCAGATCCCCCCGCCCCCACCACACACACCCCTGTGCTTGGCGACTCCCTCTCCTTAGTGACCGTTGCTAACATTTTCTAGGAGAATTGCTTCCCTGATACTGGAAGTCCCCCAGTGGATATCTGTACCCCAGGAAGCGTGGTGTGTCCTGTTTTGTTGATTTCTCTTGTGTAAAATGACCTGCTTCAGCCGGCCAGAACTGCATGGACCACATGGTGATTCCGCCAGCGGGAGCGTCCGGGGCTGGGGTTCCATGGAGCCCGTGTCAGAGCTGCACGGGATCTCCACGTACCTCCCTCTCGTGTCAAGAGTCCACACGGTCAGGTATCTAAGGGCAGAATTAAGTCAAGGCTGTTTTGCTGGATGTTAAATTGTTGCCAGAGGTCTCTTTAAGACCATTTTTTGAGGATAAGGATTCTCTTTTAATTAAACAGTAAGCAAAAAGCAGGGACTGTGATATATGTATCCGCTCATTTCAGACTGCTGTTAACTACAGCCACTTTTGCTTTATTACATTGAACAACTGTGTCTGAGTGATTTGGTGTTTGCATCTCCAGTGATGCTGTAGGCACGGATCAGTCACTCAAAGCTTTATAATGTGGCAAAGGGAGCTTTTTCAGGAGTGGCAAAATAAAAGAGAAAGTGAAGGTATGAACAGGAAAAGCGGTGTGTGGAGAACGTGACACGAAAATAGGGCAATCGACGGGACTGAGGCCCTTTAGTAAGGAAACAGAAGCTGGACCTCCCCCTGCTGGTCCCTGCAGACCCATCGCCCGTCCCCCGCCCCCAGGCTCCCTCAGGAACCTTGAAAAGAGTGGTTTATCAGAGCCACACCCTCCTGGTCTTCCCAGAAGGTGGCACTTTGTAAAATCTAGTAGGGCCCCCTCAACCCGGCTGGGATGACACCCTGGGCCGGAGGTCGTGGGGCCTCTACACGAAGACCTGAAGAACCTTCACCTGCCACGTGCCCCCAGGGCTCAGCATCACCCCAGACGGCATCAGAGGCGTCCCAGAGGTGGCCCCCGACTGCAGGACCCTGCCCCCGTCCCTGGGCGCCTCTAGTGGCCGAGAAAGCAGAGGTCCCTGAGAGCTCTGTGGCCAGGGTGGTCCCTCTGCCTAGGGGTGGGGACCTCAGGTGGCGGTCTCCACAGTGCGGATCTCCACAGTGCTCAGCTGGACTGGATGGGTCTTGGACCTACTCCTGATCCACCCTCAGGTCACGCAGATGGATGCCTGAGCTTGAGCCCAGTGTGGCTTGGTCTTTGCCAAGGTTAGCAGGAGGCAGCGGGAACTCAGCATTTATTTCCTTCTCCTGGGGATCCAGCCCCTTCATCAAATTTCACTTTCAAGCTCCCCCTCATCTAAAGACACTTGCCCACCTCCGAGGGGTGCAGGGGAAACAGACAAGCCTGGCTTTGCCAAGAGAAGCTGAGTGGCCACACTGTCCACCTCGTGCAGTGTCCTTCTGCTGGAGTGGCGAAGCTCCTAACGGTGATAAAGTGTTATTTGCACGGAAGACAGAGCTCACCCTCCTGGCTTGTCCTCAGCAGTGTGTCAATGTGCAGATTCTATGAAGCACGCTCTTAGACAGTCTGCTTGTGTTGTGTATTTTTTGAAAGTTGCGGCGAGTGTCATTCAGTGTTAATTACGTAATTTCACTTTTTCTGACCAGAAAGAGGCGAAGGGGACGCAAGGACACAGAGGGCAAAGCTGGTGTGTCTCCATCACGGGCTGAGCTCTCTTCTGCTTATGCTTCATGGGGTGGAGCAGTAACTCATGAATTCTGAGGGTTTTAAATGTCTGTGACTGTATGTGGTCACCGTGTCTCTCCACAGTGCATTTGCTCTTCAGTGAAAATACTGTTTCCGGACTAAACCATCTATAATTCTTTCCCTTAGAAAGATCTCCTCTGACATGGTCTTTTTCTATTTGGGGAGACTATAATTAGAAAGCAAAGGCTTTCCTCTTGTGGGAGCAGGTTAGGTCTCCGAATGAATCTGTTGGGGGAAGCCCGTTGTCTTGTGTCTAAGGGAGGGAGGGTCTGAGTAGGACTTCCCCAGATATGACCAGGCAGTGGGCACCGCTTTCCTGCTCCCAGCCCTACAGTTCTGGGCTGAAGCATGTCTAAAAAAGCGGAGTAAGGTGCAGATAGCTCTGTGGGTATCAACATTCCAAGAGCCAGTAGGACCCAGCCATTTCCTCCTGGGTGTATACACCGAAGAATTGAAAGCAGGTGTTCAGACCGAGTGTTCAGTAACATCCGTAGCAGTACTGCGCACAGCGGCCAGAGGTGAAAGCAATGCAGACGCCCACCAGCTGAGGGGCCCAGTGTGCTGTGCTCTGTCTGACGAGTGGAGTATTACTCGGCCGAGGGAACGGTGTTCTGACTCAGGCTATTCATACAACCCGGGCCAGGCTCGAAAACATTTTATGCTGAGTTAAAGAACTCAGACACAAAAGACCGGAAAGAGTGTGACTCCATTTGTGTGAGATATCCGGGATAAGCAAAAGCAGATTCGTGGTTGCCGGGGACCAGGGCTGGGTGGGGGCGGCCTGGGACGGGACCGCTTCACGGGTGTGGGATTGCTGTTTGGGGTGATGGAAAAGGTCTGGAACTCGACCGTGGTGATGTTTGCACAACTGAGTGAAATTCTATTGGATTGTATACTTTAAAATGGCTGAAATGATAAATTGTATATTATGTGAATTTTAGCACCAAGAAACCCCCTATGAGTCAGACCATGGGCCTCTCTGGTGACCAGTAGGCCTCAGGGGTGGAGGTGGGCTAGACCGTCCATTTTGGTCCACTTTCTCGAGATGTTATCTGCTGGTCCACGTGGTTCAGGCCTTATCAGAGGCTTCCCATCTTGTCAGCTTGTGCAGCCTAAAAGCGTTTTCCTTTTGAAATCTCTCTCTTACATCTTCATCAGAAAAGTTCCTCAAACAATTCGGACAGCACACTTGGCAGCCTGTCAGTTGCACCTCTAGAAGCCTCTGCTTGGGGGCCGGGCACTGGGGTGGGGGTGGCAGGGGGCCGGGGAGTGAGTGGCCCCAGGGTTCTGCCCTGCTGGCTGGCGACCCAATGGACCAGAGCAGAAGCATCTTCCACACCCGTGTGAGTGGCTGGCCCGGAGTCCCTGGAGCCCATTGCACCCAACACTGGGCTCCCCAAAGCCCAGGGCCCACCCACTCATCAGACCATTTCAGTCCAGTTCTCAGACTCGAAGGGGACGGATTCTGTGGCCGCCCTGACCTGGCAATTCCTGAGAAGGGAGCCTCAGGCCCCGAGCTGCCCTTGTGGATGAACCCCTGTGTTTCTCCAGAGTTGCCTTTCTCAGGGCCAGGACCCTGGCCCAGGGCAGAGTGGACGTGTGACCAGCCCGAAGAGAGAGGGGGAAGGGGAGGAGGGGGCGGGATGTCATTCAAGGCCAGCTGGGGGTCGTCTCTCCTTCCCTTTCAGATGCATGCTCTCTGTCCTCCCTGGAGTGTTGCCCTGGCGTCCACGGGGTGTGGCGCCCAGGGGGATGCGGCAAGACCCCAGTTCAATTGCTCTGAGCAGAGGCGCTCAGATGGCAGACCGGTGTCCCCAGGCACAGCAGTGCCGGGCTGCCGACGGGCATGGTGCCCTTGTGAATGTGTTCACCCCTCACCTGCTTCCTGGCCACCGCCCTGGGGACCCACGGAGAAGGCTGGAGGGCGCGTGCTCACCTGGGGCTTCCTCTGCTGGGGTTTGGGTCCGTTTCTAAAGACACCGCCGCCTTCATGGTGTCGCCCAATCCGCACTTTGACTTGCTTGCAGAAACCCCACAGGTGGGGCTGGGCTCACGGGCTGTTTGGAGAATCCAGACAAGAGGGCCCAGGAGAGCTGGAAGCTGAGTGAGAAGACTCTTCCCAGGAGGGGTGCAAGCAGAGATGCTGCCGCTGTTCCCCTCTTCCTGGTCCCCTACACCCTCCCCCCCAAAAAGAAAGCCACCGGGAGGGGAAGAAGGGAGGCAGACAGATTCCCCCGAGCTGCTCCGCGAGGACTCATGTGGAGACACAAGGCAGGACCCCGGCTGCCCGCCGGCTCCCCAGGCTAAGTGGTTTCGTCCCCTGACCAGAACCCCGGGGGCCCCCACAAGCCAGACACATCCGGGGACCCCGATGCCTCCGTGCAGTGCGTTTCCTCCCGCAGGTGTGAGCGTGGAGCCCGGGTGCAGAGGGCGTGAGCTTTGATTCACGAGGGCGCGGTGCACACGTGCGGTCCAGCGCTGCGGTGCCCGGGGGTGCTGCCCTGCTGTCCACCATCTCTGCCCTGAGCGACTGAGCCACGGACTTGCCGTGTTCCCCTGCGGGCCACTCTGTGGACGCCGGGCCAACACTCCAGGGAGGGCACTATCCAGGGTTGGAGGTGGTCTCCATCCTTCCTCCAGCTGGGTTCAGAAATATCAGTTCAGTTCAGTCGCTCAGCTGTGTCTGACTCTTTGCGACCCCATGGACCGCAGCGTGCTAGGACTCCCTGTCCGTCACCAACTCCTGGAGTTCACCCAAACCCATGTCCATCTCGTCAATGGTCCCATCGAGTCAGAAATATCAGGTTGGCCAAAACGTTCATTTGGGTTTTTCCACAAGATGTTACAGAGAAACCTGAATGAGATTTTTGGCTAGCCCTGTGCCATCAGGGGGATGGGGGCTAAGCTGCCACCCTTGGATGCTCACACGCGGGAAGCACCCTCTAGCCACCTCGTCCTCTCACTGTGCCCAGAGCCGGTCAGGTGTCACCCAACCTCTCCGTGAAAACGTCTGCCACCAAATCAGGCCTCCCGGTGAATCCGGGCGGACACAGCGAGTGCAGTTTGTCCTATCAAGGTCCGAGGTTCTGTTTGGCAGGAATCACTGACACGCATGCCCACCCCCCTCACCCCGGGGTGTACCCGCCCCAGGGGACACGGAGTCTTCACAGCGTGGCTCCTGCATTCAGAGCTTCATCTGGGAACAGCAAACAAGTCACCGAGAAAAAGTCTAAAAAATTAAACTTCCAAGCACCAAAGAACTAGGATATCCAGAGTTTTGAAAGGAACTGGGAAGTATTTACAATCTGTTTCATAATGAATCAATATTCTTAACAAGACAAAGAACCCTTAAAGATCCATAAGAGAAAAGATAATTACTCAGCAGAAAATAAGGGCAAAATATATGAATCTATAAAAGAGGAAATTTAGTTGGCCAGTACACATAAAAAAGTGTTGAAACTCAACAGTAGCCAACAAACTCAAAATAAGAGGACATGATTTTATATTAAAATGGATTTTCTGCTTTTTACACATCTTATAATATATTTTATGCATTATATAATTTATTATTATTTATTATATAATATATATATGATTATAATTTCCGTTATTGAGGAAACTGTGAGGATCCAGGGCTTCTGTCCCTGCCAGGGANAATTTCCGTTATTGAGGAAACTGTGAGGATCCAGGGCTTCTGTCCCTGCCAGGGAGAAGATAAGTTGTAAAATCTTTCTAAAGAGGTTTTGACAGTAGGTAAAAAAGACTGAAAAATTGGAAAGCGGCTTGCATGGAGCAAATCCACTTTCAGGAGTTACCTTGAGTGAATCACCTCGGCTCTGTCTTGCAACAAAGACACTCTTCTCAGCTTTGCTCACACTGGGGAGTGTCCTGGGGAGCTGTTGAACAGGTGGTGTATCCCTGTGCTGGAGCACTGTACAGTCAGCAAATTTCGTGGCGTCAGCAGATACGTAGGGCTTCCCCTGTGGCTCAGCTGGTAAAGAATCTCCGCCTGCAATGGAGGAGACCTGGGCTCTATCCCTGGGTTGGGATGGTCCCCTGGAGAAGGAAACGGCTACCCACTCCAGTGTCCTGGCCTGGAGAATTCCATACAGTCCATGGGGTGGCAAAGAGTTGGGCACAACTGAGCGACTTTCACTTGGCTTCACCTCTCAGCAGAGATGTAATAATGGGAGGGAAACAGGCATACGACCCAACACGATCGTAGGTCGGGGATTCAGTGTGTGTGCTTGCATGGGTGTCCTTGTCCAGAGAAAGGGTGAGGACAGGTGTCTGTGGACTAGAATCAATCGAAGAGCCTTGAACTCTCCTCCTTAGTTTTATTGCTTTCCTTTATTTTCCAAATTTTCTGCAAATGCTGTGTATCACTTATGCGGTTTGAGAAAAGCCACTGGGACTTTTTGAGAGAGAGAGTGGAGGGCCCGTTCCAAGCACCCCTTGCTCCAGACGCCACAGCTTCAGTTCCTCCGGAAGTAACTCCAAGATAGTTTCTGCATCTTCTGTGATCCCCGCTCCCCATTCTGTCCCCAGTCCTCTGTATTCACACCGCAGTGCCTTTAAAGCCATGATCATCCGATGTCTTCTCCTGGAACCGGCCAACCTGGCCCAGTTGGGCTCCCTAGCAGAACCCTGGGCCGGCTTCTGGGGTCTGGGGGTGGGCACCTTTCCGTTTTCCGCCCTTTATCTCCTGGGCAGATCGGCACGGGCGCTTAGCTCATCCTCTTTCCCTGTGGTCACCCCCGCCCTCGGTTTGGGTTCAGCCTCCTCATTTGTCTTTCTTTTCTGTTCTTTTCTCTGTACTGGGGGATATCTGCTCTTAATCACGAACCGCTTCCGATTTGTATTAATAGAGGCAAGTGGAGAAGACACAGTGAGCAGGCGGTCCCCCTAATCCAGACTCAGAGGGACCCAGAGAGGACTTCTGGGAGTGCTTATGTTCACCGGTCACTGGGACTTGAGACAGAAATCGCTCACCCCTCGCTCCTGGCCTTCGGGGACGAACCTCACGCATTCAAGACCCAAGGAGAGGTTGGCGGTGCTGGTGGGTTTCCACCCCCTCCCATCTGGGCAAGTCAGATTCTCTGCAACCCTGGACCCTGGTTGTTTATAGCCTTCTCTGGGGTCTGAATTGTACCTGCAGCCTCCCAGCCAAGGGTCCCCAGGCTGAGCCCGGCTCTGAGCCTCACGTTTCCTTTCCGATTCTGAACTGTGATTGAATTTTCTCTGAGCCTGGCTTCTTTCACACCCGGGGCTGTGTTGGTGCACACTTCTGGCACATCCTGGAACCACCCTTGTCAGATGGCCCGATCCTTTGCAGGATGATGATTGAAATGTTTGTAAGTTTCCATCACTGCCAAGTGAGGTAGTTCTGAGGTGTCCAGGAGGGGAAGCCCGGGGCAGGCCCTCTCCTGTGGGCTGCCTGTCCTCAGCAGCTCGCCCACGAGAACGCGGATGCAGCGGGCCGTGCTTGAATTCTCAATCCGAAACCACACATGCCTTTGCTGTAGAGACATAAAGAAACCAAGAGGTTAACGGCCGGGTTAGTCCCCGCCGTGGGCCTCCTGCATGAATCAGAGCCGACTGGGGAACAGGAGTGACTCAGAGCGACGGCTTTTTGTCTTCTGGCTGTGCAAATAAACAGAGTAGGAAGACTTGAATGGGGCGCCAGGAGCCCGGGGCAGGAGGCAGCACCCAGCTCCTGAGGGTCAGCCTGGGCAAGGGGACGAGGGGCCCAGGACGCCAGGACCCGGGCTGGGGCCAGGACCACGAGGGATGTGTCAGGGAGGTCTGGGGGAGGTGGGCGCCGGCCTGGGCTGCTCTGCAAAGACGCAGGGCCCAGGGCCCACCCTGCCTGGGGTCCACCCGCCCCTGGGTGCCTCCGGCCTGGCCCGCTCGGGCCCAGATGGAACACTGCTCCATGCCCTGCACCCCACCCTTCAGAACTGCCTTCCAGGCACCTCCCCTCAAGCAGTCCCTTCTCTGGACTCCTGAGCTCTAAGGGATGGGTCCATGGGGGTCAGAGGCCCCCAGGGAGCAGCTTGGGGGGGTGCCTCCCACCCGCAGTCCCAGCTGTGTGGGTGTGTGAGGGCCCCCCTCCAGATTGGTGTCAGGAGCAGAACCACACGGCTCAGGGGAAGCACAGGGAGCCAGGAGGACCAGCGAGGGGCCTGCTGAGGCCGTGAGAGCAGCGCTTCCCTGCGGGTCCCGGTACCTGATGATCAGCGCTTATTCTCCTCCTGCGGCTGCCGTGAGTGGGTGCTCTCACTCTCAGTCCACAGCCGGGGAAGCCGAGTGGCTCTGGCTGAGGACCGCCAGCTGTGGTGTGTGTGGCGCCCCCCGACCCCCTGTGCTCCCCGCACGGGCCCTGCCCTGGAACTCTCTCCAGCCTGACCCTCAGGGTGGCCTGAGCGCCTTGGGGACCACGGCTTGCTTATGGCCCAGCCCGAGGCCCGGCCTNGGGATGTGTCAGGGAGGTCTGGGGGAGGTGGGCGCCGGCCTGGGCTGCTCTGCAAAGACGCAGGGCCCAGGGCCCACCCTGCCTGGGGTCCACCCGCCCCTGGGTGCCTCCGGCCTGGCCCGCTCGGGCCCAGATGGAACACTGCTCCATGCCCTGCACCCCACCCTTCAGAACTGCCTTCCAGGCACCTCCCCTCAAGCAGTCCCTTCTCTGGACTCCTGAGCTCTAAGGGATGGGTCCATGGGGGTCAGAGGCCCCCAGGGAGCAGCTTGGGGGGGTGCCTCCCACCCGCAGTCCCAGCTGTGTGGGTGTGTGAGGGCCCCCCTCCAGATTGGTGTCAGGAGCAGAACCACACGGCTCAGGGGAAGCACAGGGAGCCAGGAGGACCAGCGAGGGGCCTGCTGAGGCCGTGAGAGCAGCGCTTCCCTGCGGGTCCCGGTACCTGATGATCAGCGCTTATTCTCCTCCTGCGGCTGCCGTGAGTGGGTGCTCTCACTCTCAGTCCACAGCCGGGGAAGCCGAGTGGCTCTGGCTGAGGACCGCCAGCTGTGGTGTGTGTGGCGCCCCCCGACCCCCTGTGCTCCCCGCACGGGCCCTGCCCTGGAACTCTCTCCAGCCTGACCCTCAGGGTGGCCTGAGCGCCTTGGGGACCACGGCTTGCTTATGGCCCAGCCCGAGGCCCGGCCTGTGGCTTGCAGACGGGCGTGTCTGCATGATGGAAAATACAGGCGAGGGGTTCACGGGAGGGCCCTCTGTTTCCTACCAAGTGCACAAAGAAATCTCGCTGCATCTGCGACACAAAAGTGCATTTTCCTTGCGTCGGGGTAAAGTGCCAGTGATGTGCAGCTCCTCGGCTGCTGGCTGGGGCCTTGGGCTTGTGGACGACAGAGCATCGGCCTCATCCATCCTAGGAGCCGGTGGTGGTTTGCGGGGGTGGGGACGGGCTGTGACGTTGGAGGGGACGCAGCTCCTGAGCCGCTCTCTGTGGAGGGGGAGGGGCAGGGAGCTGCCACAGTGCGTCCTAGCGGGGTGGGGGCAGGTGATGTGGGGAAGACACATATTCCGATCTGGGGGCGTGAGTGGTGATTTTTGATGATATGCGGAAGACACACATCCGGATCTAGGGGTGGGTAGTTGGTGAATTTTGGGTGTGACTGGTGACTTTCAAGAATTGAGATGCTCTACGCTGTGTGATATCTCCTCTGACCTCACTACACCGTCTTACGCACACACACTCACCAGGCTCTCCACAGTGCCTTTGAGGGTTAGGGCACACCGAGGAGAGCCCAGTCCGGCTCCTGGAGTGGGGCGGCCGCAGTAGGAGGGGGGTGAGTCTGGGTAGCCGTGGAGAAGACAGAAGACGCATTTGCTGTGGAGGCTGCAGGACGCCCTGTGTGCCCAGGTGCACAGGGTGGGCACTGGGCAAGCCGCCAGCAAACAGCCTCCAGAGACGGAGGCCAGGGCGGACAGACTGGCTGCCACGCGTGGGCTCCGGGTCATCCTGCCGCACCTGGGATGTGCCTTTAACCCAGGGCTGAAACGCAGTAGCATCCTCACCAGAAAGAAGCTGATGAGCAGGCTGGGCAGCCAGGGGTGGGGTAGCACCCCCACCTCCGAGATCTCCCGGCATGTCCCCAAGAGCCTGGATGATGTGGGAAGGAGGGCCAGTAGGACCCAGAAGGCGGGGAGTGCCAGGTGGCTGCCAGAAGGAGGAGGAGCCAGAGGTGAGGCCCTGCCCTGCAGGACTGAGGCAGGAGGAGAGCTCGCTCCCCGCCTGAGTGAGGCCCTTTAAGTGGAATGAGAGGGTGGCTGAAGGAAGGCACGGAGGTAGCGGAAGCCCGGGGCAGCGGCTGGCACCCCTGGACACCTCCCTGACAAGCACTCACCGGCACAGTGCGGCGGGGACTGTGTCCCTGAGACGCAAGCCCGGTGCCGGGGCTCCGCCAGCCGCACCAACCCGAGGCTCCCGGGGGACTCAGGGGCCTGGGCATCGTCTCGCACATTGTCCTGTTTAGGTGGGACTCAGTGGGGCCGAGAGCTGGTGGGCCCCAAGCCCCCAAACTGCCGTCTGCCTAGAGCTGACCCCTCACCCCAGCACACGCTGGGCAAAGCTCCAGTCCAGTGGGTTTTGGGGCAGAGATGGCGCTGCGGGTCTCAGCCAGGGGAGGGGAGGGGGACGAGTCACTCCATTCTGCCATCTCCAGCTAGCCCACGGGAGCCTCTGGCCGGTCCCCCCAGGACAGAAGGTGCTGTCCTCTGAAGTGGGCCGTGGCTCAATCTGCGAGTCGAGCTGTGTTCTGAGCTGGCTGAATCTCCGGGCCCCAGGCCCCGACGCCGTCCTCTGTCACTCACTCGTGCAGATGTGGCTGGCCGGGCTCAGCGTGGATGGGACACAGGCTTGGTGAGCCCCTGCCTGCCCGGTCCTGCGCCCACCAGTCCCCACGGCAGTCCAGCCTCTGGGCGGGGTGGGGGACGTGGGGGCGAGGAAGGGTCAGAGGTGGTGGCTCAGCACAGCTGTGGCGGGACGCCCTGCATCCTGGTCTCTGCCCCCTCTGACGCTGGTGATGGGGTGGGGGTGCCGTGCGTCAGGCGAGGGGGCAGGGTGGACCATGCTGACCGTGGGCAGTCAGATGGCATGGAGTGGGGAATGTAGACGCTTGAAGGTTGAGTGGTTTCCTGCAGAGGCCAGGGAGGACTCCACGGAGAAGTGGCTAGGCGGGCACGGCTCAAGGAGGAGGGGGCATCATGGGCTCGAGGGCACAGCACGGAAGCCAGGCAAGTGCGCGAGGAGCTCTCTGGAGGAAGGGAGTTCGTGAGAAGCGCTGGCACCGGCTGCTGTTGCCGCGGCTTGTTTACCCTGTGGAGACGGAATCTTCTCCTTCCAAAAAGAACAATCTGGGCTCTGGCAGTAAAATGTTCAGGAGACAGGCAAGACAGGCAAAAATAGGCCGATGGGCCTCCATCCACTGGAAGGACTTCTGTGCATGACAGGACTCAACAAAGAGAGTGAAAAGGGAGCTACAGATGGGAGACGATATGTACTAATCGTGTGTTTGAGAAAACGCATGCAAGTTCAGGATGCATGAAGGACATCTGACGTAACAGCAACGATTCAGATCTGACTTAAAAATGGGTAAAATACCTGAATAGATGTTTCTCCAAAGCTGATACACAGGGACTCCCCTGGCGGTCCAGCGGTTAAAACTTCACCTTCCAATGCAGGGTGTGCGGGTTTGATCCCTGATGGGGGACCCAAGATCTCACATGCCTCAGGGTCAAAAAAAAAATAAAAATAAAAAAACAGAAGTAATGTTGTAACAAACTCAATAAAGACTTTAAAAACTGTCTGCATCACAAAACATAAACAAGTAGAACTGAAAAAGATGATATACAAATGGCTGACAAGTGCAGGAAAAGATACTCAACGTTACTCGTCATGAGATAACTGTGAATCAGTCCCACGGTAAGATACCGCCTCACGCCTGTTACAGTGCCTGCTTCTGTGGAGCAGGAGGGCAGCAGGCGTTGGCGAGGCTGTGGGGAAGCGTGCCCCGTTGGTGGCACGGATGATGGTGCAGTGGCTGTGGAAACGGAGCTTCTTCAGAAGCTTGCAGGATGGCTATGCGATCCAGCAGCTCCTTTCCTGAGTAAATCCCCCGAAAGGACGGTGGAGCGGCGGGGGCCGCCTGAATACTGGCTGAGGGTGGAATGGATGAGCAGCACGGAGTTCATCTCTTGGGGGGAGTGTCGCTCAGCCTCGCGAGGGGAGGACCTGCTGACACAGGCTCCGCTGGGGATGGACTTTGAGCATCTTAGGCCAAGAGGAATGAGCCAGACACAAAAAGACAAGTGCTGTGCGGCTCCGCTCATGCGAGGTCTCTGGCACGGTTGGAGCCCTAGAGACAGACGCTGGGCAGAGGAGCCAATGGGAGAGGTGCTGCCTCACGGGCACAAAGCTTCAGTGTTTCAAGATGAGAGACTTCTAGAGGTTGGTTGCACAACTGGTGATATTTAAATGCTACTGAACTATACACCTAAAATGGTAAAGATGGTAAGTTTTATGCTCATTTTTCCCACGTTTATTTGAAACATTTAAGTATAGTTTACAGTATGCTTGTTAGTTTCAGGTATAGAGCATAGATTCAATTATACCCATATGTGTGTGTGTGTGTGTGTGTGTGTGTGTGTAATCTATTGGAAAAGGAAATGGCAACCCCCTCCAGTATTCTTGACTGGGAAATCACGTGGACAGAGGACCCTGACTGGCTGCAACCCATGCAGTAGCAAAAGAGCTGGACACAAGTTAGTGACTAAATAACAGTCTATATTCATATATAAAGCTGAACCACTGTGCTGTATGCCCAAACTAGCAAGATACTGTAGATACACACACACACATATATCCCTGGAGTATGCATTCGTATATCCTTGGAGTGGAAGCTCCAGTACTTTGGCCACCTGATGCGAAGAGCTGACTCAGTGGAAAAAGACCCTGATGCTGGGAAAGATTGAAGGCAAGAGGAAAAGAGGGAGGCGGAGGACGAGATGGTTGGGTGGCATCACCGACTCGATGGACGTGAGTTTGAGCAAGCTCCGGGAGATGGTGGAGGACGGGGGATCCTGGCGTGCTGCAGTCCGTGGGGTCGCAGAGTCGGAGAGGACTTAGTGAGCGAGCGACACCAATGTATCCTTCAGAGTTTCTTCCTTTATAAGTGATTGTCAAACGCTGAGTATAATTCTCTGTGCGATACAGTAGGTCCCTGTTGGTTACCTGTTTTACATATGGTAATGTGTAATGGTGTGTATTTTTCATTACAATCTAAGGAAAGACTTTCAGGAAGAGGAACAGATCCTGGGTGCTGGGACATGCCTGGGGGCAGGTGGCCTCGCCAAGGCAGCGGGTGCATTGGGCCCAGCAGGCGCCAGTTCGCCTTCCTGCAGGTGCAGGCGTGAGGTCTGGGACGCGCAGCCCAGAGCACACATTCTTGGGCTAGTCCAGAGGTGCTGGCGTTCGGAGCCCTGTCTCCACATCGTGCACACGTTTATTGAGCCCTGACTGTTCAGAGACTAAAGGTGATCGTGATCGACTTTCTCCTGTGGAGGACCCCCCACCCATTTGGGAAGACAGACGTGCAAGCCCCCACTTGTGAGGCTGGACGTCAGTGTGGTGTGAGAGTGGTTTGCAAACAAGGAAGCAGTGGGTTTGTCTCCTGGGAAGGCCAGACAGAGGTGTGGCACTCTGTGGACTCGGCCCTTCATTGGGGCAGAAACTGGTTGAGCTCCGTCTGTGTGCTGGGCTCCTATTAGAGGCTGGGATTCAGGGCAGAGGAAGGCGGTTTCCGCCTCCATGGAGCTTGGCCTGATGGGCAGGGGGCAGCAGGCAGGGCACACACCATGAGACTTCAAGTCGTTGTTGGGGGCTGTGCAGGACGGCAGAGCTGGGGGCACAAGGAGAGGTCACAGGAGGCTGGCGTCACCCTGGCTGCTCGTGGCTTCTCTGAAGAGGCAGCCTGAGCAGAGGGTTGCCTGGAGCGAGGGGGTCCCACCAAGGTCGAGGGTTAGCAGAGCTGAGCAGAGTTGCTGGAGGGGCCCGGGTGCAAGGGACGGCAGGCATGGGGTGTGAGCATCCAGGGTGTGGGGTGCGCGTGGGGGCGGGGCGGGCTGCAGAGCCGGCTGGAATCCACACCTGCACGCACCCCCCTCAGCTATGTGCTACCAAGCACCCCCCCATCAAAGCCCGCCTCCCTGGAGGACAGAAGCCGAACTCTACCCAGAGTCCCATTTGTCTTTGAAAGACTTGATAAGTGAGGCTGTAAGGAATGTTCTGGAACGTCTCAGTGCCAAAAACAAAATAATGAAATGTGTTTTTTTCACATCTCGCTCGGATGAGCCTGGAAACCCATGCTTCTCTGGTCTACGGTCCCTGTCCCAAACCTGCCCTGAAAACGGGGACGCTGCGTCACCCCAAAGCTGGGCTGTAACTTGCTCTAACCTTGCTGATAATCACTGGCCATTCTCCATCAGGCTGAGACATGATCTGTGTCTTGGAGGACTTAGGAGCCCTTCTGGGAGACGAGGGGGCTGGGCAGGCTGGTGAGGGATGGGCACCGTCTTCTCAGAAGACGGGTTTCCTGTGACATGGCAGGCCAAGACGGCAGCCTGGCGGGGACGAGGGCAGTTAGCGGCCTCCGTTGTTCAAGGGAAGCAAGGGTGTGGGGACACGGCTGTCTGCAGGCCCTTGGTGGACACCTCCTGCGTTACTGAGCCCAGTAGAATGGAAACCTCATTTGCTCAAAGCTCCCGCCTTTCCTCTTGTGGTTATCTTAATTGCAAGCACAGTGTTCCTCTTCAGTCCCATGTTACTGCGGCTTAAAGTGTCCAAGTTAGTTATTTAATGTTCGCCTTTTGCAAAAGAATGGAAAAAATGTTAGGATACAGCCCAACGAGACATTGCAATGTCCCTCGCCTCCAAACAGAAGGCCGAACTTTTGCAATGATTTGTGTCTTGGTTGGACCCCGGCCCATTGACTTTCTCCCTGGTGGATGCCAGTCTCCACCAACTGCCACCGCGGCCCATTTCCCACTGCCTCAAGGTAGTTTGCTAAAAAAAATCTTTCATTCTGGCCCTTTGCTTCTCTCCCAGAGCACCGGCAGGGGCCGCCTCCCTGACAAGGTCAAGGTGGGCGGCGTTTGGATGCTTGCTGTGGTCAGGTAGAGAGGTATCTGCCCTGGGCTCCCATGCACCTGAGCCGTCCAAGTGCAGGGGCAGGTGCCCCTCTGTCACTGGGACGTGCTCCCTCTCTCTGCCACACCGGGCCCCTCCCTGCTCATGTAAGCTCTGCCTGTGACTTGGTGCCGGATGCAAGAAAGCGCAGAAATGAGTGAAGGACGGCAGGGCATCCGCAGCCTCACACGATCTCCTGTCTTACAACCAGAGGACTCAGAGAACTCGGGAAGCAACGCAGAGCTGTCCCTGGCTCTCCCGCCTCTTCCATGGCTTGATTCAAGTGGGCAGAGCCCAGCCGCAGACAGGGGACATCTGCAAGCTGTCACGGTCTCGGCCACAGTGGAGCCAGCTCTGTGTCTTCCTTCTGGGGTGGGACACAGCGGACACTTGGCCCTTCAAGGAGCCCTGGTGACAGATGAGAGGGAAGGTCCAGTTGCAGGGCTTAGCCGAGGTTCAGAAGGCCACTTCCTAGACTCTTCCAGCAGTGAGACACCCTGGGACAGACTCCAACAGCCTCCTCCCTGGAGGGGAGAACCGATAGACTCAAAAGATCAAAAAAGAGCAGTGAAAAGTTTGTGTGATGCCGGCCAAGCCTTCCAACCCAGGGCGCAACCTGGGTGCTCCATTTTAGCGTGGCTGGCATTTGTTACTTGTTAGGAAATTGAAGAATTACACATCATCTTGAGATGGGGACTGGCTTGCAGTGAGCTGGACATTTAGGAATAGAGGGGTGCCAAGAAAATGCTGTGAACTTGAGCTTCCTGACCTGGGTCACGGGAGTGCCGTATATCAGCCGGACCAATTCCCATGGTGACTCCCTCGGCCTGCTTTCTGGGGGTCATGGGTGTCTGCACATTTCTACCCTGTCCCCAAGCACCAAACAATAAATAAACAGATGCAAACGTCACCTCGCAGATCTTTGGCAAAGACCCCTGGAATCGCAAAGCTCTGTCCCAAGTGCACATTTGCTTCAGAAGATTCTGATGCAATAGAGAAAAGACAGGAAAAAGATAAGGGGATCCATCTCTCGTGGGGCTCCCCTGTCTGGCAAGGCTGGAGGGAGGCGCCAGGATGGCAGGAGGCAGGGGCTCCCGAGGCCCACAGACCAGGGCTCAAGTGCAAAATTACTCATTGCCTGTGGCAAGGGGGCCAGCAGAACTTAGTCCCAGCAGCCCGGCCCGACTTGGCGCTCTGGGTGACTGCGAGACGACTGGGCGTCCCTCTGGAGACGCAGCAGCCACTGAGCCCTCACTAGAGGGGAGTCAAGGGTCAAAGTGGACATATAGGCAGCTCTGCACTGGGGACCAGGCGGCTCGGAGCGGCTCTCAACTTCCTCCTAAAGAATTTCAAAACTGGGAGGAGCAGAGCCTGGGGAAAGAATGGCTGTCAAATGTTTCATGAAGAGCTTCTGGAGACGTCAGGCTCCAGATGAGCTCTGTCCAGGTGACTCCTTCTACTTTGAAGCATCCTTCGGACAGGAAGTAGGCACCCCAGTGTACCCACTTCCCCTGGGGACTGAGGAAGAGTCCCCCTCTGGGGACCACCTTCTTCACCCAGAAACTAGTTAAGAAAAAGAAAAAACATCTCAGTGTTTGTCACATCTATAAATGAAAACCTGCAGGAGATTTAGAAAACAAGCAGACCCACCTCCTTTTAGAGCACATTCCATATAAAGTATAGGAAAAATAAATTCAGCAGTATTTCCAAAGATTAAGGCGGTTTCATTGGAAACCTGGAAGGAGGTTTCATTTATGGACTAGAAGGCCAATTGAACATTTGGGTCTCTTGGCCAGGTTTTGGGGCGTCCCCAGTGGCTCAGCAGTAAAAGAATCCACCTGCAATGCAGGACACCTGGGTTCGATCCCTGGGTCAGGAAGGTCCCTTGGAGGAAGAAATGGCGACTCACTCCAGCATTCTTGCCTGGGAAATCCCATAGGCAGAAGAGCCTGGCGGGCTACAGTCCACGGGGTCGCATTCAGACACGACTGCAGCCGCTGAGCATGCACGCACGCCGGGTTTCCGGACGCACTGTCAATATGCGTCAGAGGCACTGGCATTGTTCCTGCCCCTCCCCTGAGCCACGCCTTCCAGTCCACCCACAGTCAAAAAGGAAGATAGATAGAGTCGTCTCAATAGACGCTGAAGATGCATCTGGAAAATGGTATGCATTTCTGATATTAAAATCTCTTTTTCTGGTATTTCAAGTCTCCAGAAGCTACAATAAGATTCGTCCTCAGCCTCACCAAGCGTACCTATTCCGGAAGCTGCTGTGGCCATCACTGCCTTGGCATGAAGGTCAAGAGCATCCTCAGCTGCGTCCTGTACCGCAACACTGCCTGTGAGACAGGAAAAAGAAATAGAGACAGGACTCTGGGAAACTGGAACAGCAACAGTGTTACTATTCCAAGAAGACACAGTTATCTACCTGGGACCTTGCCCTGCCCCTCTGCCCCCAGCAACAAAAAAAAGAAACCAGTTCAGAACCATTAGAACCAACCAACCAAAGAAACATTTAGAATGGAGGCCAGTTACTAAGGGAAAATAAATGTTAAGAATGTCCTCATACACACTAGGGATAAACAATCAGATTATATAATGAAACAAAAAGATTCCATTCAGAGAAACAAAACTAGATAATACCGCCCATATCCTTAATGAGGAAAGTGAAGGACTCTTGAACAAGAGCTGAGAGATTTTCGTGTGCGCCTTCATGGTAAGAACCACGACTCTGCGGCGTCTGTTTATTGCCTTTTTCTTTAAACTCTGAGTGCTTACCATGGGCTTCCCTGGTGGCTCGGCTCAGCAATAAAGAATCTGCCTGCAATGCGGGAGATCCAGGAGACATAGACTCGATCCCTGGCCTGAGAAGCTCCTCTGGAGGAGGAAATGACAACCCACTCCAGTATCCTTGCCTGGAGAATCCCATGGAGAGAGGAGCCTGGAGGGCTGCAGACCATGGGGCTTCAAAGAGTGGAGTGCAGCTGAGCCCAGCTCCCCACCAGCTGTAACACGCACGCGTGGCATTTCCTCTCCACACCCGTTCTGATGGATCAGTGGCTCTGTGCTAGTCCTCTCCCAGTTCTTCCTTTCTCTCTCTTTCTTTTGTGCTGTATGTAGATTGTGCCTTGATAAGGCACGTCTCTTAGCTGGGGAATCCAACACAATATTGTTTTGAATGAGAAGCTCCACTTACTGTGAGGCTGTTTGGAAACACATATGATAGTGAAGGTGCCTTTTCTTTCCCAATGTAATTAATATTTTTAATATAATTTTTAATTCAAGGAAGTTGTTGTCAGGGAAACACAGAAGATGAAGACGGCAGACACAGCCAGGAGATTTTTGACAAGGGAGAGCGTGGAGGACGGGCTGGTGTGGCCCGGGCTGGGGTCTCCTAGAGAGCCCTGGAACGGAATCACAAGAGGGGTTGAAGACCAGAAGGAAATGGCGTGAAGCAGAGCCCTAGGGAAAGCTCAGAGGCACCCCAGTATCTGTGCAGGCAGAGGGGCCACTATTCAGAGTGTGATTCCAGAAAGGCAGGGCTTGCCAGGTCTCTGGGAACAGCCATGGGGTTGTGTGGAGCCAGATTCTCTGCTAGTGAGCGTGGCCCCCAGCCTCAGGCAAGCATGCGCCCCAGCTGCACCCCACCTCGTACACAAGCTGGCAGCTCAGCAGTGAAGGCCTGGGCGTCTGCAGGTCACAGGCCCCACAGCCGGCCTTTATCAGCCCTTGTCTGGAACCCCTGCGCCAGCCCATTCGTGCGTTCGGATTCGCAGTGTAGGGGGTCTGTGCTTTCAGCTGGAAACCCCACACGCCCGCCCCTGGAGGAGCCACTTTCCTTCTGCACGCTTCATTAAGTGTTAGTGCTGGAGGCCGCAGCGAGAATTTGTCGATGACACATATCCAGTGAGGGCATGTCATCGCTGGAGGGACTGGGACACCCAGGATAAACCCGAGGCCGAGATTGTGAAAAGAATTCTGACTGTGTAATACCAGGGGCGCTGGGTGCTCTGCATGGAAGGCAGGAGGGGGCCGTTGTGGGCGCACTTGAACGGACGTGTGCCCGCTGGGGCTGTGCGTCTTGCCGGGAATCGAGCACCTTAGGGAGGCGTGGGGCTGGTACACCCATGATGAGGTCGCCCAGCAGGGCTCCTCTGGGCTGAGGTGAGGCTGTGGCGGAGGAGAGGAAAGAAATGGATGCCCTGTCGATAGGATGGATGCCCATCTGCCCGGGGCCACCCTGCTTCAGCCCTGGTCAGTGACAGTGCCTGTCACTCTCAGGAGTGTCTCAGTTTAGCTGATGTGCCCTGTGGTCATCCTGTCAGTGAGTGCATGTGCACACACATGTGCACACACACAGAGGCATGTGCACACACGTGTGTGCACACTTGAACACATATACATACAAGCACACACGAACACATACACATATAAACACACACAAACGGGCACAGGCACAAATTCACACACACACAAACGACACATGCACAAACGTGCACGCGCGCGCGCACACACACACACACACACACACACACGCACAGCCTCCTTCCAGGGCTGCCGAACTGTTCTCTGATGCTTGCCTCTCCCAGGGATGTTTGCTAGAATTGCTCCTCGCTTTCTACAACACTCCGTCCTCTCTCTGCCCTGCTCCCCCCTCCCCATCCCTTCCTGCCAGGCTAGAGGGCGTGCTGAAATCCCACCCTGCCCCCGAGCCTGGTGCTGCCCCCACCCCGTGACAGCAGGGACCTGGTGTCAAGCCTGGTGTTAGCAAGACCCCATCCCGGGCGGTGCTCATCACAGCCACACTGACCGAGCCCCTGGTCAGGCTGCCCTGGTGGGAAGCCTGCTGGACACGTGGAGGGAGGGCTGGGCTGGGGTCAGGAAGGGCTCCCAGGAGAGAGGGCACTCCACTCCCACGAGAGGGAGCAGAGATCTGTCACCTTCCTTCATGGGGCCCTTGTTTGCAGTCATCTGCTCAAGACAGTGCGGGTCTCCACGTGGAAGGTCAAGGTGGGGTGAGGGGTGGCGCCAGGTGGGGAGTGACTGGAGGCCTGGAGGGAGGGAGGCCCCCAGGCCTTCTGTGCCCTGTGGGCAGAGAAGGACCTCGGCAGAGTCTGGGGCAGCCGATGCCTTAGGGCAGGGGCAGCCGGTGCCTTAGGGCAGGGCAGCAATGGGGCATTGCTATCACTTGTTACCACTGTTGTGTGAGCAGCGGGCGCCCGCCCTCCAGCCACTGAGTCCGGAGCGTGCACATCCCCCAGTGGGGGTCGGTGGTCCAGAGTGCGGTCAGCACCCCTGCCTCTCTGCTCCTCACTCATCCGTGCCCTCACTCACCAGTGCCCACAGCCTGCCTCTGTTGCAGGGAGGATTCCCGGGATCCTACCTGGGCTGGGCTGGGAGGACGTGCCCACCTGGTACAGGGCTGCTGCCCAGAGCTGGGCTGGGCTCGCCTCCCTGGCTGCGAGCTCCGGTCCCCAGTGCGCTCAGCTCCGTGCAGCAGGCGTCTCCTGTGCGTCACCTGTGCCTGCAGTTCTGTGCGGATCCGGTGGGATCCTGCGTCGGCGAGCTTTCTGGCGCTGCTCAGCCTTCGATGGGGACGCTGGGCATCACAGGGCTGGAGGAGGGGACAGTGCCCACCCGAGCGGAGCTGGGCTTCCCGTCCATGTGCACCGCCGGCCCCACTCCAACCCATGAATCAGGTATCCTGTCTCTCTCTCTCTCATACACACACGCACATGCATGCTCACACAGACACACTCTCATACAAACACACACACACTCTCATACACATACACACACACGCTCACACAGACACACACATACTCTCATACACATACAAACAGACTCATACACACATACGCTTACATACACACATATACACACACTCTTATACACAGACACATACACAGATACACACACACTCATATACTTACACTCTCATATACTTACACTCACACAGACACACACACACAGTCTCATACACACACACACTCACACTCACACAGACACACACACAAGCTCACATACACAGACACACACTCTCATACACTTACACANCACTCATACATACGCTTATACACACATATACACATGCTCACACAGACACACAAACTCATACAAACACACACACATGTGCTCACACAGACACACACACACTCTCATACACACAAACACATACACACAGACACAGAGACACAGACACACACTCTCTCATATATACACATAGACACTGTTACACACTCATACACACACATATACACACACATTCTCTCTCATATACACACACACAATCGTACTTTTACACACACAAACAATCACACACACATGCTCACACAGACACACACATACACTGTCTCATACACACACAGACACACACATAGACACAGGCTCACATAGACACACTCTTTCTCATACACACAGACATACTCTCATATACACACACAGACTCTCTCATACACACTCACACAGACACACTCTCTCATACACACAGACACACACACTCTTTCATACACACACACAGAGACACACATATAAACTCTCTCTCATACTTATACACATGCTCTCTCTCTCACATACACACACACAGACCCACACTGTCTGCTCACGAGCACACAGGGTGAGGATTCAGGTTCAGGCCCCTCTGGCCTTGACCCCTGTCCACACCGGGCCCCCTCTCCTCTTCCTCTGAGGGCTCTCTTCTGCTGCCCCAGCAGCAGCCTGGGTCCCGCGAGCCTGGGGCGCCGAGCAGGACACACCCCTGCTGCGAGTTCTCCTGGGAGCCCAGGGCCCCTTGGCACCAGCGCCGCCGTCCGCCTGCACTGACTGACCTTCTCCGAACTGCCAGGACCTGAAATCAGATAACGGCTGGAAAACCGATCAGGACGTTTTTCCACTTTTGTGCCGTGGCCCAAACAGAAACGCAGAAGCCCCGAGGCCCTCCCTGTGCCAGTGTGCCCGGCCTCAGAAAACAGACAGCGCTCAGAAGCATGTGCAAATTTCATTTGGCTGAATGTTGACTCATGTTACTATGATTTCAGAGCTTCTTAGGCTGACTCTGATTGGCCTTCGGGGTGGCAGCCCCCAGGACCCCAGCTCAGCTCTCTCCCTGCTCCAGCCCCTCGGCCGGGGAGTCAATGACCTGTAAAAGCACTTAAGTTCAGGACGAGAACTCCTCGGGAGGAGCACATTTGCCTTAGCTCACGGGTTCACTTTGCTTTGTGTGAGGAAGCTTGTGGGGAGCGAGTCTGTTTGAATCACTGAGAAGCGATAACTCGGTTTTGAGAGTTCTGCAAGGACAGAGCCCCTTTTAGCAAGCAGACTATGCTTCCTGAGGAGCCCTTCAGAAACTGGGGCGCTGGGGACAGTTGCGCTGCCCGAGAGCCGGGGCAGGTGACGGCCGGGGGGACAGGAGGCCGGTCCAGGTGTGCGCCCAGGGAGATTTGTGTCCAGGGGCCTTGGGGTTCAACGGCAGAGCCTCTTGTGATGGGCCAAGGGCATCGTCCAGTGTGGCCCAACTCTCAGAACCTGAGACAGCTGAAGCTGCACCCCAGGTGCCGGAGTCTGCCCTGTCCTCAGACTCCAAGCCCAGGGGTGTTCAGACAGGGCTGGACAGCGTGGCCCCTGGGGACTCAGCCCAGGGCAGGTCTGGGGTGAGATGGACATGAATGTCTCTTTTATGATTCTTTCTTTCGAGCATCTATTTTTCTGCTAATTCAAGAGACCTCGGGTTCCTGGGGCTCTATTTTCTGCCTCTGATGCCTGCTGTCCCTTGGAGGAGAGCGTGGCGTTGCTGAGAATCCTGCTTGACTGTGAGGATGGAGCTGGGGGCTGCTTCCTTGACCCCTGAAGTCGCCCTGTGCCTGTCCGTCCTCGCCCAGAAGCGGGGGAGCCGTGAGCACAGGTGGGGTGGCACGGACGGTGACCACGTCCCTCTTCTTAAATTCTCTGTGACTTAAATCCGCCTCCCGCTCCCTCCTGCAGCGGTGTGTACCTGAGGGGCCAGGCTGGCTCTCCTGAGTTAAACAGGAGGAAGAAGGAGAGAAAGAGCAGGAGCCAAGGGGGAGGATGGAGACAGGGCAGAGTGAGGCCGGCCCATCGTCACCGCACATCCTCCTTCCGTTCCAGCAGAAAGAAAAGGCCGGGGTTTTGAAGACAGAGCCGGGAAGCCGTTCAGCACTGGAGCAGAAGAGTTTTCTAGAGGCCTGGCCAGGGAGGAGCTCTGATGCAAGGAGGGAGAGGGGTCAGCGGCACCCCAGCTCCTGGGGCCTCCAGAGGGGGGCCGGGGCGGAGGGCACCCGCTCTCAGGAGTGGATGGCTGAGGACTGCATGTGGCTGGTCTCCCGGCTGTGAGGTGGACAGAACCAGCTTTTCTCTTCTTGTGCATCTGCGAAGCGTCAGGAAGCGATGGCCGATAAGGGCCGCTCCACGAAGCCAGAGCCGTGGGCGGCACGTCTGGCTGCAGTCCATCTGGACCCACAGCTTCAACTGCTCCTGGCCTCCCCGACCCCGCGGTGTTTATCTGGGTTCCTTCTAGCCTCTTGCTTCCCTTCAGAAATCTGCTGTTTAAACCAGTCTCCTCCTCAAGAAGCGGGTGTGTGCGTGCTTTCCGTGCTGAGCATCTTCCGGGAAAATTGAGGATTCCACAGCTCTTACCAGGTCTTCAAACAGATTTATCAAATGCTGCCTGGGCCCCTGGGGCTTCCCTGCTGGCTCAGAGGTGAAAAATCCACCTGCCAGTGCTGGAGACGCGGATTCGATCCCTGGGTTGGGCAGAGTCCCCTGGAGAAAGGAATGGCAACCCGCTCCAGTATTCCTTGCCTGGAGAATTCCACAGACAGAGGAGCCTGGAGGGCTACAGTTCATGGGGTCACAAAGAATTGAACACAACTTCGGGACTAAGCAGTGACAAGCTGTGCCCCCCCGGGGACAGGCGAGTGAGCTCTCTCATCTCCCTTGAGAGTCTCAAAAATCAGCAGAACCCCGGGGCCATGGAGGCCTCAAGCCAGGTGCCCGCTTCCACCCGGGAGACGTGAGGTCCAGCCTAGGGACGAGCTGTGACCAAGGTCATCAGATGGCCGGTGGTGAAGGGGAGGCGGGGGGGCTCAGCCGATGGAGGCTTCCTCTGTGAAGCTGCCTGATCCCTGAGGGCAGCCCCAGCCCCAAGGCTCTGAAGCTCCTCCTGGAGCGGGCTGCCCCCGCTTTTTACAGATGATGGCTGAGATGGAGGACTCGGGGTCAGGCAGACGCAGCTCTGTGTCGGCAGAGTTGATCCAAGCAGGGCTTCCCCGCGGGGCTGGGGTGCCGGGGGGTGGGGGGA
>SJYQ01001116.1:42163-52611 GCA_006410935.1 Redunca redunca | reverse complement strand
GGAGGGAATGTTACTGAATGCTGTAGGATCACTTCCTGAGGAAACCAAGGTGATTTTACATTTTCTAAGTATATTTGTGATCTTTACCGTCTGAACTTCAGTTCAGTTCAGTTCAGTCGCTCAGTCGTGTCCGACTCACTGCGAGCCCATGAACTGCAGCACGCCAGGCCTTCCTGTCCATCACCAACTCCTGGAGTTCACCCAGACTCATGTCCATCGAGTCGGTGATGCCATCCAGCCATCTCAGCCTCTGTCGTCCCCTTCTCCTCCTGCCCCCAATCCCTCCCAGCATCAGAGTCTTTTCCAGTGAGTCAACTCTTTGCATGAGGTGGCCAAAGTACTGGAGCTTCATCTTCATCATCAGTCCTTCCAATGAACTCCCAGGACTGATCTCCTTTAGGATGGACTGGGTGGATCTCCTTGCAGTCCAAGGGACTCTCAAGAGTCTTCTCCAACACCACAGTTCAAAACCATCAATTCTTCAGTGCTCAGCTTTCTTTATGGTCCAGCTCTCTCATCTGTACATGACCACTGGAAAAACCATAGCCTTGACTAGACGGACCTTGATTGGACGTCTTATTGGGAAAACCATTAGCTTTTGTAAATCCCACTAAGACAGCCACTGTGTCGTGAATTTTATTCTAAAGACCAACAGAACAGCCCCCATGCTTCCCACCCACCTAGAGCCTCTTCTGGGATCTGAGTCCTCAGCTGCTAGTGAAATGACATTAACCTCTGAAGCCCTGTAAATATTCCAGGTCACAGCTTTACTTAGTGTGAATTCCGTCCTCAACTCAATGATTAAAATTCTTGAAATTTAGGCTGATATATTGGGTGGGGGTGGGGGGAGGAACTGGTTTCCTTCCACATCCTTTTGGTTCACTGAAAAGCTTTCATTTCTGCTTCTCTAGTCCAGGGCACCACTAGACAAGGTATGGGAGAGCCGAGTTCCTGCCCAGAATAGCCGCAGGGCTCCTGGTCTTTGCAGCTAGATGGGTGTGGTGTGCGTGGCCCTCGTCCAGCCCCGACTCCCCTCACTCAGAAGGTCAGAGAGCTGGCTTTCAGGCTGTTTTCTGGAGAGAGCGGGGTGTTGGGCGTGTGTGCGGCACCCAGGCTGCCGTTCGTGCAGGGCTCTGGGAGGTCCCCTGAGCTGAATGGGGCCAGCGGGCAGGGGAGGAGGGCGAGTCGAATGTCGGGTCCGTGGGAGCTCTGTCTTCAGCAAGAGAAGCTTCACCGTGAAGGACATCCCGAGTGAGCCGCCCAGCTACACCTCCTGGCCGGGATGGGAGTGAAGTGACCAGGGCAACAACCAGGAAGAAGGCGGGAGACATTCCAGAGCCCTGGGATACTGGATTTGGAATTAATGAGTTAGCAGTGTCCCATGGAGCTGTCTTCTGAGCTCAGCGAGGAGCCTTCACAAACCCTGGGGCATCCAGCAGGGACGGCTGTCCCCTCCGCCATGACGAGCCTCCTGAAGTGACGGTGGAGCTTCTCAGCAGCACACCCGCCCCCGTCCAGAGAGCCGGGTGGCCCGCCTCTTGGAGCGGGGAGAGGAGTGGGGGGCGGCACCTGGGAGCCCGGCGCTCGCCCTCCTCCCCTCCCTTCCAGCCCCACACCTCTCAGTTAACAGGGTGTGAGTCAGTGAGTGAGGCCGCCGTGGCGGGGTTTACTTCTCGTGTTTACCTTGCTGTTTTGCTATTACGGCTGATCTTTGTGGTGCTGGTTGTAGTTCAGATGCTCAGTCATGTCTGACCCTTTGCAACCCCAAGGACTGAAGCACACCAGGCTTCCCTGTCCTTCACTGTCTCCATGAGTTTGCTCAAACTTGCCCATTGAGTCAGTGACGCCATCCAACCATCTCATCCTCGGTTGCCCCTTCTCTCTGTGCCCTCAGTCTTTCCCAGCATCAGGGTCTTTTTCAGTGAGTTGACTCTTCGCATCAGGTGGCCAAAGTATTGGAGCTTCAGCTTCAGCGTCAGTCCTCCCAATGAATATTCAGGATTGGTCTCCTTTAGGACTGACTGGTTGGATCTCCTTGCAGTCCAAGGGACTCTCAAGAGTCTTCTCCAGCACCACAGTTCAAAAGCGTCAATTCTTCGGTGCTCAGCCTTCTTTATGGTCCGGCTCTCACGTCCGTACATGACTGCTGGGAAAACCACGTGCTTAGTCGCTCAGTTGTGTCCGACTCTTTGCGACCCCCCAGACTGCAGCCCCACCAGGCTCCTCAGTCCCTGCGTATTCTCCAGGCGAAAACCATAGCTTTGACTAGATGGACCTTAGTCAGCAATATCTCTGTCTTTTAATACACCATAATTTCATGGCTGCAGTCACCATCTGCAGTGATTTTGGAGCCCAAGAAAATAAAGTCTGTCACTGTTTCCATTTTTTTTCCCATCTATTTGCCATGAAATGATGGGACCAGATGCAACAATCTTAGTTTTTTGAACATTGAGTTTTAAGTCCGTTTTTTCACTCTCCTCTTTCACCCTCTTCAAGAGGCTCTTTACTTCCTCTTTGCTTTCTGCCATGAGGGTGGTATCATTTGCATATTGGAGGTTGTTTATATTTTTCCCGGCAATCTTGATTCCAGCTTGGCTGACCTCAGTGACTATTTCCTAAAAGCTGCATTCTTTCACACATTCATCTAGTGTCTGGCTCTCTGCACCTTTGCCCTCATAGGCATGATTTGGGCATGATTCTGCCACTTGTGACCCTTCAGGACTCTGAGGCCCATATTTAGACAAAGTTGTATAATCAGGGACTTCCCTGTAGCTCAGGTGGTGAAGAGTCTGTCTGCAATGCAGGAGGCCTGGGTTCACTCCCTGGGTCAGGAAGATCCCCTGGAGAAGGAAACGGCAACCCACTCCGGTATCCTTGCCTGGAGAATCCCATGGACAGAGGAGCCCTGGTGGGCTGCAGTCCGTGGGGTCACAGAGAGCTGGACACACCTGAGAGACTAACACACACACGGTGTAATCAGACGATCAGATGGTCTCTCAAGGGACTGTCTGCAAATTAGTGTTTGTGCTTTGGAGAAGCCTTTGTTTAAAACCTTGCTTTGACCCTTGGGGTGGACTCAGTGGCACCCCAAAAGCCTGGCTCTCCCCGTTCCACTCCTCGGAGCCTGCGGTTGGGCCGGGCCAGGTGACTGGCACCAGCCGGGGGCTCCTGGCGGAAGTGGGAGTGGCATGTCGGGTGGACGTGTTCAGCAGCCAGTGTGGACAGCTTCGGGTCTGTCTGCCACCGTCCCGAGTGGCTGGGGGGCTGTGCGCCCCCACGGGGCAGCTACGAGACAGCGGAGACTCTACCAGCCTGAGTCCTGAGTGGCTGTGTGGGGCTGAGTCGCAGCCGGCCTGGAGGAGCAGGAAGACCAGACGGAGGCCCGGCGTCGCCCCAGGAAAGGCGGCGCGTGTCTGTGGCTGCTGCAGCCTCGCCGTCCTCGCCCCGACCGGAGCCGCCCCGTGACACGAGGGAAGACAGTTCGACAGCGCAGGGGTCGGTCCCTCGTGTGCTGAAGCCTTAGACGTGTTCGCTGTACTTTTTGAAGTGGGCGTGTGCTTGGGAAAGCTGTCTAAATGCACTCATTTCAGATTCATTTGGGAGGGCAGCTCCATTTCTAAAGAGGGCCCTTTTCACTCAAGTTCTTAACAAATCGTAAAGCTTTTTCAGAGTGTAACCACGGCTTCTTTTCTTTGTTTACCGAATGTGAGACCCCAGATGTCCTTGAAGTAACTCCTGTTAGAGGTTGAAAGTGTTTCGTCCTTTCTGTGCTTTAGCTAAGCATTATTCAAGTTTTTGTTTCTGGTCCAAGATGTATTCACTGATTCTCGGAATCCTGCCTCCATTTCGGGTTTTGTTAAAGCTTTCTTCAGTCTGTTCACATCCCTCCTCTGTACATGATGGCTGGATAGTGTTTTATTTTAAAGTGGATTCAACCTGAATTTTTTAAAACTGCACAGAACATCTGCATCGCATCTATTTATTGACAAAGCTTGATTAAAGAGCGTCTAGAGGGGAAGGTGGATTGCTGGGTCTAAGACTCAAAGTAGAAGCTGAGTTCCTTTATAAACACTGACATACACACCGCTTCCCTTATTCATGGGTCTGTCTCGGCAAAAGAAATTACTGTAGGATATTAGGCTGGAGTCCGAATGGCAAATAAACACGTTAAAAGTGGGTGACTATGGAAGGGTGACCCTTTCAGGAGCAGCAGCCTTTGGCTTGTTCAGAAACGTGAGCTCACACTTGCAGGGACTGGCCTACTCTGATCTGACCCTAAATCTGCAGTCTCACCCCCTGTCTCTGGGTCTTGGCACTGCTGTCTTTCTAAGAAAAGTAGTCTTTTCCGGCTTGCAAACTCAGGAACCCGGTTACAGTCAATGAAAGACTACAGAGGAATGCTGGGCGAGTACACAGGTCTGTGTGGCCCGTGGACATCTATGATTTCCACGAGTGACTGGCAGGGTGACTCGACCAGAAAGGAAGAGATGGGAAGCGTTAGCATGAGTGATCGGAAAGGTACTTTTAAGAAGAGGGCATCCGGTGTCCTCCTTGGGCAGAGACTCCAGGGCTCAGAGTTGCCCCTTCTCCATCTGCTGGCCACGCCCGGCCACCTCAGGGCTCCTGGCCTCAGCAGAGGAGCCGTGGAGGCATCCTGAGCCATCACGCCCAGGGGAGTGGCTGGGTCCGATTGAAGCCGGCCATGAACTCCTGCCAACATCTGTGCGGTGGGCCGTTAGGAGCAAGGTGAGTGCGTGATCTCAACCCCCAAACCATTAAGTCAGCAGCAGACTGGGGACAGAGGTGAGCCCTCTGAGAGAGGAGCGTGGCGGTACGTGTACATATTTGTGTGCGGTGTTGGTGTATGTGTACCCAGTGTGTTTGTACACAGGTAGGTGGACTATGGCGGCATATGTGTACACACAAACGCACATGCGATCCAAGTGCCAAAGGCCTGCTCTCCGCCCCTGTCCACTCCACCTGCTGGGTCTGCAGCAGAGTCCCACACACGCTCTGTGCACGATAGATCTTTGATACACGCGGTTGCATTTCAGAGAAACGTCTGAAATGTACCATGCAATCTGGCCACTTGAGTTGCTCAGCCCGTGCCGTACGGTCATCCCGAATCCGGGGAGCTGGTGCGTGTGACCTGAAATGGGGCTCCGTCCCTGGAATGTCAGCCAGCTCATTCATTAATGCTCCCCACAGACACAAAGTGGGCATCCGTCGTAAAGCAGGTGTGCACTCGCCTGGGCAGATGGATGGAAGCAGCCTGTGCTGTAGATGAGAGAGACAGGACCAGGCTGCAGGCTCACAGACCCCTGGCCCCAGCCTTGCAGGACGTCCCCAGGTCAGGCCTGGTCACATCCCCTGGGGCAGAGGTCAGCGCCTCCCGTCAGGGCATCCAGGAAGGGGTTTCGTTTATTTTCAAATGCTTCACCGCAACAGCCCTCAGCTAAGGAAGAGGCTCCAAAGAGCCAGCCGTTCCATGAAGCCTTTAAAAAAGAGGGGCCACTGGGTCACCGCATGGCCTAGGACGGGCTGTGCCCCTGAGGTCTGATGGCAGAAGCGTGTGGACCCGGCAGTCACTTCTCATTCCTGTCACTTTCTGTGGAAAGACACTGGGTAGGAAAATACAGAATAATTCGGGGTTTTCTTTATTTTTTCTATTCCAAAATATTTTAAAAACACAGTCTATTCCGTAGGATTTGAGTCTTCTGTAATTTATAAATGTGGGATTTCAGTCCAGGAAAATTGAATTTTTAAAAATTGAGCAATAATGAGCATATTTCTGTGTCTCCCTCCTTGGCCCCAGGGGCCGCGAGCTGTCCGGGACAAGGGCGTGACCCAGAACTATCTCGTGGAAGCCGAGGCCGAGAAGGCCCCCCTCCCGGCAGTGGTCCCCCAGAGCCCCCCATTCCCAGACCGGACTGCTCAGCCCCTTAGTGACAGTCAGCAGCGGGCCGTTACCGGTGGCCTGGCGAGAGTCTCACGCTCAGGGAAGGAAGTCAGACAGTGACCAGTGCCGCATGATAGCACTTATGTGGAATCTGAAAAAAAATGATACAAATAAATTTATTTCCAAAAGAGAAGCAGACTCATAAACATGGAAAATCACCTTTTGGTTACCAAAGGGAAAAGCAGGGTGGGGTAAGTTAGGAGCTTGGGATTAACAGTTACACGCAGGCATATGTTAACAGGTATACGTGAAATCCACAATCCACAAGGACCCACTGTATAGCACAGGGAACTATACCCAGTGTCTCGTAAGAACCTATAATGGAAAAGAGTCTGAGAAGGACTGAGTGTATCTGTGTATCACTGAATCACTTTGCTGGGCAGCTGAAGTTATCACAGCACGGTATACCAGCAGTCATTCAGCTTAAAGAGCCTGTCGCCCACATGCACAAGTCCTTCCAGGTTCAGTGGACCTTTGTCTGTTCAGCAGACAAAAGAGCCCTTAAACTTGTGTGTTGTGAAATTAGAAGTTTGAATCTCAAAACCTAATCGTTGGGAATTGTGTTTGTTGGGAAGGAGAGTGATGGATGACTTTGTTTTGGAGAAATTATCTAACACATTTCCCAGAGGCCGCAGCAGCTCCAGGTTCTTTGAAGATCAGCAGGGTAACTCGACTGATAGCTCCGCTGGTGAAGAATCTGCCTGCAGTGCAGGAGACCTGGGTTCAGTCCCTGGGTCGGGAAGACCCCCTGGAGAAGGGACAGGCTACCCACTCCGGTATTCTTGGGCTTCCCTTGTGGCTCAGCTGGTAAAGAATCTGCCTGCAATATGGGAGACCTGGGTTCAGTCCCTGGGTCGGGAAGACCCCCTGGAGAAGGGACAGGCTACCCACTCTGGTATTCTGGCCTGGAGAATTCCATGGCCTGTACAGTCACAAAGAGTTGGATAGGACTGAGCGACTTTCACAATCACACACACACACACACACACACACACGTATCTGGAGGGCTGGGACCCCCGGCTGGTCCTCCTCAGCTGACGGCAGAGCCCCCTGTTAACACCCCGAGGACCCCACTTCCTTGCTACCAGGAACTCGAGTGTCTTACTAGCGAGGGTGTCGGCTTCCCGGCCAGCAGGAGGCCGTGGTCATGGGCAGCACGTGGAGGCCAAGGGATAAGACAGGGTGGGAGCCAGGGGCCCGGGGGCTGCCGGGGCAGAGCGGCCAGTGCTGGCCGCAGCCCCAGTGTCTGCGCTGCCCCGGCTCTCTGCGTTTGCCCTGAGACACATGAAACCCTGTCCTGCGGGCCCAGCAGGCAGGGGTCTTTCTGCCAGAGTCAGCGACCACCGGGGGCCGGGGACTGGGCTCTGCAGGAAGACTGCCACCATGCACGCCTTCCGTCTGGACCCCAGGCCTGGCCTCCACCCGGAGGGCAGTGCTGACTGCTCACAGCCGCCCGGCCGGTCCGGCCCGGGGTCGCTCACTCACCCTGCCCTGCTTCTCTGAGCTCATCTTACCCAAACGCCTGAGGGCTTTTCGTGCTTAAGTGAGGACACGTTCATTTCTGTCCTCATTTCTGTCCTGTCTTTCTCTCTCTCTTTTGTGGCCGTGCCCAGAGGCCTGCAGGATCTTAGTTCCTCGGCTAGGGATTGAGCCTGTGGCCCCTGGCTCCTGCGGTGGAAGCGAGGTGCCGTAACTGTAGGATTACCAGGAAAATCCCTGGTCGATCTCTAAGTATGATGTTTCCCAGCAAAGATCAGCTGTATTCAAGTGGTGCTAAAGCTTAAGAATAGGAAATGGGCTCAGAGCACCCAAGTCCAGAGGTTGGGAAGCAGAAGGGGTGGGTTGGCCAAGCCCCCGGCCTCTCCCCAGCACCTGGGGTATCCCCATGCCCAGAAGGACACCCGCCTGCCAGGAGCCCCTGTGCACTGCTGGTCTGTCCACACCAATCGCCAGACTCAGGGCTGCCAGAGACGGGACCGACTGGGGACCGGGTCACAGTAGGAGTTTTCCTGCCACCTACCAAGGTTTTGTTTTTTCCTGGGTTTGCACGCCTATGCACATAATGTTTGAAACATAGCAGGTTTTTTCTTGGTGGTTGGAAGAAAGAGTGTCCGGTAAAATAAATCAAGGTGAAGCTATTTCTGTAAACCATTTTGCATTTTAAAAATTGCCTGCTCTTCTGAAATTCGTTTGGGAGCTGAAGGCCGGCAGTAGTCAGGGAGAGGTCGTCATCACAGCCGACATGTTCCTGGAAAGTTTTCTGTCCCCCATTTTCATCATTCATGGGAAGTGTTCTTTAGTGTTTTCCAGGCCGTGCTCCCCTGAAAGGGATGGGGTGGCGGCCTCTTCAAACAGCGGGGTTCTCGGTTTCCTTCCCAGCTCTGGCTCCTCTGCTCTGACCCCAGCGGTTCACACGGTGTGTTAACATGGATGATGTGGGAAGGAGAGCAGAACTGCCTGTGGAGAGCCAGCTCCGGGCACGCCCTGTTCCTTCCAACATGCAGAAGACTGCTCCCAGCCAGCCCGCTCGCCTGGGGACCCCGAGGGCCGGGTGAAAATCTTAGCTCTCTGCTGCGGTGTGGTCCTCCCGCCAGGAGGGGGCACTGCTGGCCAGCTGCGCACACCTGTTCAGTCGCTCAGTGTGTCCGACTCTTTACGACCCCACGAACTGCAGCACGCCAGGCCTCCCCGTCCATCACCAGCTCCTGGAGCCTACTCAGACTCATGTCCGTTGAGTCGGTGATGCCATCCTCACCATCTCAGCCTCTGTCGTCCGCTTCTCCTCCTGCCTTCAGTCTTTCCCAGCATCAGGGTCTTTTCCAGTGAGTCAGCTCTTCCCATCAGGTGGCCAAAGTATTGGAGCTTCAGCTTCAGCATCAGTCCTTCCAAAGAATGTTCAGGGCTGATTTCCTTTAGGATGGACCAGTTGGATCTCCTTGCAGTCCAAGGGACTCGAAGAGTCTTCTTGAGAAGACTTCTTACAGAAGATTCAAGCTCAGCCCCACACGTTCCCTGAACATGTGACCCCAAAGGCCCGTGTCCCCTGGTTCTGTCCCCAACAGGGTGCACAGGAATGGAGAAGGAGGCCTGGTTTGGGATCCAGAGGCCTGGGTTCAAATCCTGGCAAAGCAAGGTGCCCTCATCACTGCCAAGGGGAGGGTCTTGCTCCCAAGTCTGAGGCCCCCAGCCCTCTCCTGGGGCCGGAGCTGCACATCCTGCTGGCTGAACTTGACCTTCAGGGAATCCCGAGGCCACCCGCCACTCACAAGACTAGGAAACAGACCTTGTCTTGTTTCCCCACAAAGGCGCCTTCTCCCCTGACCCCGTTTAGTTCCTGGGATCACAGCTCCTCCTGGGCCTGCTCTGTAGCCCCGGCCACCTCACCTCCGGCCGACTCTCTGCAGCTGCTGGGTCTCCCTGGGGTCCTCGGCCCCTTCCTCCCGGACGGCAGCAGGGCCCCTGCTGGGCTCCTTCCCCACCAGGCCTCCTTGGGGCCTCCCCACCACAGTCTCTGGAAAGCCCAACTCGTCCTGCAGGGCGCTCCTCCCTGTCCACTCCCTCCCCACTGCCCCGTGGGGTCCTGCCCACCTCTGACCCCCAGAGCTGCCTTTGCATCACCCCTAGTCCTCCCCACCCTCCGGCCCCCCTGTCTGTGCCTGTGTGCCCTCGCCTCTGCCCACAAGACCCTCCTCCTTCCTGCCCAAGACCAGGCTTCCTGAAGACCCAGCTCCAGCCCCTGACTCTCTGAAGAGCTCCCCAAAGCCTGGAAACTTAACCTTTGCTTTCTCTGTGCTTTCACTACGTGTCTTTACAGGTTTACTTCTATTATAACATTTCTCACGTGCATATGTGTTCAGTGACTTCAGTCGTGTCCGACTCTTCTCGACCCCATGGACTGTAGCCCACCAGGCTCCTCTGTGGGAGTCTCCAGGCAAGAATACTGGAGTGGTTGCCACACCCTCCTCCAGGGGATCTTCCCTTTCAGGGATCGAACCCAGGTCTTTATGTCTCCTGCACTGGTAGGTGGGTTCTTTCCCGCTAACGCCACCTGGGAAGCCCCAACATTTCTTATATTTTTGCATAATCATTGATATTTATATGTTTGTATTTTTAAAGTGAGGGCTTCATGGGTGACTCAAACAGTAAAGAATCTGCCTGCAAGGCAGGAGACCTGGGTTTGATCCCCGGGTCGGGAAGATCCCCTGGAGGAGGGCACGACAACCCGCTCCAGTATTCTTGCCTGGAGAATCCCATGGACAGAGGAGCCTGGCGGGCCACACACACAGAGCCAGACATGACTGAGCGACTTTCAGTGAAATAATCGGAGACCTTTGTGTACCTTTATTATACCTTCATTAGAACACACTGCAGGTTGTGATAATGTCTGTCCCCAAGCGAACTGTGAGCTGGCTGGAAGCAGGGGCCAGGTGCCCCGACCGCCACTCAGCATGTCAGCAGAACGCATGGCGTCAGAACCTTCAGCTAATGT
>SJYQ01001116.1:0-37227 GCA_006410935.1 Redunca redunca | reverse complement strand
GGTGGATGGATGGTGGATGGTGGATGGATGGGTGGATGGTGGATGGTGGATGGATGGATGGATGGTGGGTGGGTGGGTGGATGGGTGGATGGTGGATGGGTCGATGGTGGGTGGATGGATGGTGGGTGGATGAATGGTGGATAGATGAATGAATGGATGGATGGTGGGTGGATGGATGGATGGATAGAAAGAAGGAAGAAAGGACGGGAGGGAGAGAGGGAGGAAGGAAGGGAAGAACGTGGGTGGAGAGATGGGTGGGTGGGGATCAGTGAACAAACGGTAGACCCTAGAATGAGCACTTCCCCCTTAAGCTCACCTGCCTCTATTTCTGGAGAACTCTCGGGGCGCCCCTCCCCGTGTCAGGCCCTCGGGACACAGATTGGAGTAAGACTCTGCTGCTTCTCAGTGCCCTGTGGTCTGGCCTGGGTGAGAGAGGAGGGCACCCACCCTCTCAGTCCAGCCGCCACCTGGCCTCTCCGCCTGCCCCGCTTCTGGACAGGGCAGACTGAGGCCGGCTAAACTGTACACAGGACGCACACACACGGTTTCGGGTGGCTGTCCCACGCAGGAGGCAGTCGGGGCCCCAGCTGTCTCACATTTGTGGCTGAGAGCGCCACCCACGTCAGCAGACCCGGCCAGGGTCAGGGTGACATCAAGGGGGTGGGCCCGGAGGCCCTCAGCCAGGAAAACTAATGAACCTGCCGCTTGCTCTCGCCTGAGCCCCGGGCCCCACAGGCGTGCAGAGCGAACCCCGAAACCCACGCTGCTCAGGGCGGCCCTGCCGTCCCGGCTGCCACGGATGATGCCGTTTCCCCTTGGAGGGCTGGCGAGGCTCATATATCAAAACCTGTTGTAATGACTTCCTCCCGCGGAGGAAGGCTTCCATTTAGCTTTCTCTAGCTGCCCCCCTTATTAATTATCTAATTACAACCACATTCTCCGAGAGAGCAGCCTTTGACTTTCTGCCCAGGACCACTTTAAACAGCTGACATATTTGGAGTGCTCAGAACTTGGAGAAAAGGAGTGCGTGTGTGTCTCCAGGCGCTGGGGTTCATGGGGGCAGGGTCTTCACGCTTGCAGGGCTTTGTCCGGATACAGTCAAGGGTCCCAGAGCCCCCTGAGCTACAGGGCCTCAGTGTGGAGCCCAGGCTCGGGGGGGGTGGGGCTCTTCCCTGCTGCTGCTGCCCACTGCCCAGCGGGTCAGACCACACACACACACACACACACACACACGAGTGAAGTGTGAGTCAGCCCAGCCACACCCAGGCCCCTCTTCTGGTCGAGACGCCTCACTTGACTAGTGCAAGGTGATAAGAGTGGGGGAACCCAGGGAGATATACGTGGGACCTCCCTATACATTTTGTTGCGGCTGTCTGTGAATGCATGGTTATTTCGAAAGCACAGGTTTAAGGACTGACCTGGTGGTCCACTGATTTAGAATCTGCTTGCAATGCAGGGGACTCAGGTTCGGTCCCTGTTGGGAAACTAAGATCCCGCAGGCCACAGGGCAACTAAGCCCACCACAACTGCTGAGCCCGTGCGCTGCAGCTAAGACCCAAGCAGCGTAAGTAATAAGCGCATTTTGTTTTAAAAGCTTGGGTTTAAACAGTCGTCTCCCTTTGCCAGCCCCGACTCCACAGCCGCCCCGTTGCTCTTCATCCTCACTCCCTGCCCCACCCCCACCCCCCACGGCTGGCTTTGCTCTCACCGTGACCCCGCAGCCCCGACCCGCTTCCCTTTCCAGGGGCCTCCGCTTTTGTCCACGGGAGCCCGCCTAGGGGCAGCTCCTCCATGGGGCGGTGGCGGCCTGTGGGGTACTGTGCGGGACGAGGCTCTGGTGGGCGCGGGAGGCAGGGCATCCGGCCCTCGGGGTCTGGGAGTGGCAGCTCTGGGCCGGGCTTGGGTCCCTGGGGGCAGCGGCCTGCGGGTGCCTGGTGGACCTGACCGCGGCTGACTGTCCAGCTCCTGCCGGGAGGATGGGGTAGGCAGGTGTCAGAGCAGCTCACGGCTGTTATGTACTGTTGCGGGGAGGCCACACGGTGAAACGGCCACGCGGCCCCGGGACACGAGGGCTGCAGCAGCTTCTCAACCTCCCTGTACCTTGTCTTCCAGACTGTCTTGCGGGGCTGAGCGCAACTGGCATTGGGGAACATCCGAGTCTGCAACTTCTGAAACCCGAACGACCTCCAGGAAGCACCCCCGCCCCGCTCCATCATCTCGGCGCTCCCGCACAGCGTCCAGACAAGGGCCCAGCGGCAGCCCCCCTGGACCACGCGGCCTCCGCCCCCAACATGCCTCCCCCCGCCAGGAAGTGGCGCTCATGGTTCATCTCGCCGGTCCATCTCTCACGGTCCATCTCGCTGGGTAGCTCACAGTGCCATCCTTGCCGCTGTTTGAGAGTGTTCATAGACCCAACCCTGGGTTCTATCTTTTTTTATTTTTATTTTTTGAAGGGGCGGGGATTGATTCTGAAGATGGCTGAATTCAGGAACACATTTATGAGGATTTATTTTGTATTTCCCTTTAAGTGCCTTTTTTTTAAGCGTATATTTTTTAAAAAATAAACCAGAAATGCCTTCCTGTACATTATGTTTCAACTGGACCAAGGCTCTTAACAAAGGAACCTCGAGCTGCACCACCCCCCCAACCCCAGCCTCTGCATGGCCGCCTCAAGCTGGCCCAGGACTCTCAGCTCTCCCCTTTCTCTTCCTCTATGATCGCTCAGCTAACCTTTTTTTTTTTTTTAATATTTTCTGTTTCAGTGTATATGTTGCTTATTTGTTTTATTTATTGAGATGTCTTTAACGAGCTCAGTGACTGCAGCGTGGCTGTGTATACTGCCCCCCCCCCCGGAACAATAAAGACGTCCCTGCAGCCCCTGTCCTCCGTCTCTTTCCTCTACACTGCAGCATGAGCACGGCCTGAGAAACTTGGAATCGCGTCACTGTAAAGGGGATCAGCAGGGATGTGAGACGTGTTAGGCTGTGCGTGGCCCTAGAACTTTCTAGAACCACCAGTGCTGATGTGGTTGAGTGTGTTCCGTGGGCCCAGGTCTGGGAAGGCTGGCCTCAGCCCCTCCATGTGCCCATCTGCTACCCCCGGGCCCCATCAGCCAACCATCCTATGTCCTACCCCCGCGGTCTGAGGTCAGTGCCAGCCAGGGCCAGCCCGGCAGAGCCTTCCTGGGTGGAATTCCTTGCTTCCCCCAGACACAACCTCTGTGCCCACTTACGTTTAACTCCTGGTGGGTCACTGTCTGCTCTGTGTGCCTTCGGTCTCCCTGATGACGAATTCCACGGCAGCTGACCTCCCCCGCAGCTGTCCCGCCCCCTGCAGCCAGGTCCGTGCAGCTGGGCGAGGGTGAGGGTGCGATGCCTGTGCGTGTAGGTCAGGAGGGAGCCCTGGGGCAGAGGCCCCACGGAGGCCACGGCCTGTGGCCCAGAAGGAGGCTCTGGCCCGAGCAGGCAGGGGGACGGTGCAGACATGCTCCACTCCCCACCTGCTGGCCTCCTCACTATGTCCGCGGGCATCACTAGGAGCTGGGGTGACGCCCAGGTAAAGGTTTCCAGCCGGGGAGCTGCAAGTCACCTGCTCACCACCCTGAGGCTCCAGAAGTGTAGCTTGTGGGGGACAGCTGGCACCTGGGTCAGCTGGATGAAGCTGTCCACGGGTGAGAGGCCATGCAGACCCCGTGCCGCCCCCAGACAGGGTTCTGGAGAGTGGGGCCTGTGCCAGAACGTGGTGGACCTGAACCTTCTCACCCCAGTCTTTACTCCTGTTCCCGAGCCCACAAGAAGGGCAGGCGCTCCAGAAATGCCAGCCTGTCCTCAGCTTCCATCACTTTGCTGGCTGCTAGAAGTGACCTTGGAGCGGCGCCCTGCAGCACGAGCCCCAGGGGCCACTGCGCACAGCAAACAGACGGACAGATGCCCACACAAACGCATGCACGCACCTGGGCTTCTTGCTGAGACCTGGGAGGGCAGAGCTGCTTTCTTGGCAATGAAGTCCCGCCACGTCCTGTGCTGTCCCGCAGGGTCCTTGAGGCCTTTGGAGGTCGTGAAGACTGCAAAGGTCATGGTCATTCTCCAGGGGCTGATTAGAGGGAATGCCAGATCAAATCATCGAAAACTTACGGATGGGGTGGCCACAGAGAGTGTTCTTGATTTATGAATCACAAAGTGCATGCCCCCTCCTCCTAGAGCTGGAGGAGTGTCTCGTGTCCCTGCAGACTGACCAGCCCCTCTGTCTCTACTTCCGGTGACCAGGCCCTGTGAGCCTCCCACACCCAGGCCCAAGGCAGAGGGCCTGGCCAGGGGTGACCACAGAGGGGGCAAGGAACAAGGAGTGCCCGTGCAGGTGGGCACACAGGTACCCACACCGGAAAGTCAGGAGACCCCGAGGCCAAAGTCCAAGGAGAGAACCCATGTCATATCTGGGGACCCACGAAACCTGACTGTTTGCCCCTGGATCCCTCCCCTGTGTGGACACACGCTCAGAGGAAGCCCACTTCAGGTCCAGGCCTCCAGGTCCAGTGATGAGAATAGTGATACCCCAGTTAGCGGTTTGATAGCCACTCTCTACCTACTGTGTTGTCTGAGGGCTCACCTATCTATGTCTCCCTCCCTCTACCTAATCAGGTAGAGTTTCTTAAATTAACATTGCCATCCACAAGTTTTCCGTGGAAATGTGGAAAGATGTAGTAATACCTAGGCCATGAGAAGCATCTTTCAGTAGCACAAGTGGTGTCCATCTGGGTCTCTGGAACTGACAAAGCCAAGGGGACCGTTCCAGGGGGCCCTGAACACGCATCACAGAAAAGGCTCTGGATAAAGCTGCTACACTTCCGGGTTCCACTTAGCAACAGCTGGAGGAGGCTGTCTAGGCAGCCTGTTCTCCCAGCACCGCGTCAGGTCTCACGCAAGGAGGAGAACCCGCTGGACCCCTCCAGGCTGAAAGTAGACCTCACCATTAGCCGTTGAGACGGGCCTCCCGGCCGACGGCAGGATCACTGCCCGAAAGAGAGGCCCTCTAGCTCTTTGAGCGTGTCCACTCCACTGCAGATCCGTGTCCAGCCTCTCCCTTCAAAGCAAAATGTCCTGCTTAGAGTGAAAATAAAATGAAATAAACCTGAATACAGTCACAAGTCCTTCACAGTCTGAGCCCCTACTTTACAAAGCCCCCTTGGGCAGTGGGGAGGGGGCAGAGCCGTGACCCCACCCCCAGCCGGGGCCCACCCTTAGCCCTTCTGACCTCAGGAGTCTTTGCACAGTTCGCTGCGGTGTGAGAGTCCCTTCCGAGGGGCAGCCAGAGGGGTGAGCAATCCGACCCTTCCCTGCTGTGTTCAGAGCTGCCGGGGAGACTCCTGGCCTCACTGAGGCTTTTCTCGGTCCCTTCAGGCCAGTGCAATCTACAAAACTCGGGGCTTCAAAGATCAAGGTTTGATTCAAGGGAGGAAACTTCGGGACTGCAGGGGCCATAGAAACTCAGTGCTCCCCAGAGCCCAGCGTGCCCAGGGAGTGGGAGGGAGGTGGCCCGCTGCAACTGCAGGTCCCTTAGCGCCAGGCCTGAGGCCACCTTGGGGTGTTTTCACTTTTGGGTGTCCCAGAATCCTGAGACACTGTATCAGAGGGGCAAGAAGGAGATGGAAGCTCTGAAGTCCCAACATCCCTGCTGTTCTAGATTTTGCAGTAAGACGTGTCCCCTTCGGTGGACACTTCCACTCTTGGGCGTGCGTGAACAGAGCTGGCAGGGGCCGAGTTTCTGGGGACTCTGGCTCCTCGGTGTTGCTAGAAGGGCTGAGCTGTGGCGCTCCCAGCCTTTTCTCTGGGCTGGATGTTGGATGTGTCTTGCTTCCCACGCCGTGGTCCAGCTCTGCTCACTGAGACATTCCAGGCCGCGAGGCCTCCAGACATCGTTCATGGGAAGAGAGGCTCAGAATTGGTGCCAGGTGGACTTGGGCTGGGGACCCCTCTGATAAGGCTTTGGCTTCCGCACCCACGAATATGTAAAGAGAAAAGGTCAGCAGGTGTTCCGACCACGGGGGTGGCCGAGCACCCAGCCCCTCCCCGCTCCACACCTTCCGGACTCAAGGGGCAGGCCCCTCCCAGAGCACCCCTTGGTGTGGCCTGGGCGACAGTGTCCCCCCTCGAGTGGACAGGGACCCATCCTGGGTTCCTTAGTGGGCTTCAGGTGCCCAGTGCTCAGCACTCACTTCTCACCGGCTGGCATCAGCACCAGTCTGTGTGCTTCACCCAGGCGTGTGAGTTTTTCTCGGCATCGCTTTGTAACCCACATCACCTGTCGGGAAGGCGGCAGGTTGAGTGAGAGGCGACCGGGGCTCTGAGTGCACAGCCCGGGGGAGGTGGCTGCCGTCGGGCGGGTGGACGTCCTGACCCAGGAAGTGGGGGGCTGTCTGTGCTCCCTGCAGGGTGCAGCCGGCCCAGGCCTGGGGCTGGCCGTCGGCCCTCGTGCTCCAGGCTTGGGACTGGAGGACAGAAGAGGGCGTGGAGGCCGACCCTCCCCGGCCTGAATAAGGAGGCCCCCGCCCCGAGCCTCGGAGGACACAGCCTTCCCACCAGCGTGAACAGCTGGGGCCCCAGAGACAGGGGTGGCTCCGGCTCCGTTTTCACCGGTGCCTTCTCCCTTCTCTTGGTGGGCCCACAGCTGTTGTTTGCAGCGTGCATCACACGACGTCCCGGAGCAAGCAGGCAGTCACCGTCGGGGACTGGCTTTGAGGCCTCAGTCTCCCCAGCTGTGGAATGGGGATAACCCCACTGCTGCCTTTCTCGTGGGGCTTTGTGACAACTGGCCAGGCCATCTGTGTAAAACCGTCTCCAGTCTCGGCTCTCTGTCTGTAGGTTGCCCGCAGGGTCCCGGAGTGAGCAGACCCAGGGCACCGCCACACTCTGCTGACCCCACAGCCTGAGTTTTCTGTGTCTCTCCGGTTTATCTTTTAACCAGGTGATGGGCTTTGGGGCGGGGTCCAAGTGGGAGGGAGGCTGGGTCTCCCTTCACACGTGCTATTCCCACCCCCTCCGCGGATAAAGTCGGGGAGAAGGTTTCCTCTGCACGACCCTGGCTCCCCATGGTTCTTCAGTATTTGTTTCAAAACACCCAGTGCGTGGTCAGCAGAAACTCAGCTGAGCCGGTGGGCTGGGTCCCCGGTTCTTAAACCAGCAGAGAGTGAAGTTTCAGCCAGGGAGGGGACGGGCCGGGGAAGACAGCCCACCCCCCCACATTCCCGCCCCTCCTCCACCCGCCTGGTCCCCCAAGGAGGTCATGCAGAGTGACTTGTGGGTGCTGGGGGCAGGCAGAGGCCGAGAGACCCTTGGCTTAGTCAGACATCTAAATGAGCTCAGAATAAGAGCCCTGGGAGAAGGCGCTTTGGAGGAGGGGTGCTTTCCTGGAGGAGCCCCGGCTAAGCTCAAGAAGGTCAAAGAAACCGCAGGCGAATGGCTCCAGGAGCAGCGCTGTGCCCGGGGGGCCAGGTCCTTAGGGCGGCCGGGACGGTGCCTGGCCTCAGGGCCCAGGGACCGACACAGGGGACGTAGCCACGTGGCCGCCTGTCTGCCCTGGCTCTGAACGGCAGGTGATTGGAGCAGGTGCTCGTGGCAGCTCCCAGAGAAGGGCCAGCAGGGTGGGCCTCCTCTGAGCTGCCCTACCCCGCTGGGTTCCAAGCCTTGGGCTTCTAAGGGGAGCCCTTCAGCAAATGCCCCACCCCAGACGAGTGCGCCCCAGTGCACGGTCCCTGCAGGGCCCCAGCACCTGGGAACCTGGATGCTTCAGGAAAGCACCCGTGGGTCCCAGAAGAGACAGCAAGGAGGCTCAGTGCAGCCTGGGACTGCTGCTGGGGACAGTCGCACTTCAGGGCGGAGTACGGGGTGCAGAGAGGGGACCGAAGACCCGCCGGCTATGACAGGGGTGCAGCATGTCGGGACGCTGGCCCAGCCTCGCCTCAAACCCCGCCCCTCCCCCGAAGTGAGACAGGGCACGGCCCTCGGTGTTTCCCCCTTCTGAGCAGAACTCCCTGTCCGTCTACGATGCAAACAGCCCTAACAGTGTGCTCACAACTCCGCCAAAATGGAAGTGAGACCATCGTTTGCTAACAATTGCCACGGTTTCAGAATTTTACGAGGTGAGAAAGAAACCTCTTGGACATACTGGCATCATCATAACCCACCGCCAAACAGTGACCTTCACAATGACCTCTGGGAGACAGCGCCGCAGCCGGGGTGACGGGAGGGGATCCAGGGGAGTGTGAGGGGCGCCCTTGCGCCTGCCCAGGCCGGGAGGGGCCTGCGCGCATAGAAGCAGAAAGAACCAAGAGACCCGTCTCTGATTTGATGAAACGTAATGCAAAAAAACGACGACGGCAAATAGCCTGATTTCCCGGTTTCCCCATCTGTGAGGCAGGGGTCCTGGAGACCAGCTGCGATCCACAGACCTCCAGGGGACATAACTGTGACG
The DNA here is from genome assembly GCA_006410935.1 of Redunca redunca. Classification (NCBI taxonomy): domain Eukaryota; kingdom Metazoa; phylum Chordata; class Mammalia; order Artiodactyla; family Bovidae; genus Redunca; species Redunca redunca. The sequence goes on along the minus strand of SJYQ01001116.1, from coordinate 28,761 downwards.
AGATGGGGCCCGTTTCCTGGGAAGGGCAGCCCAGACGTGTGCTCTCGCTGCGGACCGTGGTGGGGGCTGTGTCGACACCCACCTTCTCAACACCCAGGGGCTGGAAGAACCTCCGGAGAGCCTCCAGCACCCTGATCTCAGGACCAGGTCGTGAACCCGGGTCTGCGAATGGGAAGGCAGACGACCCTCACCTCCAACTGGCCTGCTAAAAACGCACATCCTCTCGCGGCCAAGGTCCCCACAACCTGTGCTTCACTGAGCTCGTCTCCGTCTGTGGTGACATTCCGTCTGCCGCAGCCCTCAGCAGGGCGGGGACTGCATGGTACCAGGCAACGTGACCAGTGAGTCATGCCAAGGCCTCGGGGAGGGGCCAGGGCTGATGTGTCCGTCCTGAGACTCGTCTTCTCCTGTCCTGGTCAGATACTCCATCTCCCAACAGTCCGGGGGTGGGGGGTGGGGGGGCGTAAATATTCACTCTGCACACAGTGTTTTTCTCACGTTTTTTTTTTAATCAGACCCTCCATAAAACAGGATGTTGCTTCTTTCGTCTTGTTACTGCTTTACTTTAGTTCCGATTTCGAAAACATCGTTTGGACGCCAAGATGAACAAAACCTGGCTCTTCATGATGTTGGGAATTGGCCCAACAATTCACAGATAAAAAAAAAAATAAAAGCAAAACTAATCACGCTGGAAAGAGTTGCACATTGTGTTCATCGGAGGATCTGCTGACCCTGCAGACCCGGTCCCTCCCACTGTCCGCGTGGGGAGCTGTGAGAATTAATGAAAACCAAAATGAAAGCTCCCTGCCTTCGCCTTGGTGTCCTCTGTTGATAGCGCCTTCCTGCCCACAGCTCCTCTGGGCAAAGAGCCATCCCTCTGTACAGCCCCCGCGGTCCCCGCCCCCCGTCCCCTGCCCAGGCCATCTGTAACAGGGTGGACACTGGACCAAGCGCAGCCGGCTGCTCAGATGCCAAGGGCATGTGGCCTGTGTGGCCGTGGTCAAGAAGATGGGCCAAGCAGCATCCTCGTGGGAACTGGGATGCAGGCAGGTCTTGGTGGCAGTGGGGGCTAAGGCCATAAGCCTACATCTCTAGAGTCACACCTGGGATGAAGGCGCAAAGACTTTAGCCCCCAAAGAAGCCGGAGAGAGAAAGGGGCCGGACCTATGAGGGAGGAGAGAGAGCTGGCCGACGGGGGAGCCCTGGAGAGAAGCGGGGATGACCGCCCCACCCCAGGAGCAAGTAGAGAGAGGGGCCATCTGATCCTTGATGTCCTCACCTTCCAGACCATGTGTTCTGGGGTCCAGTCGTCTCTCAGGGCCTCGCTCACTTCCCCCTGTGTGCAGGCTAAGTCGCTCCTGTCGTGTCTGACTCTTGGTGATGCTTTGAGCCGCGCCTGCCAGGCTCCTCCATCCATAGGAGTCTCCAGGCAAGAACACTGGAGTGGGTTGCCCTTGTCCCTGGGGATCTTCCAGACCCAGGGGTCAAACCTGCCTCTCTCATGTCCCCTGCAGCGGCAGGTGAGAGCTCTTTACCACCTGGGAAGCCCGCATCCTCCTGACCCAGCTCTTCTCCAGTTCTGCGGAGAGATGAGCTGTGTGGAACCCTGTCCTGACTGCGTGACCCCAGGGTTCAGATATTTCTCAGCCTCTGCCCGTGGCTCCCAGCCACTTGTCCTGGATCCCTGGTCCCTTCTGGTTCATGCTTTCAAATGCACGGGAGGGAGTTCAGACCCCCCAGGCAACACTCAACCCACAGGACACGAGCCAGAGGAGAAACATTCCCCTTCCACAGCTCGGGAGGATGGCTCTGCTCAGCAGGCCCTCGGCAGCATGGAGCCGCCTGTCCACCGCTCCCCCAGCACAGCCAGGCACCCTTGGCTCAGTTTCCCCTTCTCCCCAGCTTCCTTGTCCCAGCGCCCCTGTCTTTTGTTCCCTGGAAACTTTATAGAATAAGCCACTTGGGCAAAAATGTGTCGTCTCAGATTATGCTTTACAGGGGAAGCCAAGCAAGGACAACCCTTCTCCAGAGGCGATGTAAACGAATCTCTCTTCCTGGATACACAAGCCACCATCCAGAAGGTGCTTTACAAGGCAGTTTGACACTTCGACTTCCAGGAAAATGACGAACTTGGTGACTCAAACCAAATTCCTGCTGATACTCAATGGGCTGGGGAAAAGGTCTTTTAAAATCTTCTTAAAAGCAGGGAAGAGCAAACAAGATGCTAAGAAATTGACAGGCTAAAATGGAGGCGGAAACGGGGCCCCAAGACACAGAGCGTGGCAGCGGCTTGCGGCCTGAGGGTATTTGGAGACTCGGGACAACATGGGCTGCGTGGGTTTACGTGATGCAGAAACCTCTCGAAATGGGCAGTTGAATGAAAGAGCCTGTCTACATGGATCTGAGACCCCTAGATGGGCCCCTGCTTTCCCAGATCACACTGAGGGGTTTAAGGACTGGTGACTTGGAGCTGTGCGGAGAGGGAGACACACCCATGAGAAGCTGTAAACACGAGCCAAACCTGACGTGTGTGCACCTTAAATTTGTGTTACTCTGTGGCCAGAACAAAATGAAAACGGGATTCCGAAAACATGTCCAAGTAACCCACAGGCAGCAGGAGAAAGATGAGAGGGAAATGAAGAGCAGTGAGAACAAACAGAGACTGCCCCCAAACGCAGATTTAGAGGTAAAGCAGTGTTGAGAGGGAAATTTATAGCACTAAGGGCTTGGGTATGAAAAGAAGAAAAACCTCAAATCAGCATCTGAACTCCCGCCTGAAAAACCCAAAAAACAACAAAAGAATTCAGAACGAGCAGAAGTAAGAAATCAATAAAGATAGGAGAAAGCAGAGAGAAACTCATAAATAAAGGAGGGATGGTGCTCTGAAATAATTGGTAAAATTGGCACTCCTCCAGAAATACTAGCACAGAAAAAAAAAAAAGGACAAAAATTGCTAATAAGGAAACAAAGGATTTTACTCTACGGACTTTAGACATTAAGAGGGTAGTTAGCAAATCCTGGGCTTCCCTGGTAGCTCAGATGATAAAGAATCCGCCTACAGTGCAGGAGATCCCTGTTTGATCCCTGGATCGGGAAGATCCCCTGGAGAAGGGAATGGCAACCCACTCCAGTAATCTTAGACCGAGCAGCCTGTCGGGCAACAGTCCATGGGGTCACAAAGAGTCGGACACGACTGAGCAAATACTACAAACACTTCTACGTACATTTGCCAGCTTAGATGAAATGGACAAATTCCTCAGACAGAAAATGTACTGCAATTCACCTAATAGGAAATAGAACTCTCTGGCCCAGGAGGCTTCACTGAGGATTCTACTGTTTAAAAAGAATTATCACCAGTTTTGCACAATCTCTTCCAGAAAACAGAAGAGGAGGAAAACCTCCCAGTTCATTCTATGAAGTTAGTAACACCCTGATGCCAAAACTGGAGAAAGACATTACACAAAATTGAAAACTATAGACCAACATCTCTCATAAATATAGATACAGAAATCCTTAACAAAATGTTGGCAAATAAGTTCAACAGCATATAAAAGTAAATATACACTACAGCTAGAATCAAGATTGCTGGGAGAAATATCAATAACCTCAGATATGCAGATGACACCATCCTTATGATAGAAAGTGAAGAGGAACAAAAGAGCCTCTTGATGAAGTGAAAGTGGAGAGTGGAAAAGCTGGCTTAAAACTCAACATTCAAAAAACTAAGATCATGGCATCCGGTTCCATCACTTCATAGCAAATGGGAAAACAATGGAAACAGTGACAGACTTTATTCTCTTGGGCTCCAAAATCACTGCAGATGGTGACTGCAGCCATGAAATGAAAAGACACTTGCTCCTTGGAAGAAAAGCTATGACCAACCTAGACAGTATATTAAAAAGCAGAGACATTACTTTGCTGACAAAGGTCCGCCTAGTCAAAGTTTTTCCGATAATCACATATGGATGTGAGAGCTGGACTATAAAGAAAGCTGAGCACTGAAGAACTGATGCTTTAGAACTGTGGTGTGGAGAAGCCTCTTGAGAGTCCCTTGGACTGCAAGGAGATCCAACCTGCCAATCCTAAAGGAGATCAGTCCTGAATATTCATTGGAAGGACTGATGCTGAAGCTGAAATTCCAATACTTTGGCCACCTTACAGGAAGAACTGACTCATTGGAAAAGACCCTGATGCTGGGAAAGATTGAGGGCAGGAGGAGAAGGGGATGACAGAGGAAGAGATGGCTGGATGGTATCACCTACTTGATGGACAGGAGTTTGAGCAAGCTCTGGGAGTTGGTGATGGACAGGGAAGCTTGACCTGCTGCAGTCCATGGGGTCATGAAGAGTCGGACATGACTGAGCAACTGAACTGAACTGATGACCAAGTAGGATCTTATTCTGGGTATGCAAGGAAGTTAATCAATATAACCCATCATATTAAAAGACTAAAAAGGAAAAATCAAATGATTTTATTATCTGATGCACAAAAAAGCATTTGAAAGTATTCAAAATCCACGATAAAAAATTCATTATAAAAAGTAAATAAATTTCTCAGAAAGGGGGACTTTCTTAACTTAATAAAGAACAGGCCCACTCTTACCACTCTAACTTAATATATAGCTGGAAATTTTAGTGAGTCAGTAGGTCAAGAAAAGGAAATAAAATGCATACAATTGAAAAGAATAAATAAAATTGTTGCTATTTGCAGATGACCTGGTTGTCTACATAAAAAAATCCTAAGGAGTCTATTTTTTTTTTAATTCTGAAGACTTGTGTGTGGATTCAGCAAGGCAACAGGATACAAGTTGAACATTGCATTTATATATATTAGCAATGAACACACAAACCCCCCTGTTTAAAACACAACACCATTTACAATTAATCTCTAAAATGGAAATTCTTGGGGCTATAAATCTAATAACACATGTACAGGACTTGCGTGCTGAAAACCATACAATGCGGGTGAAAGAAATCAAAGCCGATCTAAATAAATGGAGAGACACACCAGGTTTATGTGTTGTAAGAATCAGCACAACTGAGATCCAAACTCTCCCCACGTCAGTATATAGGTTGAAAGCAACCCCCACAAAAACCCCAGCAGGAATTTTTATAGCTCGAGACAAAATTATTCTAAAATTTATGTGATGAGCAAAGTAACCAATAGCTAAAATAATCTGCAGCAGAAGAAAGTAGAAGGAGTCAATAAATCCTACTCCAAGACTCACTGTTTAGCTACAGTAATCAATATTATATGATTTTGGCAAAGGGACATATAGGTCAATGGAATAGAATGGAGAACACAGAAATAGACCCATGCAAATATTCTCAGCTGGCTCTTGATAAAGGACAAAAGTAATTCAGTGGAGGAAAGATAGACTTTGTAACAAATGTAGCAACTGGACATTAAAAGGCAAAAAAATGAACCTCAGCCTAAGTATTTCTCTTTATAAAATATTAACTCAAAAGAGATCAAACAGTAAACATAAAATCTAAAACCGTAAAGTTTGGGGGAAAAGAAGAAGAGAAAGACTTTACATCTTAGGCTTGGCAAAAAGTTCTTAGAGTTGACACCTCAAATGCAACCTAAAAAAGGAAAATTAATAAGCTGAACTTCTCCAAAATTTAAAACATTTGCTGTGAAAGACTGTGTCAAGAGAGTGACAGAAACAAACGACGGACTAGAACAGTTATAAACCACTTGCCTGACCAAGGGCTGGTATCTAGAATACGTGAAGAACTTCTAAATCTCAACAGTAAGAAAAAAAACCAAGCAGTTCAACTAGGAAATGAACAAAAGATGTGCACAGACATTTCACTAGAGAAAACACACAGAACAGAAATAAGCGCATGAAAAATGCTCAACCTCATCAGCCACCAAAGAAATGCAGATTACAATCCAACGTATAACCACACACCTACCAGAATGTCTAAAACACACATTAGTGACAACACCGAATGCTGATGAAGATGTGGGGAAATTGAATTATTCATGGCTCGTGGAAATGCAAAATGACACAGCTGCTCTGGAAAAGTGCTTTGGAAGTTTCTCAAAACATTAAACATGCAACTACTATATGACCCAGCAGTTTCACTCCTGGGCATTTATCCCAGAAAACGAAAACTTAGGCTCACACAAAAACTGTCCACGAATGTTTATAGCAGTTTAACTGAAAATAGCCCCGAATTGGCAACAACCTGGATTTCCTTCAACAGGTGAGTGGTTAAGCTGTGGTCCACCCACAGCATGGAACATCACTCAGCAATACACAGGAATGAACTGCTGATACACACGATAGCCTGGATGGATCTCCAGGGAACGGTGGTCAGTGAAATAGCCAGTTCTGAAAGATGACTTGCTGTACAATTCTATTTATGTAACATACTTGAAATGACAAGATTATGGAAATGGAGACCAGAATAGCAGTTGCCAGGGGCCAGGAGGAGGAGGGAGAAAGGAAGTGGGTGCAGCTTTATGGAAAGCGGCAGGTGAGGGGCCCTCGTGGCGACGGCATGTGGGCTGACCGAGTGATGAGAGGCTCTGCAGCATGCCCGAGTCAGTGTTTGTTTCCGGGACATGATACCGCGCTGAAGCCTTAAGCTCAGCTGGGAAAGAATCCGCCTGCAATGCAGGAGACCCCGGTTCGATTCCTGGTTTGGGAAGATTCTCCTGGAGAAGGGATAGGCTACCCACTCCAGTATTCTTGGGCTTCCCTTGTGGCTCAGCTGGTAAAGATTCTGCCTGCAATGCAGGGGACCTGGGTTTGATCCCTGGGTTGGGAAAATCCCCTGGAGAAGGGGAAGGCTGCCCACTCCAGTATCCTGGCCTGGAGCATTCCATGGACTGTATAGTCTGTAGGGTCGCAACAACTGAGTGACTTTGCTTTCACCACTGGGGCTGACTGGGGGATGCATACGTGGGATCTCTGTATCATTCCTTCCAACTGCATAGGAATCAACAGTTGTCGCGAAATAAACACTTTAATTAAAAAGTAAAACGGAATGAAGTGGATGCTCTCCACTGTGAAGAAGGCACCTCTGCATGTGGTGATGTTGGAAAGACTGGTGATTGACTTGGGCGAGTGTGGGGACCTTGTGTGGGGTCCCAGTGGACCTTTAGCTGGTCGCTGCCTTGCTTTGGGTGTCCCCCACTCCTCATGTGAGACATGAAAGAAGGCATGTTTTCAAAAGCCCCCACAATCTTCCAAAAGTTTTCCTTCCCAGTTGGAAGCACCGTCTGTGCTTGTTGACGTCATGGTGGTGTCTGCCTCGAGGCCTGTATTTCTGGTGTGCTAAGCTATGAATCTTCATTTAAGCTCCTTTGTGATGCCCAAGAGGACAACGGTCAGAGCCGGCATCTTTCTTCTGCCTTCACTCTCTGCTCATTAACTGCAGCGTAAGCCCCAGGAGGGTCTGATCGTTCTCTGTCTTGTTCCCTGCTGGCTCTCCAGGCCCTACCATGGAGCTCAGCCTACAGCATCTGCTCAGTGAACTATTGAACTGATTGAGTGGCAAGCCTGTTTTGGCTTTGGTCTGGCGTGCCAGCCGGGACTGCTGATCCGAAGCAGAGGGTTCAGCCCCTCATGGGAGAGCCTCCCTGCAGCGGTGTGAAGATTCACTCCACCCGCTGATAGTGCTAAGTCACTCAGTCGTGTCTGACTCTCTGCGACCCCGTGGACTGTTGCCTGCCAGGCTCCTCTGTCCATGGGATTCTCCAGGTAAGAATGCTGGAGTGGGTTGCCATGCCCTCCTCCGGGGGATCTTCCCGACCCAGGGATCGAACCTGCGTCTGTCTCTTGCACTGGCAGGTGGCTTCTTTACCACAAGCACCACTTGGGAAGCCCAGATCAGGTGACTGATTCCTGCCTAATTTCTCCCAGCCCGAGACAATGAGTATTTGCTCTAACAAATCACAGCTGAACGAAAAGTGCACACACAGGTGAACACAAGTCCTGGGAGTTCCGGTCACACCTTTTCTCCCCAGGGCCCCCCGAGGGGCGCAGGGCCCCCCGCGGGGCGCAGGGCCCTCTTAGAAGTACTTTCTGGGTGTGTGTTCTCCACCTCCTTCCTTGTCCCCTTGCTTCTGCGGTGTCAGCCCTTCTCACGCTGCCCATCAAGCTGCCCCCTCCTTTTAAGGAAAAGTCTGATATTTACCGTAGTATTTCTGTGCTAGTTAAGGTTCTCCAGAGAAATGGTTCCAACAGCAGGTAGATAGATAGACAGACAGACAGCAGACATAGAGATATACAAGAGGTGATCTGTTATAGGAATTGGGCTTCCCGGGTGGCTCAGTGGTGAAGAGTCTACCAGCCAAGCAGGAGACCCGGGTTCAGTCCCTGGATGAGGAAGATCCCCTGGAGAAGGAAACGGCAGCCCACTCCAGTGTTCTTACCTGGAGGATTCCACGGGCAGAGGAGCCTGGCGGGCGCCAGTCCACGGGGTCACAAAAGAATCACAACTTAGCGATTAAACAGCAGTTACGGGATTTAGCTCCCACGAGTTCTCAGAGGCTGTGGAGTCCATTGTTCGCCATCTGCACGCTGGAGAGCCAGGAAAGCCGGTGATATGATGCAGACCGAGGAGAAGGGCAGGCAGCCCAGGCAGCGGACTTCTGAGGCGGCAGAGGACGGGGTCTCAGCTCAAGCAAGGAGCGGCTTCACCCTCCCTCCACCCGTTTGTTTCATCCGAGTCTCAAGAGCTCGCATGATGCCCACCTCCACCGGGAGGCTGAGCTGTACCCAGTTCACCATTCCAAAGGCTTATCTTTTGGGGAGGCCCCTCCCAGACAAGTCCAGAAACCCATCTCACCAGCTGTCTGAGCACCCCTTGGCCCAGTCAAGTTGAAATACAAGATTGACCGTCACAGTTTCATTATACATTGAGTACTTAAACGTCTTGGGACTGTTAGGTTTTTTTCAGTCTCGACGTAGGTTCCTTTGTCTAATTGAAGTTCAGTTGCTGCACCATGTGAGTCTCGGGTGCATAACAGAGTGATTCACGGTTTTAAAGGTTATACTCCATTGACGGTTACTATAAAATGTTGGCTGTGTTATACAGAGTGAAGTGAGTCAGAAAGAGAAAAGCAAATATCACATATAAGGAATCTAGAGAAATGGCACCGGTGAAGGTATTTGCAGGGCAGGAATGGAGGCTCAGACATAGAGAAGTGACCTACGGACATGGCGGGGGCAGGAGAGGGTGGCGTGAACTGAGAGAGCAGCATTGGAATGTGTACATCGCCACGCTCGCCACGAGTGAAACAGAGGGCTAGGGGGCATGGCGGTATAGATAGAGCTAGAGAGAGCTGCACGACCCAGGGACGCAGCCTGGTGCTCGGCGACGACCTTGAGGGGCGGGACGGGGTGGGCGGTGCGAGGGAGGTTCAGGAGGGAAGGGACATGTGTGTGCCTGTGGCCGATTCATGCTGATGTGTGGCAGAAACCAACACAGCGTCGTAAAGCAATTATCCTCCAATTAAAGACAAATACATTTTTAAAAACGTTGAAGCCGTGTTAGCTGTATTCCCTGTGATGTAAACAAATCCTTGCTGCTTCTTTTACACCTAATAGTTTGTACCTCCGGAGAAGGCGACGGCACCCCACTCCAGTACTCTTGCCTGGAAAACCCCATGGACAGAGAAGCCTGGTAGGCTGCAGTCCACGGGTTGCTAAGAGTTGGATACGACTGAGCAACTTCACTTTCACGCACTGGAGAAGGAAATGGCAACCCACTCCAGTGTTCTTGCCTGGAGAACCCCAGGGGCGGGGAGCCTGGTGGGCTGCCGTCTGTGGGGTCGCACAGAGTCGGACAGCAGCAGTTTGTGCCTCTCACTGCCCTGCCCCTACATTGCCCTCCCCTGCGTTTCAATCACGATTTTAAAAACTATGACGATCGCTCCTGTGCTGGTGCTTTGGGTACAGACCTGTAAAGGCTTCATCCAACGGAGCACACGCCCCTGCGGGTTCTCACCCCCACCCCCCGCCACCGTGACACGAAGTGTGCAGCCCCCCGCAGTCCACACCACTGCCTGGCCACCCCAAGCCCGGCCAACCTAGATGCTCCCTGGCACGATGACTCAGCGCTTCCCGGAGGCTGTGACTTCTCCCATCTGCTGCCTGAACGGGCTTCTGTGGGCCGGCAGGTCTCACGGTCCCTGCCCACAGGTGGGACAGCTGAACACACACAGGTTATTTACCCACCAGGGCGGGCAGAATCGGGAGTCAGAGTCCTTGCTCTTGACCTCCCTGTTTCCCAGTCTTTCTCTCTCCCACACACACACTCACACACACCCCCTACAGTTATGAAAGATGCTGCTGCTGCTGCCGCTTCAGTCATGTCCGACTCTGCGACCCCACAGATGGCAGCCCACTCGGCTCCCCCTTCCCTGGGGTTTTCCAGGCAAGAACACTGGAGTGGGTTGCCATTTCCTTCTCCAGTGCATGAACGTGAAAAGTGAGAGTGAAGTCGCTCAGTCGTGTCTGAGTCTTCGAGACCCCGTGGCCTGCAGCCCACCAGGCTCCTCCGTCCCTGGGGTTTTCCAGGCGAGTGCTGGAGCGGGTGCCACCACCTTCCCTGGCGGTTAGGAGAGGTACAGCCCCCGTCAATGTCGCCTCTGCTAGTTCCCATCTGTCCTCAGTCTGTGCCCAGGGGTCAAGGGTGAAGGGGCCTCGTGGAGTGTGAGGTCTCCCATCTCCCACGGGAGGCCCGGGAGGGCCTGTGCCCCGGGCTGTCTGTAGGTGGGAGGGATGCTCCCAGCGCTGAACTGAGAGCCATGGAGGGGGGCCCATCAACCACGACGAGGGTCCACCCGGTCTCTGCATGGAGGGAAGTCCATCTGACTCGCAAAGGAGCCCCAGGCGGTGGGCCCTCCAAGGACCAACCAGGAGGCCGTCAGCTCTGAGCCGGGCTGTCCCGTCACGGCAGGGCTTGGGGCCGCTCGCGCGTGGAGAGGAAACGCACGTCTCGGCGTCCTCCTGGGCTCTCACGTGCTCCAGGTCGGAGGCGGAAGGCAGGCGGTTCTACCCCATCCCATCCCCACTGCATTTGGGGGATGAATGGCTCTGCTCTCCGTCCCCCAGGCTTTCAAGCCAAAGCTGGGTCAGCCAACGTGGCCTTGCGTGGTCGGGTCCAGCTGGGAGAGGCGACGTGCAGGCCGTGGTGGTGGTGAGTCGGGGGGCCCGGCAGCCTCCGCGGCCCTGGCTTCTGCTGTTTTCCCGGGAATCGAAACCCCAGAACGCTGGCAGGTCCATCCATCTCCCTCAGGGCGACCTCCGCAGGAAGCGTGCCAGCCAGATGATGTCCCTGCCAGCTTTCCTCGGGAACACACACCCAGAGCCCATGCACGTGCGCACGCACACACATGCACTCGCACACCCACATTAATCAGGGCTCTGTCTCCATTATCTCCCTGACCTCCCGCCAAAGCTGCCTGATCAAGGCGGTTCCCTCGCATGAGGACCGCGGATGCTTTCTGAGGGCTGGGAGGGTTTCGTCAGTTGGGTTCTTTCCAGCATGAGTCACTGTCCGCCTCTTCTCCGTAATTAGTGTTCTGGGAGTTGCTGGTGTAACTCTGGTGAAGTCCAGAGAAATTAATCAAAGTGTATCTCACACTCAAAACGCAGTCAGAAGTGCCGTCCAGCCAAACTTCCCAGCACTGGAGCAGAGTCAGCTTGCGTTCCCCTCCGCTCCCTTTTTTAAATTAGTTTGCAATTTCCCACACGCTCCTCCTCACCTTCCTCCCTCAATCTGGGCGCTTTCCTCTTCAGTATTTTGTTCTGGGAGGTTTTTTCATTGTTTTCCCAACCGCCGGCAGTTTCTCAACTGCTGCATACCATCCGTTTCAATAAAATGGTTCTCACGGAAGCCGGGCCCAGGAGGAGCTGGGTACATGCCTCTCCTTTGACATGGCCCCGCTGTGTCCACGCGCTCCAGGACTGCCCTACTTTGTGGCCACGTCAGGCGCGAGACATAGAGGCCCCCAGAAACCGCCAGACTACACTTGTACCCAACCACGCTCCAGCCTGGCAGGTGTCAAACATGTCATCATCTAGTGTGATGACCAACTTCCATATCCCAAACCCCTACTTCACTGGAGAGACTGAAATTCGAGCAAAGGATGGCAAGACTGTGTGTACAGCCAGAACTCTGACCCACGGCCTGCAGCAGCCAGCCAGGAGGCCAGCCTCCTCTCTGCACTAACCAGCCAGGAGACCAACCCCCTCTCTGTACTAACCAGCCAGATCACCAACCCCTTCCCTGCACTAACCAGCCGGACCACCAACCCCTTCTCTGCACTAACCAGCCAGCAGACAGCTGCTCTGAGTCAGGCTGTCTTATGTAGGAAGTCAGACAACTATCTCTAGGAACCGGTCCAGGAAGTGAGACAATAACCCCTGTAACANGGGCACGAGAAGGTGGGGGAGGGGAGGGCGGGGAATGCTGAGTTGTTCAGCTCCTGGTCCCCTTTCAGAAGACAGACTCCAGGTGACCTCTGGCTTTCTGCACACAATGGCTCTAAACTGTCCTCGTGGCCTGCTGCTTCGAAGGATGAGGTCTGCCAGGTGTCTCGATTTGGATTTCTGGGATCCGGTGCCATTTGCGTGTGTGCACGACTGGGGGGGCAGTAAGGGTCCCACGGGGCCAAAGGACAAAGACCGCAATCGTGGCCACTCACCCATTTGGCCACCTGAGTAGACAGGTGAGCCGCGCTCTGTGCAGTTAACTACGGGAATGGTTCGAAAATAAACCCTGTTTTGGAAAGTGCCCCTGAGCTGGCTGCAGCCTTCATGCAGAAGCAGGGAGACACCTGTGGGCTGGAACAGGTGCAGCACTGACCAGGCAAGACTAGGACGGGAAGCTGGCCTCCCCGCCGGTGCCCCTGCCAGTCTCGTTCCTCCAGAAGGCATTCCACCGACCAGGTCCCCAGAGGTGCAGACACTCCAGCTGGGTGGGAGGCGCTCCTTTGCCCACGTCTGCTGGGGCGTAGCCCGGCTCTGATGCCTGGAGGCCTGGGCACTTGGAGCCCGCGGGACCCAGGGATTGAGGCTCACAGGGAGACCTCTCCTGGTCCTGGGGAAGGAGGTGAGCGCCGTCCAGGGGATGGGGCGTGAAATGGCAGCCACGGGGACAGACCCCAGGTGCCCTGGCGGGCGGTGAGGGTCTTCGTGACCAGAGGCTCTGCCTGCAAGGCCTGGGAGGGGTAGCGGGCTCCTACAGAGTGGGTGTGTGTCCGGAACTGGGCACTCCTGACACTAACGTGGCTCAGCTGGCGTCCGCAGCCTACTGGTTCTTGGCCTCATCTGGGTGACAAGTTCTTAGCCTTCTCTTCCAGAAAGTGGTCCATCTAGGAGCCGCTGTGTTATCAGAGATCTCTTGTCATCAGTCATCAACAAGAGACGTTCCTTTGTCACCTCATTTCAAAACCTTGGGTCTTTTCCCAATTTTTCTTGAAACGGAAGCAAACTTTACCAGTTGGTCGGTCTCTGCTCTCCCTTTATCCCTTGCTGATTCTCACACTCTATCTAAATAATAATCTTGCCCCTGAAATCTTCAGGTTTTCTCATCCTGGGATATATACCTCAAAGAATATTCAGAAAGAAATTATGTACCATGAAAATCATTTGTCCTTGAAAGGAGGAGGTCAACCAGATAGCCCATCAGAAAGGCTTGGGGACCTCTGATCTTATTCTAGAGCCACGGCTCTCTACCTCGGGCCATCCCCCCTCCACCCCCCAGGAACACCTGGCGACATCTGGACACATGTTCGGCTGTCACACCTGGGGGGTGTTTCCAGTAGAAGCTGCTGCTAAACACCCTAGGGTGCACACCCTAGCCCCAGCTAAGAATTACTTGCTTCAAAATGTCAATAACAGAGGCTGAGAAACCCCCTTCTAGGTTTTGTCCAAATACCCTCTCATCTGTTTTGTTCGGATGAGCCCTTGGCTTTTGTGGCTGATTTCAGCTTTTCCATATTTTCACGCCATGTATGTTTGCTTCTGCTAATGGGATCTATTTACATTTTTACTATTTTCCCTCCTATCTCCTTAGACCTTCTTGGGATCATACGCTACAGACTCAGTATGATCATATTCTTATTTTGATGAAGAAGTCATTTCAACCCCTCCAGGTGCTGCCGTGACCGTAATCCTTCAATTTTTCATGTGTGATTTTTTTTCAGTATCCTCCCTGTAAGAAGTCAGATTGCATTTTTTTTATGTTTATAGTTTCATTTTACTCTTCATTTCCTCGTGGACCCACCGTCTCCGGTGGAAAGTGTCTTTCATCACCACGTGGTTGGGCGCCTGTTTACGTTCCTGTCCTCATTTGTGTGTCACTGTGTCCGGAGAAGGAAGGGCAGGCTCCAGCCTCTGCCTGTGGTCCACCTAGGAGGGGAAAGGGTAGGAACATGTGTGCTCTTGTGTCTATCGGCTGGGGGAGGCCTCATCCTATTTCATCTCCTCTGAACATGTATTCTTCCTTCTCCAGCGCCCGCTGTGACCCAGTCCCACCCAGGTCACGTGGGCCTCCTGCGGGCCCACTGCAGGCCCTGTCCACCAGGACCTAGACCAGGCCAGCGCTCCATTCTCAGCCCAGGTCAGGGCCCTGTGGGGAGCAAAGACCAGGACCCTGAGATACAGGATGGGGACCGCCAAGTCAATACCCTAGAAAGCGTCCAGCCCCCCAGTTCCTGCCAACGAGCCCCCTCCCGCCTGTGAACCACAAGTGCTCCCCCTGCCTGAGAGGACACAGGGTCCCCTGCTTCCTGACACAGCACAAGCCTGGGCCCACACCATCCCCCTCAGTCATCAGAGCAATTGGTAGGTTCACGTCTCAGTGGCACCCAACAGGGGTCATGGAACTCGGCCAACATGACCCCAGGTGCCAGGAGGCCCCAGGGCAGCTGGACCACTAGGTGGATGGCAGAGTGTCCCAGGGAGAGCGAGGTTAGTGATGGGAGTGCTTGGGAGAAGACCCTCAAGACTGCATTCTTCCAGAAACTCGGAAGAACCCCAGTCCTCTAGAGTGACGGAGACAGGCAGAGGCTGCTGTGGGGACTAGCGGGGACAGCAAAGGAGCTTGAGGCCAGCGACCTCCCCCCATCCCGCTGCAGGGTGCCCTGTGTCACTGGGCTCGGGCTGGGGGCTGACCTCTAGGGGTCTGGGGTTGGGGAGAGCTGTTCCAGGGCTGGGCTCCTAGACAGCAATGGGGATGGAAGAGTCCCGGGGAGTCAGAAGCTGGGACACAAACACGTGGTGAGTGGGGTTCGGAGAGCAGTCAGGAGGGCCTGTCCCTCCGAGAGCTGAAGGACGTGGCCACTGCCGTCCACGCTCTTCACAGTCCCGACTACAAACGGCCCTGGGCCTCGTCTTCCCAGAGACCAAGAGCTTCGTCCACATATTTTCCTCTAAGGTGAGGGGTGCTGCCGGCCAGGAGCTGACCTCCTCCCACACACCCTGGGTGCAGGCTGCAAGCTCCCAGCTCCTTTTGGGAGGGAGGAACCACGTCCAGGATGTTGGTTTTCCCCCCATGCAAACCTCGTTCTTGTCCTGCACCTTCCTCAGAGAATTCTCCAGAAACAGCACTCTCTAGCAAGCATCAGGGGTGGATTTCATTGACCGTTTTCCTCATTGATCATTTTGTAGGGAAAACCAGAGAGGAGGACTCCCCAGTCTCTCCAGGTGTGAGTCCCTGAGATCCCCTTCCTGCCTCCCTCTCTGGCACCACCACGAGGTGGGCCTCTCCTCCCTCCTGGAGCCTGAGATCGGCTGCCTCCTAGACCCTGGTCCCAGCCCTGCAAAACCCTGGAGGAAACCTCCCCAGCCCCCTGAAGCAGCAGCTTATTATGACTGGTTACTAATGCTGAGTTTGCCCTGGTTTCTCACTGTCCACCCAAGTTGGTTTCAATGTGTCCCCACCAGCTACATGAATTGTGTCCCTGAGAAAAGGTTGTGTAGATATCACTTTCCTCATCTTGATACAGAAATGGGGGAAACATATACAAACAAACTTAGGTACCTGGNAAAAAAAAAAAAAAAAAAGGACCTTCCTTTAAAAATAAAAAAATCGAAAATAAGAATCAGTCCTCAATTCCCACCAGGGAGAAGGCACCAACCTCTTGCTGGAGCGTGATCTGCTGTCATCCCAGTTAAGAGCCCATATCTGCTTGAGCCTCTTTCTAGACTCTCTGCTCTGGCCTATGCCTCTGTAGGGTCATCTACACGACAGTGTCAAAGTCTTGATTTCTGCAATTTTATAGAAAGCCTTGAAATCAGGTGGCGTAAATCCTCCAGCCCTGTTCTTTTTATGTTTTTTTAATTATTTGGGTTATCGTAGCCCCTTTGTACCCACTCCAGTGTTCTTGCCTGGAGAATCCCAGGGACCGGGACCCTGATGGGCTGCCGTCTATGGGGTCGCACAGAGTCAGACACGACTGAAGCGACTTAGCAGCAGCAGCAGCAGGCCCTTTGTACTTTCATATAAACTGAAAATCAGCTGTGGGGTTTCTACCCCCAGAAAAGCTGCTAGAACTACTTGCTTAGGCGGCTTTGGCTGCACTGGGCTCCGTTGCCGCGCGCAGGCTTCCTCTGGCTGCGGCGAGCAGGGCTACTCTCTACCTGGGGTGCGAGGGCCCTGCTTACGGTGGCTTCTCTTACCGGGGATCATGGGCGTAGCTGCCCCTTGGCACGTGGGATCTTCCCAGGTCAGGGGTTGAACCTGTGTCCCTCGCACTGGCAGGCAGATTCTTAACCACTAGACCACCGGGGAAGTCCAAAGCTGCTAGAATTTTTATTGGGGTTGCGTTTAAAACCTGGATCAATTTGGGAACTGCCATCTGAAGCAGGATTGAGCCTGCTAACTCAGGAACATGATATAACATTCCACTAAGATGGCCACCTTTAATTTCTGATTTTATTTTATTTTATGTTGCTTTTCAGCACACCTCTCTTGGACATTTTCTGTTAAATGTATTTACAGTATTTCATTGTCAATAGTACTACTTAAAAAAATTTGATTATCTTTTGATTCTTATTAGTGTATAGAAATGCAGTTGATTTTTGAACATTGATCTATTTTGCAGCCTGCCAAAACTGATCACTCTTGGTAGCTCTCTTATAGATCTTTTAGGATCTTCTGTACAGACAGCCTGTCACCTGTGCGTTTAGATAGCTTTTCTTCGTTCTTTCCATCGGGGTGAGTTTCATTTCTTTTTGCTGCCTTATTGCCACAGTGAAGCCTCCAGCGCCATGTTAAACAGAAGTGTGAACACAGACGTTCTTGCCTGTTTCCCAATCACAGGAAGAAAGTATCTTGTTTTCTTATCATAAATTTACACTAGCCACAGTTTTCAGTAAACCTCATTTGCTGAGCGGAAAAGTTCTTTACTAATCTTGGTTTTCTCAGAGATTTTTTTTTAATCATAAAGAGATGCGGAACTTTGTCAATGCTTTCTCTGCATCTACTGAGATGTGACTGATATGTCTTTCTTGGCACCCTCCCCAACTAACTTGCCACTCCCTCCCCTGCCCAGATTTGGTTGGAGGGGTCTGTGTGATGTGGGCAATTGTCTGACCCATTGAAGCTGGACTTGGGTGAGGGCCCACATTTCCCGGGGTGGGGGCACCTGCCAGGGAAGACTCTTCAGAATAGACCTGTCCCGGGCTGTGGGCAGGTGTGGCCCCTGACAGATTCACCTTGAGGGCAACAGGAAGGAAGCCTGACTCAAACCTGAGGCTGAGTCCCCATGCCCCCAGCGAGGCCAGAGCCAGAGCCTCTCAGAGCAGAGCCTCCAGACTGAAAGGGCCCTGCCTGGGGCCCCGGGAGCTGTTTTCCCTTTTTGCAGATAAAACCAGGATGCTCACCCATCCATAGTGGGAAGATGTCTGGACCCATCCCCCCAAGGAAGCCTACTTTAATGATGAGTCTGGGAACCATCAGCCCTCAGGCATCAAGCCTTTTCCTACCAGGCACACACTTCTGTAAAATGTGAGGTGTGTGGGTAGAGATGTGCTTGCTGGGGGCAGAAACGATGATGGCTCTTGTTTCCTGACTTCCTTCTTTCATCCCTCAATCAATATCAAATAATGTGTTCTTGCTGAGAACGCATCTAGGCAAAGCAGAGGAAGCGTCACCAGGAACACTGGGTACTGAACACAGGTCTTATGCCACCCGATTAAGCAAAAGCAATTGGCTAGGGTGTGTCCCCAGCTGGGGAAAAGCATCCGTAAGCAGTCACGGAGTGTGGGTGAGACGTGGTGATCCTCCCCAGTGTGACTGGCGCCTGGTCCAGGGTGGCCAGCTGGGGAAAAGCACCCGTAAGCAGTCACGGAGTGTGGGTGAGACGTGGTGGTCCTCCCCAGTGTGATTGGCGCCTGGTCCAGGGTGGCCAGCTGGGAAAAGCATCCGTAAGCAGTCACGGAGTGTGGGTGAGATGTGGTGGTCCTCCCCAGTGTGACTGGCGCCTGGTCCAGGGTGGCCAGCTGGGGAAAAGTACCCGTAAGCAGTCACGGAGTGTGGGTGAGACGTGGTGACTCTCCCCAGTGTGACTGCCTGGTCCAGGGTGACCCACTTGTTCAAGCTGCTTCTGTGGCAGCTTTCGTCATCAGGTGTGATCAGCCCCTTCCTGCAGAGACGCTGCCCACCCCAGGTGTGAGTGGTCTGGGCTGTGCACCCCCAGCCTCCTCACACCAGCTCTCCTGCTCCAGGTCCTAAGCTAGGAGGATGGGTGTCCTGAAGAGTGACTGATTCACCCAGGCTGTGAAGATCCGGAGAGCGGAGACCCAGCCCCCAGGAGCCTGAGCAAGAAATGGGAGCTGTTGGCCCTGGGCATTTTGAACTCACTTGTTATACAGCCTAACCCAGCAAAAGCTGACAAATATAACTTCTGGAACACCATGGGTAAATGTTTCATGTGACTTTTCAGATGGGGTGTTTGCTCCTTAATCAGATATTTAAAGCATACTTTTCATAACATTTTATTAAATATGTATTCTGTATCAGTTACTCTTCACCCTGCTTGTTTTAGAAAATTGTTCAGATTTTCTGTCTTGTATTAGCAAAAGGATAAAAGAATAGTCCAGCTGTCTGGCCAACTCATTTTGGCAACATATAGCTTTCCTTTATTAAATGCATAGAAAAAATTTGAGCGCAATTTCTGAGAAAATGCTGCTTTTTTGCTTGATATTTACCAAATTTAAAACATATTTATATAATTTTGATCATTAATAATTAATATTCATAGCAATGATATTTTAATAATTAATTTAGTCAACAATCATTTAATTTAATTGTTTTAATCAAAAAGTTTTAGAGACTTCCTCAGCAGTCCAGTGGTTAAGGCTCCGCTTTCCAATGCAGGGGGCTCAGCTTTGGTCCCTGGGTGTGGTTAATTTTTTTAATGTTAAAAAAAGAAATAAAAATGTTTTAATACTAGAGCTTCATGGTTATTGGGAAAAATGTATTTTTAATTTTAATATATGTAAATATTGTCATTTGTGATAGGATTAGGAGGAGACAGAATAATGACAGGGTGATCCATGAGAGGCTTTTCAGCATGAAAATATACACATTAGGACAGACATAGGTGGAGGAAATGGAAAAGAATTAGGAGTTAAAAGAAAGGAAGGGAACATGCACATTTTCTGACAGGTAATGCTTATGATGTACTTTCTAAGTTAATATTAGTAAGGGATTCATTATGATATTTACAGTTTAACAAACACTTTTGGAATATAGAAGTAACAGTTTAGTTTAAATTTATTATTTATAATATCCTGGAAATTATAGACTTGGCAACGTTTTAAAACATGACTAAAATGTTTATGTGTAAACTCAAAATGTGTGAGGTCTACCCAGTTTCTCCAAAATCTTTCAGAGGAAGCGAGGATCACAGACCCACAGCTTGCCTGTCTGTGTCAGCGGGAAAGGCCCCAGTGACCCAACCTTTAACCCTTGGAAAGCTTGACCCCATGAGTCACAGTCCTGGAATCTGGCCCCAAACCCTCAGGAATGATGAAATGTGCTGAGAGGCAGAAGGAGGGCTCCCAGAGGAGGTCTCAGCATCCCTGGGGACCATCCTTCCCCCTGGAAGCATCCCTGGGGACCATCCCATCTCCTGAAGCCATGGCAGGCCCAGCCCTTCTTCCCCATCCTCCACCTGCATCATCTGATGTCCTTTCCTCGTCTGAAGCGCTTCCCCAGTTTTCCCCTCACTCTCCTGATGGAGGTGCGTTCCTAAACTTGGACCCAACCCCTCTGACTGCGCTCCGCGTATCCCTAAAGCCTCGTTTCCCACCACCTCATGTAGCTGACCTTCAGAGCGGACTGTAGGGGGTGTCAGCAAAGGCCCGGGGGAAAGGGGAGAAGCATGGCCTACAGGGTGCGACAGGGGCTGGCAGGAGCCGAGGGGCAGCTGCAGACAAGGACACGCGTGGGCTGGGTCCCGAGGGTGGAGGGCCAGAGAAGGGGACCACGGCTGCGGCCCCCGGGGCCTCATGGTGCCTCCTGGCTCCATCCCTTCGCAGCTTCTCATCTGCCCATCAGTGTCCCAGGAGCGCTGAAGTTCTTCCTGTCACATATGCCTTAAACAAAATCTCCAGTCCTGATGGGAAATGAACACTTCCTGCAAATACATGTATAGAGAGAGAGAGAGAGAGTAATGAACTCCAGAATCATCAAATTTCTCCTGTCTTTCTCTCCAAGTGCAATGCAACCTAAATTCAAATAATAGAAAATCTACTGGTTAGCTGGGGGGAATTTGTTTAAGTTTCTATTGTGTATTGGAGTGTAACCGATTAACAAACAATGTTGTGGTAGTTTCAGGTCAACAGTGGAGGGCGTCAGCCACACACACACATGTATCCGTCCTCCCCTAAAGTTTTGTTTTTCAGCATGGAATCTTCCCACTCAGGGGCAGGGCCTACCTCTGGACTCCTGCAGAGGTCTTGCTGCTGCTAAGTTGCTTCAGTCGTGTCCGACTCTGTGACCCCACAGACGGCAGCCATCAGGCTCCCTTGTCCCTGGGATTCTCCAGGCAAGAACACTGGAGTGGGTCGCCATTTCCTTCTGGCTCCTAACAAAGTACTGAGATTCTATTTGCGAAGGTTTTGCACATTCCGTATTATTGTATTCTTGGCTTTTTCTGACCATGCTGCACAGACTTTTATTACATTTTTTCCTTTTTTTTTTGGCTCTTAAATAAAATGGAATAGATGAGTTTTCTAATAGAAAATCATCCGGCATTTCTGCGATACATCCTTCCTGCTGTGGACATAGTATTCGTTTAATAGACAAAGAGATTGACTCGCAAGTATTTTATTTTGTATTCTTGGGCTTCCCTTCCTAAGTGACACAGTATTTTTCTTTTTTGCATTATTCTTGTTAATTTTGAGAATTAAAGTTATAGAGATATGTTTATAAAATATATTAGAAATGTTTGATCTTTTCCCATATCTTACATCATTGTGGAACACACAGGAATCATATGTCCTACTGATGCTTGAAATAATTCAACCCAGTTCATTTAAACTTGGCACCTATTTTGGAAATAATGCTCTCATGATGTTTTCAAATCTTTGCTTTTGGTTTGTTTAGATTTTAGTGTTTCTGAAACTAATGTTGTGATTTATATTTTTTTAATTTATCCATTTCATTAAGACTTAAAATTTTTTATGTCATTTCCCACCATGTATCATAATTTGTTTTCTCCATTCCTAATTTTCTCTTTTTTCTCTTTCTTAAAAAGTTAGACTCGCCAGTGATTTTGTCAATTTTTTAATCTTATTAAAAAGAACCAACTCTTGATTTTGTTTTTAATTCCACTACATTTTTCAAATTGGAATTTCTAAATTCTTTTATTCTTTTCTTTTCTAGTTTTCATGTTTCCTATGTTCAGTGTCTTTATACAAGGTCTTCCTTATTTGATGTTTAAGTTGTTTAACCCCAGAATTGTTCTGTGGCTAAAGCTCTGACCTCAGCAGCTAGTAGTGAGTTTTAGGATAGAGGGCCGTCTTTGGTGCGTTTAGACAACACACTGAAATTGCCATGTCTACTGTCACGTTATTAGTCTCTACATAGCCTGCTATGACAAACCTAGAGAGTGTATTAAAAAGCAGAGACATCAATTTACTGACAAAGTCCATATAGTTTTCCCTGTAGTCATGTACAGATGTGAGAGTTGGACCATAAAGAAGGCTGAGTGCCCAAGAATTGATACTTTTGAATTGTGGTGCTAAAGGAGACTCTTGAGAATCTCTTGGACTAATCAAACCAGTCCATTCTAAGTAATCAACTCAATATTCATTGGAAGGACTGGTGCTGAAGCTGAAGCTCCAATAGTTTGGCCACCTGATGCAAAGAGTCAACTCTTTGGAAAAGACCCTGATGCTGGGAAAGACTGAGGGCAGAAGGAGAAGCGGACAACAGAGGATGAGATGGTTGGATGGCATCACCGACTCGATGGACATGAGTTTGAGCAGACTCTGGGAGTTGGTGATGGGCAGGGAGGCCTGGTGTGCTGCAGTCCATGGGGGTCGCAAAGGGTCAGACACGACTGAGCAACTGAGCGACAACAACTGGCCAACACTGGAGCCCTTTCCTGCCCTCTCCAAAAGCATCCATTGTTTGCTTATCTTAGAGCACAGAGAAACTTATATACAACTGTAATGATCTTTTCCTGTCTGTGTACCCCACCAAATTTCACACTGTAGAAGGACGTTCTTATAATGATTAGGCATAAATCCTCGGATACAGTGACTGGCATTTAAACAACTGTGATAAGAGTAACAACACTAACCTTTATTCTGTGCTTACCAGGCAACATGCTAAGACTTTCTTGCACATGATCTCGTTTAACTCTCAAAAGAGCCCTAAGAAGTCAGCACTCTCTCAGCCCCATTTTACAGATGAGATCACCAAGGTTCAGAGCTGGGGGTTGCCCAGTAAGTGGGAAAGTTGGGATGCAGACCAGGCAGAGGTTGAGGCTTAAATCCTACCTGTTCTGAGATTTAATGAGTCAGCAAATGAGTTTGCACGTCCTTGGCTCTGGGTGTTCTTATGAGAAGATGTTATTTTATCTTGCAATTATTTAATCGATCCTTTCCCCACTTAAAATGGAAAGGGCACAGAGGTCTCTCTTCTCTTCTGTCCTGGCTTCAAATAATGCAGTTAAGATTCCCTTTCTCAGCCCTGTTTTGCAACCTGTAACATTTTCTTCTCTGTTTCTTTTCGTGTTTCCTCTTCTCCCATTAGGAAGTCAGTCCGCTGCTTTCCCAGCACAGAATACGTGCCAGGCATTCCCTTCTAGACCCTGGGCCCCTGCTGGCAGCCTCCTGACCTCAGCAATTCGCCGGAACCAGGGATGGGACATCGAACCTTTTCAACCTTCCAGCCACGACTGGAACACCAGGTGTCTGAGCAAGAGAAGTTTAAACTACTCCTGCGATGCGTCGCCTCCTGCCTTCGCTTCCCACAGCAGACAGGGAGGCCTCCCCACCACGCAGCAACTTGGCTCGGGAGGCTGTCAGACCACGGTGGGGGCAGTGCTTCGGACATCGGCTGTGCTGCGTCTGTGCTCTGTTACTAAACACTGATGGGACCACCGGCCTCGGGTGCCTTTAACCTCAAATGCGTCCTGACGCCCCTTCTGGGGGACCCGGTTATGACCCAGCGGACCCAGCGAGGGGCCCATCCCAGCCCTGTCCGTCAGTCTCCCCACATCAGCCCACCTCCGGCTCCATGCTTTGTTCCCACTGCCTGCATCCACACCCCCCCATCACCCCCCCCACCCGCCCTCCCAGCATGCTGGCCCCCGCAGAGCTGGCTTCGACCCCGGGATTTCTGTGGGAACTCTGATGCTGACCCCTCATCGAGCCTCCTGCAGGCTCAGCCCCCTCCCCTCCTCGCCCCGAGGCCTCTCCATCGCCATCACCCGTGAGCTGTGGGTGCATCTCCGGCTGGGCTGGGCTTGTCCGCCCTCTGTTCTAACACAGTGCCCACACACCGTGGAGTTTCTGATGCCTGTTGAGCGTGTGCCTAAGCGATCTCACTGCGCAGAACCTCTGGTGAGCAGCACAGCCCACCCCCGCCCCCCCTGTATCCTGACTGTGCCTATCCAAGAGGGGGACCCCCCCAAGGCAGGCCTGCTAACCCCCAGCTCACGCTGGGGTGTGGGCCTTGGAGCAGTCAGGTCTAGAACCTTCCTGGCCCTTCTCTCTCCTGCTGAGAATCTGTTTCCACACTGCACCATGATTCTCCCAACCAGGACGCCCGGATTTCCAATCCCACTCGTCCCATGAGCCTGCCCTACAGGCCGCAGTGCATTGAACGGGGACCCCAAAATACACCCCGCTCTTCCCCCTGGTCTGTGTGGATGCGAGCATGTTTGGGGAAAGGGTCTCTGTGGATGGGGGGGCTTCCCTGGTGGCTCAGTGGTAAGGAGATGTGGAATTATTTGATTCCCGGGTTTGGAAGATCCCCTGGAAAAGGAAATGGCAACCCACTCCAGTCTTCTTGCCTGGGAAATCCCATGGACAGAGGAGCCTGGTGGGCTACAGTCCATGAGGCTGCAGAGAGTCGGACACGATTTAGCGACCCAGCAATAACAAGATGGGATTAAGTTAAGAGTCTTGAGATGAGCCTATCCTGGTTTCGCTGGATGGGCCCCAAGTCCAATGACAAGAGACTTGATCAGAAAAGAAATGGAAGAGAGACCCAGAGGCAGAGATGGAGCAACGAAGCTGAGGACTGTGCCTGTACCAGGAGCTGGCGAGAGACGAGCGTCTTCTCCTGGGGCCTCTGGAGGGTCACGGCCCTGCGGAGCCTTTGATTTTAAACTCCTGGCCCAGAACAGCGAGGAGGGAACTGTCTGCTGTCTCCAGCTGCCCCGTTTGTGGTCGTCTGTTGCAGCAGCACCAGGATACTGATACATGGACCCGGTGGTCCTGGACACCACCTCTTCTCCCACCCTGCCGGCCGCCTTCCTCCACCACGAGGGGCTCCCATCCAACCCCAATGGCCCCCCAGATTTCTGTACAGCTGCCTTCACACCGAGGTCCACCTGGCCCGCCCTGGCCAAAATGCAGACCGCCTGCACCCCTCAGCAGCTGCACCCCACCTCCGTCCCCACAGTGGCCACTGTCCAGCTCACTGCTGCCCTTCGCCTGTGAGCCGACCCCCTCCACCCACCAGAACACAGCCCACTAGGCCAGAGATCTTGATATGTTTTCCTTTCTTCACTGATGTATTCCTGGAACAAAACCTGGCTCCTAGTAGGTACCCATCATACACTGGTGAATGAACAAATGAGACCTTCAAGGGCAGAAAGGCAGGCTCTCCTGGGAGAGCTCAGAGAAAGGAAGGGCAGGCTCCTGGTCAGGGCTGAAGCCCCCAGCCGTGCTGGCTCTCCGGCCCCGCCTCGCTCTCCGATGCACCGAGGATTATCACCGCTGCTTCCCGGCGGGAGGAGGAGGAGGAAGCAGCCTGCGTGAGGTTCCTGGACCCGCAGACGCACTCAGATCAGATGTTCTGCATGTGCAAGGGAAAGCCTGCCCCCTTTCCTAAATATCCCCTTGTTTTTGTGTGGATCCGTTTCATATATTAAGTGTAAGAGCAGATGGGGAGGCATGCGATATTTTCTCAGTAAATACCGATCAGGGCTGGGACAGGCGTCCATGCCAGCTGACCTGCAAGTGGAAGGGCCCCAAGGGCTCTTTACAGCTAAAATAACGTGTTGTAAATTTTTGGTGCTCACTGTAGCTAGGGCGGGCTCACCCCGCTGCTCTCCCCATGCCATTAATTACTTCAGCGGAGGAAGCCGGCTCAGGACTCCCACCAAGGTGATTTAACTCTCAGGGTTGCTCGGTATTCGGGAAGGTGTTTTTCTTATCCTCAGCATCTCCCCTCTGCAGCCAAGAAATTCCTCAGAAGGGGGAGGCTGGGGAGCTGCTTTGGAGTCCCACAGGCAGGCAAAGCGCCCAGGTGCCCGGGAGCAAAGCCTGTCCCTCTGAGCTCCTGGGAGGGAGCTCTGTGCTAAACGCAGGAAGGGGGCCCATGGAGCCAGGACCTAGTCCTCCTGCAGGGGCCAAGGCAGAGGACTGCAATGGCCCCAACGTGAAGTTAGGAGACAGGCTCGCAGAGGCTGAGACCTGCATGCTAAGTGGCCAACCCAGGATGCGGCTCCCAGTTCCTGTGGTGACCCCAGGGCGTGCCCCTGCCGAGGGAAGTGCTCTAGGCCGTTTGCAGCCCCGGTGAGCCCCCCACGACCCCTACTTGTTTCCACCCCCCCAGGGTCTTTGGGGCTCCTGCGGTCAAGACCACCTCTGCCAGCGTCAGCTGTGTCCTAAGTCCTGGAACCGGCAGGGGGTTGTCATCGGCCCTTGGTGACAGGCTCTCTGTTTAATTAAGTGTTCCCGAGGCCACCCAGGGTGCCTCGAGCCCTCAGCTCTGGTGTGCACCTCCAACTACAGCTATCACCGGGAGATGATTAGAAAATCCACCCGAACCGAGATAAAGGGTCCCGTACATCATCCCTGAGATCGTGATGGTGGCCAGCGTTCAGACATCTCGGTTCCACCTTAGACTGGAGGCGTCAGCTCCTCAGGCAGGCCCACGTGGCCCTGCTGTTCCGTTTCCAGGCTCCCTCCCTCACCCGTTGGTCTGGGGCCTCTGGTCCCAGGGTCGCCTCCACGCCCCCACCCCCTTCTCCATCATCCCGGTGCCCCAGTCCCTGTGCTTTCTCACCAGTAGGCGTTTTCTTTCCTCTGCAGCTTCCTGAGCTGGTACCTGTGGCACACGCCCGGACGTGTTCGTGGTGGACGCTCTGCACCCGTGACTCTCTCACGAAGGCGCAAGCGTCTCTCGCCCTCGTCTGCCTCCTGTCCCCTGCCAGGACCACTGGGATGTCTCCTGGTTTCCACCCTTCCCAACCAGAGTGGGCTTTATACGCACTGACTCTCAGGCAAGTGGCTCAGCCTCTCTGCACACACACTCACATGCACTCTATGTCCGGAGACGTGTTTTTTTAAACCCACTGACCTACATTCTCCTATCTCACAGCCATCCAAATGCAGAATGCCTCTAGCGGCAGGGCTGCCAATAAAAACATGCTTCCTGGGGCGCCCGCTCTGCCCTCATGCAGTGCGGCTCTGCCCAGCCTTCGCCTGTTTCTGCCAGCACAGCCAGGCTCCTCTGAGGCTGGGCTCCCGGGACACCACCTCTGTGAGGCCTCCTGGGTTTCTGCTGGGAAACTGCCTCCATTTCCCCACTGCACCTAGCTTTGCCCCAAGCCTGCGGTACCTGTCCATCTCCATAAATATTTGGTGAATTTAATCTCTTATGTTGGAGAGGCCCAGCTGACCAGGGAAACCCTAAAGCCTCTTTTCTTCTGGGTTGAAAATTCTAGAGCAGATTCAGCGTTCAAGGTGAGGCCCAGATCTGTTAGGAGTTGTTGGATGTGGTAGGGAGAGCTGACGCCTGGGGCCTTGAAGGCTCTCTTGTTAACTAAGTGGCTGTGGGTCCTGGGGGAGGATGTCAGACACCCACCCCACCAGCTCCATCTGCCTCCGTTCCGGTGGGGGGAGGAGTCATTCCTTTCTGCACACATTGTAAGGTTTCATTTGTACATAAAACAGTGACTTGGGGCGAGCAGGTGCTTCTCAGATAGTCAGGGGGCAGCTGGCCCCTGCATACCCCTCTGCCCGAGTGATCCTGGGGCCTCTGCCAGCTCCATGGGGCCTCAGTCCTGTACAGAAGGCCGAGCTCCTGGCCTGCATCACTCCAGGTACATGTGAGAGCCCGGTAGGGTGATGTACGTGAGAGTGATTTGGCAAGACGGAAGTTCGCACAGACAGACCCTCACACGTCCAGGCCACCATCCGCAGCCCTGAGGGAGAAGGAGGACGTTCTGAAGGCCTCACCAGCCTCCCCTCTGTGGGTCCCACACCCAGGAGAAAGGGGGACACCTCCGGCCCCTCTGACGTAAAACCCCAGCGGCCGCTTCTCCATCTGCAGGGTCAGCTCCCTGGAAGCGCCGTCCTGAGGACCCCACAGGAGACACGGCCTGCGGCTCAGCCCCCCTAGTCTTCCCCAAGTCTGGCACCCAGCCTGAGCCATAATCCGCGCCGCCGCTGAAGCCCGACCAGCTGACCTCCCAGTTCCTTCTCAAAATACCCCTGACAGCTCCCTGGATGAGAACGCAATGGCACTAAATGAAAATTTATGTGACAAGGCCTTCCAGGAAAGAACTGGGGCTGTGGCAAGTTTGCTTAAAAATGAATGCATCGACCTGGGGCCGGCCTGGCCACCTCTGCCACCCTGGCCTTGGGGAGGGCAGCTGGGGCCACGGCCATAGGCCCCGGCTCCCCGGGTCCCCTCGAGGCTCCGGGTGCCCCACCCCGGGGCAGGTCCAGCTTCCTCCTGGCTTCCCCCAGGCCTTCCCTACATGCACGGCCTCCTCAGGCACGTCTGTCCGGGGCCCTCTCCTGGGAAGGGCAGCCGGGCCATCAAGCCCCCCAGAGGTGCCGCAGCTCCAGAAGGCACTCCTCACCTTGTGACCAGCTCTCAGCAACTTTGCAGGACCGCAAAGCCGCCTCCCAGAAACCACGTGCAGAGTGGCTCACACAAGGGACTCTGGACCTGAAAAGAGAGAAGCACATCCTATAAACTGTCCTTGAGCTTGTGACCCGCCACGGAGCTGAGTGCACACACACGCACACACACACACACACACACTCAGAGACACACACACACACAGACACACACAGACACAGAC
>SJYQ01001115.1:7816-22206 GCA_006410935.1 Redunca redunca | reverse complement strand
CGGAAGACAGCAGGTGAATGTGAATGAAAAAGGTCACTTTGTTCAAATAGGAAAATAGCTGTGATGTGATTTTCATAACTGTCAATCATATTTATCCACATAAACGTAGATAGTGACAAAGTTAATAATAAAATGAAACACTTCCTGTTGGATATCTAGGAGAAACGGTAAAAGAGCTCCTTCTGGGAATCCATCCAGCCATCTCCAGTGACCATTTAGTTCTCATTCCAATAAATAAGATATTAACCTTATTTTACTTCCGTTCAGTTCAGTTTAGTTCAGTCACTCAGTCGTGTCTGACTCTTTGCAACTCTATGGACTGCAGCATGCCAGGCTTCCCTGTCCATCACCAACTCCCGGTGTTTACTCAAACTCATCTCCATCGAGTCAGTGATGTCATCCAACCTTCTCATCCTCTGTCATCACCTTCTCCTCCTGCCTTCAGTCTTTCCCAGCATCAGGGTCTTTTCCAATGAGTCAGTTCTTCGTATCACGTAGCCAAAGTAATGAAGTTTCAGCTTCAGCATCAGTCCTTCCAATGAATATTCAGGACTGATTTCCTTTAGGATGGACTGGTTGGATCTCCTTGCAGTCCAAGGGACTCTCAAGAGTCTTCTTCAATACCACAGTTCAGAAGCATTAATTCTTCAGTACTCAGCTTTCTTTATACTATCACATCCATTCATGACTACTGGAAAAACCATAGCTTTGACTAGACGGACTTTTGTCGACAAAGTAATGTCTCTGCTTTTTAATATGCTGTTTAGGTTTGTCATAGCTTTTCTTCCAAGGAGCAGGAGTCCTTTAATTTCATGGCTGCAGTCACCATCTGCAGTGATTCTGGAGCTCGCCCAAAATAAAGTCTCTCACTGTTTCCATTGTTTCCCCCATCTATTTGCCATGAAATGATGGGACCAGATGCCACGATCTTAGTTTTCTGAATGTTGAGTTTTAAGCCAACTTTTGCACTCTCCTCTTTCATTTTCATCAACAGGCTCTTTAGTGCTTCTTTGCTTTCTGCCATAGGGTGGTGTCATCTGCATATCCGAGGTTATTGCTATTCCTCCCGGCAATCTTCATTCCAGCTTGTGCTTCATCCAGCCCAGCATTTCACGTTATGCACTCTGCGTATAAGTTAAATAAGCAGGGTGACAATATACAGCCTTGGTGTACTCCTTTTCCTATTTGGAACCAGTCTGTTGTTCCATGTCCAGTTCTAACTGTTGCTTCTTGACCTGCATACAGATTTCTGAGGAGGCAGGTCAGGTAGTCTGGTATTCCCATCTCTTGAAGAATTTTCCACATTTGTGTTGTGATCCACACAGTCAAAGGCTTTGGTGTAGTCAATAAAGCCAAAGTAGATGTTTTCCTGGAACTCTCTTGCTTTTCTATGATCCAGTAGATGTTGGCATTTTGATCTCTGGCTCCTCTGCTATTTTAAAATCCAGCCTGAACATCTGGAAGTTCACAGTTCACATACTGTTGAAGCCTGGCTTGGAGAATTTTGAGTATTACTTTGCTAGCATGTGACATCAGTGTAATTTCGTGGTAGTTTGAACATTATTTGGCATTACCTCTCTTTGGGATTGGAATGAAAATAATCCTGTGGCCACTGCTGAAATCTTTCCAAATTTGTTGGCATACTGAGTGCAGGACTTTCATAGCATCATCTTTCACGATTTGAAATAGCTCAACTGGAATTCCATCACCTCCACTAGCTTTGTTCATAGTGATGCTTCCTAAGGCCCACTTGACTTCACATTCCAGGATGTCTGGCTCTAGGTGAGTGATCACACCATCGTGGTTATCTGGGTCATTAAGATCTTTTTTGTAGAGTTCTTCTGTGTATTGTTGCCACCTCTTCTTAATATCTTCTGCTTCTGTTAGGTCCATACCATTTCTGTCCTTTATTGTGCCCATCTTTGCATGAAATGTTCCCTTGGTATCTCTAATATTCTTGAAGAGACCTCTAGTCTTTCCCATTCTATTGTTTTCCTCTGTTTCTTTGTACTGATTGCTGAGGAAGGCTTTCTTATGTCTCCTTGCTATTCTTTGGAACTTTGCATTCAAATGGGTATATCTTTCCTTTTCTCCTTTGCCTTTAGCTTCTTTTCTTTTCTCAGCCATTTTTAAGGCCTCCTCAGACAACCATTTTGCCTTTTTATGTTTCTTTCTCTTGGGGATGGTCTTGATCACTGCCTTNACCTGAATGGCCTAGTGGTTTTCCCTACTTTCTACAATTTAAGTCTGAATTTTGCTATAAGGAGTTCATGATCCGTGCCACAGTCAGCTTCCAGTCTTGTTTTTGCTGACTGTATACTGCATCTCCCTCTCTGGCTGCAAAATCTGATTTTGTTATTTACCATCTGGTGATGTCCATGTGTAGAGTCTTTTCTTGTGTTGTTGGGAGAGGGTCTTTGCTATGACCAGTGCGTTCTCCTGGAAAAACTCTGTTAGCCTTTGCCCTGCTTCATTTTGTACTCCAAAGCCAAATTTGCCTGTTTTTCCAAGTATCTCTTCACTTCCTTCTTTTGCATTCTGGTCCCCTATAATGAAAAGAACATCTCTTCTGGGTGTTAGTTCTAGAAGGTCTTGTACGTCTTCATAGTACTGTTCAACTTCAGCTTCTTCAGCATTACTGGTTGGGGCATAGACTTGGATTACTGTGATACTGAATGCTTTGCCTTGGAAATGAACAGAGATCATTCTGTCATTTTTGAGATTGCATCCAAGCACTGCATTTTGCACCCCTGTTGACTATGAAGGCTACTCCATTTCTTCTAAGGGGTTCTTGCCCACAATAGTAGATATAATGGTCATCTCAGTTAAATTCACCCATTCCAGTCTATTTTAGTTAACTGATTTCTAAAATATTGATGTTCACTCTTGCCATATCTTGTTTGACCACTTCCAATTTACCTTGATTCATAGATCTAACATTCCAGGTTCCTATGCAATATTGCTCTTGACAGCATCAGACTTTACTTCCATCACTAGTCACATCCACAACTGGGTGTTGTTTTTGCTTTGGCTCTGTCTCTTCATTTTTTTTCTGGAGTTATTTCTCCACTGTTCTCCAGTAGCATACTGGACACCTACTGACCTGGGGAGTTCATCTTTCAGTGTCCTATCTTTTTGCCTTTCTATACTGTTCATGGGGTTCTCAAGGCAAGAATACTGAAGTGATTTGCCATTTTTATTTTAGTTATATACTATAAATGTGGTTAGGTACCCTTTTGGGAGAAAATCTACTTATCCAAAGTTGTTCTATCATGATAGGTTAGATATGGTCAATAAGCCCTAACTTGAGCCTGAACTAATTACTGCACCCAAAGACTTGGTTTCTGCTACTTGTTAAGTACTACAGTGAATGTGTACACAGTATCGCCTCTAATTTTTTTCTGAATACTCAGTTCCATTCTGACTCTGACATTACAATTTCTGATTCCAAAACAGAGCTTCATGGGATAAATTTCCAAAAAGTAAAGATCATGAATCATATATTATTACTTGGTCCATATAATAAAATCACAAAATATTAACCTAGAAGAGACCATAGTGATCATTTTATTTGTTTTATTATTTATATATATGGACACTAAGGCCTAAAGATTTTAAAGGACTCATAGAGTGAGTCAACAGCAGAGAAAAACCTAAACTTGGACTTCTGAGATCCTAATATACATGTTTTCTATGAATTAAGTTGCTTTTATTACATGTGGAAAAAAGTTTTTAAGTTGTTTCTTTCTAGGATTTTGGTTAACTCAGATAGACACTTGATTAAATCCTAAATTCTGGATTTTTTTTCTGAATGTTTTCTCTACCTTATACACTTGCACCATTGTAACAACAACAACAACAAAAGCTAAGTAATAAAATATTTTATATCATCCAAATATCACCCTGACTCCTTCATCCCTGAAATTGTTCTAAGGTGCATTTTAGCTTAGATTTTCTAACATTATCCTCTCTGGAGCCCATTCTGAGAAGGGGTAAAGAAGAAAGCCCAGGTTAGAGAATAATGGGGACCTGTAAGTGCACAAAGGCACTCTCAGTCCTCTCAACAGGGCTATCTTACTGGGAAAAAGCCATCAAAAGTTGCAATTTCTCCTAAGACTTATACCAGAGCTACCTGGCACATCAATTTAGATTGACTGTTTGGCTGTGTGGTTGTTATAAGTAGACTACAGGGTTTCATTCACAATTGTAAACTCCACAGTATGCCATAGGACTTCTTTTGGTCCCTGCTTCTTGGTTCATATATCATTTCTAACCCATCAGTCTCTATCCAACAATAAGTATTTGGCAAGTACTTTGTGTGCCAGGAACTGTGCTGGCAGTGAAGTTACAGAGATAAACAAAATAAACCAGCTACCATCCCCATGAAGCTAATATCCTAATCTGGCATAAGAAGAAAGAAAGATAATAACTGGTCTTGATAAAGAATCTGAGGGAAAATAAAATGTTAACATGATAAGACCTGACTAACTTCTATGAGATGTCTTAAGTTAAATAAATGGGCCAAGAAGAATCATTCTGAAAAGGTACTATTTGAACTGATTCCCTAAAGGGATAGCAAGTTGATGCAGCTGGCGAATAGTGAGCATAGGATTGCAGCATGAGTAAGAGACGGAGGCAGTGCTGATCATACAAGGCCTTAGCGACCGCAGAAAGAGGGTTTGATTTTATTGTTAGTGGAGTAGAAAGCCATTGAAGGACTATGAAGGGACTGACCTTTTTATAATCTCAAAATATAAAACTGGAAAAGATCACAATTATTATTCTGTTTAAATATTTTATTATAGTGATAAAGGCAGCAATGCTCAGACAGTCAAAGTGATGAGTAGAGTAACTAAATGGCAAAGCAGAGCCTAAACTTGGGTTTCTGAGCTCAAGAGAAAGACAAACAAAGGCAAAGTTGAGAAACAAAGTCATTTTGCCCAGATTTTGAAGTTATTCTCAACTCTAGGATATATTTTATCAAAAATTACCAAAATAAGGAGACTAGGGTAAAATTCTAATAATCACAATGTCTAAGAGTTGATCTAGGCTCCAGCACTTATAGCTTTATGCCCATGGCATAGTCTTTTAAACACTCTGAGTCTCAGACTGACCTTTCTATAAATTGTATAAAACAGAGGAAATAACACTTACCCTGTGTATTTTATAATATCATGTGTGATAATATACATAGTAATACATAGTAAAGTGTATAAAGTGTCTAAGAAATGCACACAATCACAGAAATCAGGTAAGTGTACATGAAACTTTATTTACCTTTCCAAAACTAAACATAATCTAGATTTCTGGTCCTCTAGTTTCACTGATTGGAGAAGGCAATGGCACCCCACTCCACTACTCTTGCTTGGAAAATCCCATGGACGGAGGAGCCTGGTGGGCTGCAGTCCATGGGGTCGCTAGGAGTCGGATATGACTGACGCGACTTCACTTTCACTTTTCACTTTCATGCATTGGAGAAGGAAATGGCAACCCACTCCAGTGTTCTTGCCTGGAGAATCCCAGGGACGGGGGAGCCTGGTGGGCTGCCATCTCTGGAGTCACACAGAGTCGGTCAAGACTGAAGTGACTTAGCAGCAGCAGCAGCAGCAGTTTCACTGATAGCATAAAACTTAATTCAATCACTTTCATATTTTCTTTTCTTAACCTCTCTGTGTTAGTCAATTCTTTATTCTTCCCTTTTCCCATCTTCTTACATCTGATTCAGGGTGATTGGAAAGGCTGGTGAAAGGGGTTGATCTAAGTTCTCTGAGAGGGTGAAAAAGGGTCATATATAGATATGAATATGTCTTTATATCAGGGAGGTATGGGATATCAGATTCCCAAACCATCCCATCTTTAGCCTCTGCTGAGCTATAACTCATGTCATTTGACTTTCTACAAGATAGGCTGGCATCTATTGATGTCTGTTAGCTTGCTATGGTCCTTGACTACCAGGTCCATACATGTATTCTATGCCAATTCTAACCTCAGACTCCTCTCAGTAATTTAGTGTTCCAACCACCATGAAGTGAAGAGGAATGCTAGGCAGCTTTCCTATACCACACTGGGATGCTTGCAGCTGAATGAGACTGCTCATCCCTCCAAACTTAGCCAATACTACCGCCTATCAGCATCAAGCTAGACACTGATCTTCTCCAGAAGAATTGCCAGAGAATCATGATTCAGGTTCCCTCTATTCTGGGCTCAACCAAACTTATCTCATGTTTTTATCAATCCTTTAATCTTACAGAGGGCAAGATATGGAATTCCCACATTAACGATATGTATTAAGAGTACACATTAAAAAGTCTTATTTTTCATCTCCTTATCCTCAACATCAATTTCTCTTAGTGATAACCAGCTCTTATCCTAAAAGTTTCATGCTCTGGGTTCTCAGTCTTTTAGACTTTTGATATTCAATCTCTATTTTTTTCCATCTCTGTTCTTTTTCCATAAAGAAACTCAGGTAATTGCGTTGGCTTTCAAGATTATTGCCATAGTCAAAAAAAAGAAAATGTAAGTCATCATTAAGGTTCTACACAAATTCCATTTTTCCTTTGAAAAATATGGTAACATGAACTTTCCCACTTATTTCGAAGTTACAGTTATCATGATACCTGCTTTGGTCAATGAAATGCAAGAGAATGGTACATATATACAATGAAATATTACTCAGCCATAAAAAAGAAGGAAATCATACCATTTGCAGTTACATGGATGGACCCAGAGGTTATCATACTGAATGAAGTAAGTCAGACAGAGAAAGACAAATATCATATGATACTGCTTATATGTAGAATCTTTTAAAAAGGTACAAATGAACCTATTTCCAAACAGAGATAGAGTCACAGATGTAGAAACAAACTTGTGATTACCAAGAAGAAAAGTGGGAAGGGATAAATTGAGAATTGGTATTGACATATATACACTGCTGCTGCTGCTGCTGCTGCTAAGTCACTTCAGTTGTGTCCAACTCTGTGCGACCCCATAGACGGCAGCCACCAGGCTCCCCCGTCCCTGGGATTCTTCAGGCAAGAACACTGGAGTGGGTTGCCATTTCCTTCTCCAATGCATGACAGTGAAAAGTGAAAGTGAAATCACTCAGTTGTGTCCAACTGTTCACGACCCCATGGACTGCAGCCTACCAGGCTCCTCCGTCCATGGGATTTTCCAGGCAAGAGTACTGGAGTGGGTTGCCATTGCCTTCTCCCATATATACGCTACTATATATAAAATAGATAACTAAGAAGAACCTACTATATAGTACTCAATACTCTGTAAAACAACTATACTCCAACAGATGTTAAATATAAAAAAGAAAAGAAGTGCAAGAGGAAGCAACATGTCACTTCTGGCCAGAAGTAAAATCCAGCGTACATTTTCACTTCAGTTCAGTTCAGTCGCTCAGTCATGTCTGACTCCTTGCAACCCCATGGACTGCAGCACACTAGACTTCCCTGTCCATCACCAACTCCTGGAGTTTACTCAAACTCATGTCTATCGAGTCAGTGATGCCATCCAACCATCTCATCCTCTGTAGTCCCCTTCTCTTTCCACCTTCAATCTTTCACAGTATCAGGGTCTTTTCAAATGAGTCAGCTCTTCGCATCAGGTGGCCAAAATATTGGAGTTTCAGCTTCAACATCAGTCCTTCTGATGAATATTCAGGACTGATTTCCTTTAGGATGGACTGGTTGTATCTCCTTGCAGTCCAAGGGACTCTCAAGAGTCTTCTCCAATACCACTGTTCAAAAGCATCAATTCTTCAGTGCTCAGCTTTCTTTATAGTCCAATTCTCATATCTATACATGACTACTGGAAAAACCATAGCCTTGACTAGATGGACCTATCCAACAAAGGAATGTTTGGACAAAGGTATGTTCCAGACAAAGTAATATCTCTGCTTTTTAATATACTGTCTAGGTTGGTCATAACTTTTCTTCCAAGGAGTAAGTGTCTTTTAATTTCACAGCTACAGTCACCATCTGCAGTGATTTTGAAGCCCCAAAAAATAAAGTCTGTCACTGTTTCCACTGTTTCCCCATCTATTTGCCATGAAGTGATGGGACTGGATGCCATGATCTTAGTTTTCTGAATGTTGAGCTTTGAGCTTTAAGCCAACTTTTTCACTCTCTTCTTTCACCTGTATAGTGTACATTTTACTGTATCCCATTTCAACAGCCCTAATTATAGAAGGATGTGTTGAAATGGAGCCTTCATTAGGCTGGGTCACTGATTTTAATAAACAGAACTCCCTTTCCTCACATGTTCACAATGTTTGACATCTAGTATGAACAAGAAATAAAGCTATTCTGGATTAAGCCACTGAGATTTGAGGGGGTTTTTGTTACTGTAGATTAGTCTAGACTATCCTGAATGATAAATAAATCTGTCTGGAACTTTAATTCAGTTGTATGAAAACCTCTACTGATGTATATAAATATTGCTGATTTAATTTGGAGAGCTATGGAGGAAAAGAAATTAGGGGAAAAATCGAGTTATTTGGAAATGGGCTTCCCTGGTGGCTCAGACTGTAAAGAATTTGTCTGCAGTGAGGGAGACCTGGGTTCAGTCCCTGGCTTGGGAAGATCCCCTTGAGGAGGGCATAGCAACCCACTCTAGTACGCTTGCCTGGAGAATCCTCATGGACAGAGGAACCTGGTGGGCTACAGTACATGGGGTCACAAAGAGTTGGGCACGACTGAGCAACTAATAAGCACAGCACACATCACCCATTTGTATACTGACTTACTTGGAACTATCACTCATTTGTAGTCACATCATCTTTTAGGTATGAATGCCAACTTATAGGAAGAAGGTGATCATTTATAAAGGAAAGGTGAAAACTGTTTACCAGGTTGAAGTCTTAGGGAAAAGTTAGAGGAAAACAGCTAAGGAGAATTTAAGTTGAACCAGGGAGAAAGAATAAGAGCAAAAGCTTCAAAATAAAGTAGCATAGTAGATGGTATGGGATGGTTGAGTGATGCTGGAGGGGCATTACGCTACATTATAAACCCTCTCTGGAAAATATGGAGAAGAGTCTATGCTTTTGTTCCCTTACTAACAGGATACATCCATATTCATGACAGTCATTTAACTCTTGGCTTTCAGTTCCAAATTTATTCTTTTACACTTTCTTTTGTGATGGTGGGTCACAGAACCTATAAACTTCATTTCCCAGATTCCCCAGGCCACCTGAGCACTAACTCCGGTGCAATTGTTACTAGAAGTTCAAACACCATTCGTAGGTCACCCCAACCAGAAGTCTGAACAACAGGAACTCCCCAGTGACACCATTCCTCAGTCAGACCACCAAGAGGTTGATTATATGAGACACTTTCCATCATGAAAACAGCAATTTTTTCTTCAAAGGAATAGACATTCTGTATACGGATTTGCTTCTGCGGTAGGTAGAATTTTAGGAAAATCCCCAGTATCCTCCAACTCCTGGTATATATACCCTGTAAAATCTCCAGGACTGTGAACATAGTGAATTTTACTCCTGTGATTAGATTATGTTTTATGGCACAGTTAGTTTTAAGAAAAGATACTATCAGAGTGGGCCCGACCTAAATACAAGAGCCCTTTAAAACAGAGGGTTTTGGGGACTTCCCCAGCGGTCCAGTGGTTAAGACTCCATGCCTCCCTTGCAAGAAGCAGAGGTTCCATTGCTCTTTGGGGAACTAAGATCCCCTATGTTGTGTGGCATGGCAAAAATAAATAAATAAATAAAACAGAGAGCTTTCTACCACTAGCCCCAACAGAGGAAATCAGTTAGAGGTTCAAAGCATGAGAAGAATTCAATGTGTCCTTACTGACTTGAAGATGCAGGGAACCACATGGCAAGGAATGTAGGTGGCCTCCAGGAGCTGAAAACAGCCTCTGACTGATAGTCAGCAAAGAAACAGAGGTATCCATCCTATAGCTGTGAAGAAGTGAACTCTGCAAACAGCAAGAATGGACTTGGAAGTAGAATCTCACCCAGAGTCTCCAGATGAGAACTCAATTCAGCAACGCCTTGGCTTCAGCTTGTGATACTATTAGCAGTGAATTCAGTCACAATCATGCCTGCTTTCTGACTTACAAAACTGTGAGCTGACAGATGAGTGTTGTTTTAAGCCACTAAGTATGTAATCATTTGTTATGCAGCAAAAGCATGGGGAAAGTGTCAGACTTTGTTTTTGGGGGGCTCCAAAATCACTGGAGATGGTGACTGCAGCCATGAAATTAAAAGACGCTTACTCCTTGGAAGGAAAGTTATGACCAACCTAGATAGCATATTCAAAAGCAGAGACATTACTTTGCCAACAAAGGTCCATCTAGTCAAGGCTATGGCTTTTCCAGTGGTCATGTATGGATGTGAGAGTTGGACTGTGAAGAAAGCTGAGTGCCAAAGAATGGATGCTTTTGAACTGTGGTGTTGGAGAAGACTCTTGAGAGTCCCTTGGACTGCAAGGAGATCCAACCAGTCCATTCTGAAGGAGATCAGCCCTGGGATTTCTTTGGAAGGAATGATGCTAAAGCTGAAACTCCTGTACTTTGGCCACCTCATGCGAAGAGTTGACTCATTGGAAAAGACTCTGATGCTGGGAGGGATTGGGGGCAGAAGGAGAAGGAGACGCCAGAAGATGAGATGGCTGAATGGCATCACCGACTTGATGGACGTGAGTCTGAGTGAACTCCGGAAGTTGGTGATGGACAGGGAGGCCTGGCGTGCTGCGATTCATGGGGTCGCAAAGAGTCGGACACAACTGAGCGACTGAACTAAACTGAAGTGAACTGAAAAGCAAACTAATTAATATACCTTACCTGTCTGCAAAGGCCAGCTGAAGACTACAGCAGCAGTTGGGAGTTAAAATTGCAGTTAAAAAAAAAATCTGGTGAGATTGGTATAGTATTCTAGAGTGTGGAATATGCTTTGAACCAACCACAAATACATGCTGCTTTTTCACCCATAGATTCAGAATACAGGAATCCTGAAGTTACAGGAGGTGACAAATAAGATTGGTTCCTGCTTCTTTTATAGTAGAACTACATAATTTGGGGTCCTAATGTCTACCTGAGAGGACAATGTTTCAATTTAATAGGAAGCTGAGTCCTTCACCTACTCATTTGTGGCTCCTCATAACACTGAACCAAAAGGCAAATGAGGGTTAGGGTGATCAGCATGTATTCAGTTCATTTTAGTCGCTCAGTCATGTCCAGCTTTTTGTGACCCCAGGGACTGCAGCACGCCAAGCTTTCCTATCACCAACTCCCGGTTCCTACTCAAACTCTTGCCCATCGAGTAGGTGATGCTATCCAAGTGTCTCATCCTCTGTCATCACCTTGGGTCTTTTCCAATGAGTCAGTTCTTTGCATCACATGGCCGAAGTATTGGAGTTTCAGCTTCAGTATCAGTCCTTCCAATGAATATTCAGGACTTATTTCCTTTAGGATTGACTGGTTGGATCTCCTTGCATTCCAAGGGACTCCCAAGAGTCTTCTCCAACACCACAGTACAAAATGATCACTCTTTCAGCGCTCAACTTTCTTCATAGTCCGACTCTCACATCCATACATGACTACTGGAAAAAGCATAGCTTTGACCAGACAGACTTTTGTCGGCAAAGTAATGTCTCTGCTTTTTAATATACTGTCTAGGTTTGTTATAGCTTTTCTTCCAAGGAGCAAGAGTCCTTTAATTTTGTGGCTGCAGTCACCATCTGCTATGATTTTGGAGCCCAAAAAAACAAGGTCTCTCACTGTTTCCATTGTTTCCCCATCTATTTGCCATGAAGTGATGGGACCAGATGCCATGATCTTAGTTTTCTGAATGTTGAGTTTTAAGCCAACTTTTTCACTCTCCTCTTTCACTTTCATCAACAGGCTCTTTAGTGCTTCTTTGCTTTCTGTCATAAGGGTGGTGTCATCTGCATATCTGAGGTTATTGATATTTCTCCCGGCAATCTTCATTCCAGCTTGTGCTTCATCCAGCCCAGCATTTCACATTATGCACTCTGCGTATAAGTTAAATAAGCAGGGTGACAATATACAGCCTTGATGCACTCCTTTCCCGATTTGGAGCCAGTCTGTTCCATGTCCAGTTCTAACTGTTGTTTCTTGACCTGCATACAGATTTCTGAGGAGGCAGGTCAGGTAGTCTGGTATTCCCATCTCTTGAAGAATTTTCCACATTTTGTTGTGATCCACACAGTCAAAGGCTTTGGTGTAGTCAATAAAGCCAAAGTAGATGTTTTCCTGGAACTCTCTTGCTTTTCTATGATCCAGTAGATGTTGGCATTTTGATCCAACATATGTCTGGCTCCTCTGCCGTTCTTAAATCCAGCTTGAACATCTGGAAGTTCACAGTTCATGTACTGTTGAAGCCTGGCTTGGAGAATTTTGAGCATTACTTTGCTAGTGTGTGAGATGAATGCAACTGTGTGGTAGTCTAAACATTGTTTGGCATTGCCTTTTTTGGGCACTGGAATGAAAACACCTTTTCCAGCTCTGTGGCCACTGCTGAGCTTTCCAAATTTGCTGGCATACTGAGTGCAGGACTTTCACAGCATCATCTTTCAGGATTTGAAATAGCTCAACTGGAATTCCATCACCTCCACTAGCTTTGTTCATAGTGATGCTTCCTAAGGCCCACTTGACTTCACATTCCAGGATGTCTGGCTCTAGGTGAGTGATCACACCATCGTGGTTATCTGGGTCATGAAGATCTTTTTTGTACAGTTCTTCTGTGTATTGTTGCCACCTCTTCTTAATCTCTTCTGCTTCTGTTAGGTCTATACGATTTTTGTCCTTTATTGTGCTCATAATTGCATGAAATCTTCCCTTGGTATCTCTAATTTTCTTGAAGAGATCTGTATTACCAAAAGACATTTCTACAAAACAAGAGAAAATGACTACAGTTCAAGGGATTCTCTGTGGTACCACTTCATATTTCCACATCCAATACTAAAAGTTAATGGAAAACTAAAGCAACTCAATTAAGAAAGGACTAATAAGGATTCAGACCCTTCAGTAATGAAGTTAGGGATTATCTTCCCATGTAAAGATCCAATCAACTTATTTCCTGACAGTAAAGCAAACTTGGAAAGAGTAGTGGAAGAAACAAGTTATAAATTTCAACTATGACCTTCTGACCAGTTACAGAAATTAAAATTTAGTGGCTTCCTTGGTTGTTATGACTATATTAACCATTTTATCTTTTTTTCTTTCCTCTATTATTTTAATTAAAAAGAGTTACCATTATCTGATTGGTTATTTCAACTTATGCACAACCCCTTATGCTCTTTCAGCCTTCCAACGTCTAGGTTACCATTGTTGTTTTTCAGTTGCTCAGTTGCAACCCATGGACTGTAGCACACAAGGCTCCTCTGTCCATGGGATTTCCCAGGCAAGAATACTGGAGTGGGTTGCCATTTCCTTCTCCAGGGGATCTTCTCGACCCAGGGCTCGAACCTGTATCTTCCTCATTGGCAGCCAGATTCTTTACCACTGAGCCACCAGGGAGCCATTTCTCTATATTAAATCCTGATGAACACCTAAAATTGTTTCTGTTTTCCCCATAGGGCCCTAACACATCATTCTCGCTTATCTTTCACAGGCCTCAGTTATTCTGACTATAGCTTTGCATTATACTTTCCCCTCCTTCCAAGTTATATATCAATTCTGTTAATTTCTTTAATAAACAAGTCACCATACATATTATATGTTGACTTTCATGTAGTGATGTCCAGAAGTGAATTTAGTAGTTACGCTTCTAAATTTAGAGAATTCAGTGATGATTCAAAAACAGTGAATGGAGCTTCCCTGGTAGTTCAGTGGCTAAGAATCTGCCTTGCCATACAGGGGACACCAGTTCAATCTCTGGTCTGGGACGATCCCATATGCCAGGGAGCAACTAAGCCTGTGAACCACACCTAGAGCCTGTGCTCTACAAGAGAAGCCACAGAAATGAGAAGCCCACACACCACAACTAGAGAGTAGGTCCCCACTCTTTGCAACTAGAGAAAGCCTGAATGCAGCAACAAAGACCCAGAGCAGCCAAAAACAAATAAATAAATATTGAAGAAATGTGAATGATGGTACAAAGATGGCAAATGAGTGGTGAGGAGACACAGTTGATTTTCAGGGTAGGTGAGGGGAAAATATGTCACACTCACCTACTGGTATTTGGACTTAGGCATAAATCAGGGATTTAAATTCTAACCTTTACACATAAGAGGTAGGGGAGCTAGTGGTTACCAGACCTAAACTTTCTTCTTTTTCCTAAAAATGCTCTTTCATAAAAATTTCATCATGCACAGCATATACAGAAAAGAGGTAGGTTTTTAAACAATCCTGGTAGTTTAATTTGGAATTAACTAAGGAAAAAATCCTAACTGGTTGCTCAA
>SJYQ01001112.1:453012-473171 GCA_006410935.1 Redunca redunca | reverse complement strand
AAATACATAATTAGTGTTCTGATATCCACAAACTACCTCGTTGTTATTTTGACTGGGATTATACTCAATATATAGATCAAGTTGGATAGAACTGACATAAAGAAAATATTGGGTCTTCCTATCCATGAACTTGGAATATCTCTGCATTTATCTTGTTTTTCTTCGATTTTATTCATCAGATTTTTGGTAGTTTGCCTCATTTAGATCTTGTCCCTTCTGCAAGGGGATGCTGCATACTGGT
This sequence comes from Redunca redunca, assembly GCA_006410935.1. Taxonomy (NCBI): domain Eukaryota; kingdom Metazoa; phylum Chordata; class Mammalia; order Artiodactyla; family Bovidae; genus Redunca; species Redunca redunca. The sequence continues at coordinate 472,930 of SJYQ01001112.1, read as the reverse complement.
CTCCAATAAACCTTCTGTAACTAAAAAAGCCAGAACCAACTTGAAGCCATATTGGAAGAGCAGCATAATTACTGTGCCTAAATGACTATTCCATCCACTGTTTTGTGTTTTTTTCTTCATACGTGAACATGAAGGCAACTAAAAATAGCACAGACAGAAATAAGTTTGTGGCATGGCTACAAACGAGTAGTACTTGGTTAACATACTGTTGTTCTGTAGTGGCAGAAAACTTTGCCATGTTTGAACTTTAAAGCTGCAACTTTTGGGTGTGCCTAATAATCACAGTTCCATCCAAATTATGCCAGTCGGCAGTGTTGTAAAGTTTGTATATATCACACCTATTTTGAGGTAAGCCTTATGAAAAATAATTTTAGTGAACTGAAGCTAAGTCTGCTGAGGTAAAAGCTAGTCTAGTTTGGATCAAGGAAGAGAGGAAGTTCACACACAAGTCAGCAGTAAATTTGCATTGTGTTTTCATGTGACATTCAACAGTGAAAAGGCGACCATTAAATTGTAAAGGGCATCAGCGAGTTGTAGACACTACCAATCACACAATTTGTCAAACATAAGTAAATGGATAATCTTACTAATGCTTAAGGGTCAATATGTACACACTGAGGTCACACTAGGATTCTTGAACAGGTACTGGTTGGTTCACAAGAACTGGTCTTATTTCCCATATTCTTAATAATCGCACAGATTTTTGGTTTATTTTGGGTTTTAGGGAGCTATTAAATGATATTTCTCTTTCCCTCTGAGTTCAGAATCAACTGAGCAAGGAGGCACGGCAATTAAGCAGATATAAATGAAATGATTAGATTTACTACTGGTTAAAAAAAAGACTGGAAAATGTGACAAAAATAGACTGGAAATCTGTGACAAACACTTTCCAGAACTGTACAAACTTATAAGTCTCTAATCTCTCCCATGGAAGAACCTGCATTTTCTCTAAACATTGTTAAACTTAGAACATGGAGGAGCAGAGAGTGCATTTGTTCAGTAAATATGCTGGTTCCTCAAAAAGAATATCTGGAACAAAACCCAACATACTTCTCTTGGAATATGACCTTGAGGAACAAACAGAAACAGAAGGAGAGAAGTGTTGATTGATTTTTGCTGCAGTCTTCCAAAGAGATCATTCAAGAGTTCTTGACTGAGATATTTGCACTCTGTAGGTTTCAACTCTACCCAAGATCTTGGTAATCTATTTTCCCCTAAATTTGGCAGTATCTGAAAAATACTTTTATGTTACCTAGAATTGATTGAATGACTTGCAACAAAATAAGTCTAGTCAAATGTTTTGTTTGTTTGTGTAGGTATATTTTGTTTCTGTTTATCTTTTTAATTCATTTGGAATAGAAGTGAATGCTGTGAACTGAGGCTCTGATTCATATTTTTCATGTAGCTAAACATTATTTCTCACCACTGTTTATTAAATACTTCTTTATGGAAAGAATAATGCTAAAGCTGAAACTCCAGTACTTCGGCCACCTCATGCGAAGAGTTGACTCATTGGAAAAGACTCTGATGCTGGGAGGGATTGGGGGCAGGAGGAGAAGGGGACGACAGAGGATGAAATGGCTGGATCGCATCATTGACTCGATGGACGTGAATCTGAGTGAACTCCGGGAGTTGATGATGGACAGGGAGGCCTGGTGTGCTGCGATTCATGGGGTCACAAACAGTCAGACATGACTGAGTGACTGAACTGAACTGAAGTGATGCCACAATAATTTTTCTTATGCTATTAAATGCTTTACAGTAATCGACTACTGATAGCTATCCTTAGAATTTGGTGTTATGATGTTATACTCCTACAGACTTGAAGATGTGGAAATAAATACAGTCTCTAATAATCAAACAGAAACTGTACTATCTAATGAATCTGACTGTAGGTCTATTAAAATGTAAAGCCATCTGCAAGTGACAAGATTTTTCTCAGATCAATAGACTGTATATAGCCTTCTTTAATGTGTTAAGTATATACAAATAAAAATTGTGATTCAGAAGGAGGCTTTCTTAACCACAGAACCTAGAAAAAACAGTCTTTGAAGCAAACATAAGCAATTTTTATCCAAGTACTGTTCAGAGACTAAGAAACTTTGGTCACTGGACTGAACACATTTCTGCTCCTGAGGGTGAGGCTGTATTTTCGCTTGTGCTCAGTTGCTTCAGTTGTGTCTGACTCTTTGTGACTCCATGGACTATAGCCCTCCAGACTCCTCAGTCCATGGGATTCTCCAGGCAAGAATACTGGAGTGGGTTGCCATACCTTCCTTCAAGGGATCTTCCTGACACAGAGATTGAGCCTGCATCTCCTGTGTTTCCCAGGCAGATTATTTACTGCTGAGCCACCGGTTAAGCATATATAGCTGTGGCTAACAGAGTTGATGCAAAAACTTAAATATTTATAATCCCTTGCAAGAACATATCAACAATGAGATATTCCAAATTCAGTGTACCAGACTGACACTTTTCTGATTTCCTGCTCATCAACATAACTTCTGAAAAGAATGTGCCCCTTGTATGTCTGCACTCAATAATTCCATTGATCAGAAGGATTCTGATTATTTCTGAAAGACCACTGTCATTTCTGATACAGAGTTTGCCTCATAAATAAAATGATTTCTTATTCTGATTTGTCTTTCCATAAAGCTTGACTATATAAGATTGAAAAATAATATTTTTTTCTGTCAAAGAATATCAACCAATCAACAAATCAACCAGCCAGCATATAAACTCAACTGACTGGGAATACAAAAAAAAAAATAATCTGAGTCAAGTAGGGGATACTATGGTAGCTCTGCATAGCACTGCAAACAAATGATTCAACTGCAAAGCTGATAAATGGGTAGAATTACATCCAGAAATTACTTCTGGAAATTATTATTTTCAAATAACAGGATTGTTTTATTGACAGAAAATCTATTGAAAGTAAAAATATGCCAGTACATCCTTTTTCAATATTAAATACATTATGAACACAAAGTTATATTAAAGTAAAAAAAAAAGAACTAAAAAATTTCAGTGTTTTAATGCAATCTGATGTGATTCAGACATTTCAAAAAAAGAGAAATGCTATTCAGTAATGCTTAGAATGTGGCCCACTGGAGAAGGGAATGGCAAACCACTTCAGTATTCTTGCCTTGAGAACCCCATGAAAGTATGAAAAGGCAAAATGATAGGATACTGAAAGAGGAACTCCCCAGGTCAGTAGGCGCCCAATATGCTACTGAAGATCAGTGGAGAAATAACTCCAGAAAGAATGAAGGGATGGAGCCAAAGCAAAAACAATACCCAGTTGTGGATGTGACTGGTGATAGAAGCAAGGTCCGAAGCTGTAAAGAGCAATATTGCATAGAAACCTGGAATGTCAGGTCCATGAACCAAGGCAAATTGGAAGTGGTCAAACAAGAGATGGCAAGAGTGAATGTCAACATTCTATGAATCAGCGAACTAAAATGGACTGGAAAGGGTGAATTTAACTCAGATGACCATTATATCTACTACTGTTGGCAGGAATCCCTTAGAAGAAATGGAGTAGCCATCATGGTCAATAAAAGAGTCCGAAATGCAGTACTTGGATGCAATCTCAAAAACAACAGAATGATCTCTGTTCGTTTCCAAGGCAAACCATTCAATATCACAGTAATCCAAGTCTATGCCCTGACCAGTAAGACTGAAGAAGCTGAACTTGAATGGTTCTATGAAGACCTACAAGACCATTTAGAACTAACATCCAAAATAGATGTCCTTTTCATTATAGGGGACTGGAATGCAAAAGTAGGATGTCAAGAAACATCTGCAGTAACAGGCAAATTTGGCTTTGGAGTACAGAATGAAGCAGGGCAAAGACTAATAGAGTTTGCCAAGATAATGCACTGGTCATAGCAAACACCCTCTTCCAACAACGCATCACTGACTCGATGGACTTGAGTCTGAGTGAACTCTGGGTGTTGGTAATGGACAGGGAGGCCTGGCGTGCTGTGATTCATGGGGTCGCAAAGAGTCGGACACGACTGAGTGACTGAACTGAACTGAACTGCATCCTTAGAAGTCTAAACATTAAATTTCTCAAGAAAATACTGTAAATTTGAATTCAGTAAAGAATTAAAAACTGCAACACATTGTGACTATATGTAATTTATGCCAGGAATGTAAAATTGATGTAACATTAGATAATCAAACAATGCAATATACACAGAAACTGAGCAAAGAAGAATAATTGTATAATAACCTCAATAAATGAAGACAAAAATAAGGAAGAGAAGCAAAGTAGTCAAATTCCAGGAAATTGCAGGCCTTACCTTATTTTCAAAATATTTTCATTATAAACTAAAAACCCTAGAGCCACAAAGCTAGAAAAACTTTTCTTACTCATCCTTCTACATGAAAGTACAAGAAATTTATTTAATTTAACTACAAGCAGCAAATAACAGTTGTCATGTTCAGGGAAACTGACAAGTGCTGAACTAGAGAACTTGCTAGCATAACAATGTTATGATACTGATATTATGTTACTGATACAGTAATCTACTGACTGTGTTGAGCATATACCATGAAATTCTATATCTGGACTCAATGATTGTAGAGGTCAATGCTAAGATTTTCTATTACAGTCACTAGTGTACATATAGTTTTTCATCTTAAAAGATCCCAGTATACACTTTCAGACATTCTGATTCACCTGAATTAAAAAGAAGAGCCCATATTAATAAGTATTTTTTTACTCTTGGAAACATAGACAGTTTAAAAACATGTTTTGACAGTAACTGTGGAATTTGATGTATCATTATATACTTTTCTTACAAGATGGTTATTTTATTTACCTTCTACTGGTGCTGCTGCTGCTGCTGCTGCTGCTAAGTCGCTTCAGTCGTGTCCGACTCTGTGCGACCCCATAGACGGCAGCCCACTAGGCTCCTCCATCCCTGGGATTCTCCAGGCAAGAATACTGGAGTGGGTTGCCATTGGAGAGAATATCTAAATTCACCATTTAAAGAGTATTTCACAAATTATTAAAAGCTAGAGCTCAGAGGCATTTGGAAAACCATTATCCCTCTAATTTCTTTACTGGGCATATTGGATAGCATTTTCTGTATAATAATTATGAAATCCCAGTAGGATATAACACTCAGATCTCTGGGTTGGTTGAAGCTTGGCTGACCCAGTTCTGCTTCACACTGGGCAGGTATCCTGGCTATGCTTATTCACTGTCAGGAGGTCAGCAGAGCAACCAGCTTCCTGCATCTAATTTGACTAAAAGGCTAACTGAACATGGTCTCACAAGACGGGCATAAGCAGGAAAGGTCAAGAAAAGCCATACATGTCTCCTAAGGCCTATGCTCACAAATAGTATGCTTTTGCATTTATCTTAGCAAAAGAAAGTAAGTCATGCGGCCAAGGCAACAGTCAAGGGGCAGAGAAGTATTCTCTGTCCATAGTGAGGCTATAGCATGGATTTGGATATAGCGAGCCATGAGAAATGGGGTCAATAATTTACTCTGGGAAATGACTAGTATGCCAATGACACAGGGAGTATAGTGACTAGAGGGTTTCTAAGGTGGTTCAGAGGTAAAGAATCCTCCTGCAATGCAGGAGATGTGGGTTCGATCCCTGTGTCAGGAACATCCCCTGCAGGAGTACATGGCAACCCATTCCAGTATTCCTGCCTGGAGAATCCCAGGGACAGAGGAGCCTGATGGGCTATAGTCCATGGAGTCGCAGAGAGTCGGACATGACTGAAGAGACTTAGCATGCACACATGTATTGTGACTAGAGTATTATGTTTTTCTAAATGGTCTTTCTAAAATGAATAGCTTCAGGAATGATTCAAGGAGGGGGTATTACTTAAAAAGCACAAGGTTAGTTGGCTTGCAACATTTTATAGTATATTTTTTTTCTCTATTTATTTAAATTTCCTGATCTTGGACATTTAGGTTCAAGTCCTAACTCTCTTAACTGGTTACCTGTGTGATTTAGAACAAGGATTCTTAAACTTCAGTTACGTCAGAGCCATCTAATGGGCTTCAGACACAAATTTCTGGATTTTCCTCTCAGTGGCTGATTCAGTAGCACTGGGGAGAGGGACTTATGCTGATGTTACAGATTCTGCACTTTGAGAAATACTGATTTAAGAAATCCAAAAATGGATCACTATAAATATGATAGTTGGTTTCCGTTTTAGGAAACGCCAATAGGCCAGCAAATTTAGAAAACTCAGCAGTGGCCACAGGACTGGAAAAGGTCAGTTTTCATTCCAATCCCAATGAAAGGCAATGCTAAAGAATGCTCAAACTACTGCACAATTGCACTCATCTCACATGCTAGTAAAGTAATACTCAAAATTCTCCAAGGCAGGCTTCAACAGTACGTGAACCATGAACTTCCAGGGGTTCAAGCTAGATTTAGAAAAGGCAGAGGAACCAGACATCAAATTGCCAACATCTGCTGGATCATCAAAAAAGCAAGAGAGACCCAGAAAAACATCTACTTTTGCTTTGTTAACTATGCCAAAGCCTTTGACTATGTGAAGTGAAGAAGTCAAGTTGCTCAGTTGTGTCTGACTCTTTGCGACCCCATGGACTGTAGCCTACCAGGCTCCTTCCATGGGATTTTCCAGGCACGAATGAATACTGGAGTGGGTTGCCATTTCCTTCTCCAGAGGATCTTCCTCACCCAGGGATCGAACCCAGGTCTCCCGCATTGTAGGCAGACGCTTTACCTTCTGAGCCACCAAGGAAGTCTTTGACTTAGTCTTTGACTATGTGGACCATAACAAACTGTTGAAAATTCTTAGAGATGGGAATATCAGAAAACCTGACCTGCCTCTTGAGAAATCTGTATGCAGGTCAGGAAGCAACAATTGGAACTGAACAACAGACTGGTTCCAAATAGGGAAATGAGTACATCAAGGCTGTATATTGTCATCCTGCTTATTTAACTTATATGCAGGGTACATCATGAGAAACAGTGGGCTGGATGAAGCACAAGCTGGCATCAAGATTTCTGAGAGAAATATCAATAACCTCAAATACGCAGGTGACACCACACTTATGGCAGAAAGTGAAGAGGAACTAAAAAGCCTCTTGATGAAAGCGAAAGAGAAGAGTGAAAAAGTTGGCTTAAAACTCAACATTCAGAAAATGAAGATCGTGGCATCTGGTTCCATCACTCCATGGGAAATAGATGGGGAAACATTGGAAACAGTGACAGACTTTATTTTCTTGGGCTCCAAAATCACTGCAGATGCTGACTGCAGCCGTGAAATTAAAAGACGCTTGCTACTTAGAAGAAAAGTTATGACCAACTTAGCATATTAAAAAGCAGAGACATTGCCCACAAAGGTCCATCTAGCCAAAGCTATGGTTTTTCCAGTAGTCATGTACAGATGTGAAAGTTGGACTATAAGGAAAGCGGAGAGCTGAAGAATTGATGCCTTTTAACTGTGGTGTTGGAGATGAATCTTGAGAGTACCTTGGACTGCAAGGAGATTCAACCAGTCCATCCTAAAGGAAATCAGTCCTGAATATTCATTGGAAGGACTGAGGCTGAACCTGAAACTCCAATAGTTTGGCCACCTAATGTGAAGAAGTAACTCATTTGTAAAGACCCTGATGCTGGGAAAGATTGAAGGTGGGAGAAGGGGATGACAGAGGATGAGCTGGTTGGATGGCATCACCGACTCGATGGATGTGAGTCTGAGTGAACTCTGGGAGTTGGTGATGGACAGGAAGGCCTGCCATGCTGCAGTACATGGGGTTGCAAAGAGTTAGTTATGAATGAGCAAGTGAACTGAACTGAAGATTCCTTTCTCTTTATTTTCATGGCTTTCAATTTTGAGGGTAAATGGCTCTCCTTACCCTGTCCTACATGTTCCATCTTCTATTCACAGACATCATTAAATCTGAGAGGATTTGTATTTATGATGACTTGGGTGATATACAATCAGCAGAATGAAGTGTTTGTGAATATCAAATAAACTTGTTTGCTTCACCAGCTAACTGAGGAGATTTAAGAGAAAGAATCTGATTCATATTAATTCAGTTTCCAGTATTTAAATCCATTAATCTAAATGTAATTCAATTCATCAAATAAGGATTGAGTTCTCAGTCTACAATTCTCAGATAAATGTTCTTGGAAAAACAGTGAAGGTTAAGCAAAGGACTCCACTAATATTTATACTTATCAGTGAATTCCCTAACATAGCAGACACTATCATAAACTATTGAAGATACAATGCCAAGAGAAAACTGCTCATTTCTTGAGGTGCATATGGGGGATGGCATAAGACGAGCTGTTGAGTCATTTTCAAAAAGGAGTGAAGAAATGAAGAATGAATAATATAGAAAAGCAGTGATAGGAATCAATTCACATCTCATTATTAATGTTGCTCAGAAAAGGAATAGAACCCAAGTTTACATAGGACCCAACTTTCCTTTGAATTGAGTGTCTTAAAAAAATGCTTTCCATAAACATGCTTTAAAATTTTTGTATAACGTAACAAAATCTAAAATTCAGTGACTGTAAAAGAAACAATTATCTGTTTTATAAGTGGATAAATCAGGTCATTGAAAAAAATGTTTGAAGGTCACAGACCAACTCAGCAAGAGAGATGGGACTAAAATAATTGATTCATGACTTTCTATCACTCCTAGACTCATTGCTGAGAAGAATTTGTCATCTTTGTCCTTTAGTGAAAATGAAGATTATTTGAAATATTAAAGCCAAAAGATTTATTAATCAATCATGATAATAAATAAAAACTGAATTAGAAAGGATGGACTTTTTCTTTTTTGCTATAGGACTATTGCTACTCATAAGGGTAATCTAATTTTGCTTAGTTTAGTTTTGCTTCTTTGACTTATTCCTAATGCACAAATTTTCATAACACTCATAATAAATGCTAAAAGTAATAACTTACATTAACAAGGAAAAACTATTTGTAGAAAAATGGTTCTTTCAGATAATATGGAAATGGTAAGCCTTCTGTGGGGATTCCCTGATGGCTCAACAGTAAAGAATTTGCCTGCAGTGCAGGAGACCCGGGAGACAAGTGTTCAATCTTGAGTCAGGAAGACCCCCTGGAGAAGAGCATGGCAACCCATTCCAGGATTCTTGCCTGGAGAATCCCACGGGCAGAGGAACCTGGTGAGCCACAGTTCAGAGGGTCATAAAGAGTCAGACATGACTGAAGCAACTAAGCACAGAAGCATGCAGGGATCTTAGTGTAGCTACACAAGTGGTAAGAAGTGAAAACAATAGCTGATAATCACTTCTGGATTTGATCTGTTCTACATTTATTCTGCAATGATCAGATTTGCACTCTAGAAAAAAATGTTCAGGTGCCAATGTGGAGGTTGAATAGTAAAAGTATTGGTAAGTAACAGCTCTTTCTGTAAGGAATATTTCAAGTTTCCCACAGTGTCAGAGTCTGGACACTTTGTCAAGGGTGGGGAGGATGTCTACGTCTTGTACCACGCCAAAGTGCTACAGGCTGGTGTGTCTGGTTATCATTGGCCTCTTACAACCCCATGAGTGTTAGACAAAATCCTGCATAAAAATTGGTATGGAACCATCAAACCACAGCCAATTTAGTGTATTACAAAATTAAATTGCTGCAAAACCCATCAACATTTACTATAAATTCATACATATGTAAAAATCTGTAGAAAGCCTTAAATTACTCTGGCTTTTCTTTGCTTACCCCAGCTTTACTGATATATACTTGATCAATAAGATTGTATGATTTTTAAGGTGTACAGTGTGGTGGTATGAAACATGTATATATAAGACTTGATAAGACTAGCAAGTGGGTCACCCTTCATTCCCCTTCTGATGTCTATGTCAGAAGTCTTCTCTTTCCTTTTTGCCTGTAACAAAACTTCTGCTACAAACACACAGAAAATAATGTATTCTGAAAGGATTTCCCCCATCAAGTTAACTAACACATACATCACATCACATGTTTACCTTTTGTGCATGTGTATAAGAACACTTAGCTTCTACTCTGTTAGCAAATTTCAATTATGCATAATCCTGTTATTAAACTAGTAACCATGATATATATTAAACCCTCAGACCTTATCCATCTTACAACTGAAAGTTTGTAACCTTTGATAAATGCCAACTACAGAATGTCACTCACCACTTGGTTCTACCAGAAGTGAGTTATTAGCACTGCAGTCCCTGACCTACTGTACACCTTGGAGAGATTCAGGGCAACGATGAGGAAGGAAGTGCTCTGTGCTCTGTGCTCTGGGAAAATTGACAGAACAGTCTCTCAGATAGTTAGATATTTTCACGAGAAATTTTTATGATTTCCTGCATCTTCCCATACTTAGAAAAGCACAAAATAATTGACTAAAACATTTGTTCCCTGTGATTAGCAACAACTTTCTAGTGAGATGTGTGTTTGATTGTATGTACTCAGTTCACAAGCATGGAACATCTTTTCACATATTTGTGTTTTCATTTTCTTTAATCCATCTTGTATAGTAGTGTATAGATCTTTCAGCTCCTTGATTAAATTTATTCCTTAGTATTTTATTATTTCTGATACAACTGCAAATAGTAGGTGGATTTGTTTTAGAATTTCTCCTTCTGATAGCTCATCATTTATGCATAGACATGCAAATGATTTTTGTATGTAGATTTTGTATCCTGCAATTTTGTATCCTGAATTTGTGTATTCTAACAATTTTTGGTGGAGTTTTTAGGATTCTCTATATATACAGAATTAAGTGAAAGTGTTAGTTGCTCAGTCACCTCAGACTCTTTGAGACCATGTAGACTGTAGCCTGCCAGGTTCCTCTCTTCACAGGATTCTCCAGGCAAGAACACTGGAGTGGGTATCCATTCCTTTTTCTAGTGGATCCTCCCAACCTAGGGATCGAACCCAGGTCTCTTACATTGCAGGCACATTCGTTAAGGTCTGAGCCACCAGGGAAGTCCGTATATTGTATTATGTCATCTGCAACATAGACAATTCTATCAATACTTCTTTCTTTCTGATTTAATGTCTTTTATTTCTTTTCCTTGCCTAAATTCTCTGGCTAAGATGTCTAGTACTATGTGAAGTAAAACTGGTAAGAGTGAGCATCTTTGTCTTCTGATCTTGGAGGAAAAGTGTCTTAGCTTTTCACCATGTTATTATGTTAGGTATTGGCTTGTCACATATGGCCTTTATTTTGTGGGATATATTTTCTCTATACCCAGTTTAAGAAGTTTTTTTAATTTTTTAAATCAGGACCATATGCTGAATTTTGTCAAATACTTTTTTTTGCACTCTTGAGATGATCATATGAAGCTTCTTATTATTTTTTGCTAACGTGTAGTATCACATTAATTGATTTGTGGATGTTGAACCATCATTACATCACCGGCATAAATCCCACTGAATCATGATGCCTGATCCTTTTAATGTATTGTTAAATTCAGTTTGCTAATATTTTCTTAAGGAATCTTGGATCTATGTTCATTAGGAATATTTATCTGTAATTTTCTTTTCTTATAGTGTCCTTAATGGCATTGGTATCAAGGTAATGCTTGCCTCATAAAATGAGTTTGAAATATTACCTTCTCTTCTGTTTTTTGGAAGAGTTTAAGAAGGTGTCATACTAATTCTTCTGTGACTATTTGGCAGAATTCACCAGGCAGTAAAGCATCTGCCTGCAAAGCAGGAGACCAGGGTTTGATCCATGGGTGGGAAAGATCCCCTGGAGAAGGAAATGGCAAACCACTCAAGTATTCCTGCCTGGAGATTTCCATGGACAGAGGAGCCTGGTGGCTATAGTCCATGAGTTTGCAAAGAGTCCGACACAACTGAGTGATTAACACTTTCACACCAGTGAAACCATCTGATCCTGGACCTGAGTTTATTGGGAGACTTTTGATTACTGATTCAATCTAGTTGATTTTCAATCTCTTCATGATTCCATCTTGCCTACATGTTTAATGTGGTTATTTTCTCTTTCTTGATATGTGTAGGATTTTCTCAGCTAATCTGTTGATTGTTCCATGTGTGGCTATGCAATCAGTGTATCCTTGTAGGAGAAAAATTCAGGACACTCTTTTGCTGTCATCTTGGTTGACTCCATCTGACAGCCCTTTAAATCAAATTGACCATAATCTGATTGGCTCTTAGTACTTAGCTGAATGTTTTCAGTTTGAATGAGTTTGAAAATTAGAATAAACATTTACCTCTTAGTTGGCATCAGTGAAAAACTAAATGCACTTCATTTTGGGCCAGCTATAACAGATCAACAGGGTCTATTCTTAGGGACAATTTTATTTTTGTTAATTGGAAACTCCTGCCAAGCTAAAGGAAAATCATAGATTTACTTCCTATTAGAAAGAAACACAAAATGGGAATTCTGAATTGTACCATTTATACTTTAGCAGAAGCACTTCTTGGATTAGATATATTGTTTGCATGAGAATTCTATTGAGATATTTGCATACATTTATAACACATAAACTGGTTAAGCTCTTATTTTGAGTATTTGGGTTGTTAACCAATTACCTCATCATCTACCTTTAATTATTTTTATTGATATTTAACTCATATATATGATAGTCACATTTTTAAAAGCAAGGGTAGATGGAGGAAACTCATACAAATAATCTGGTTGTGTGAGACTTGTTCTGAAATGTTTCTATAGTATATAATCAGTGTTATGTGAGGTAAGCTCCTGTTTCATAATGTTGGAACTACTTCAGTAGGAAAATGTGTTTTCAGTTTTCAACTAACTCACCCTCCTTAGATTGGAAGAATAGCATAAAGTTTCTCCTTGAAGTGTTTCACTGTAATATGCAATAAAATATTAAAATACTTATTAATTTCTGATCAGCTGATTATCTTATATCCCATCAAGTCTTATTCTTCTCCATAAAACACTTCACTTTGATCCTGAATAATTAAGATTTCAAGGATCTCATTTTTTCTTTTAAATGAGATAATATGTCTTTGAAATCTACATAAGTAAAATTTTGGCTGTTATGGAGTGAATATTCATTCTTCTGTTAGCACAGACATGTAAGTATCTTGCAAAAGTCAATTAAGAGAGACTATAAACTAGGAAGTTAATTTTATAATTATGTTATTGAGTTAGAATAGAAATGAGGATTAGATATTTAGATACTAAAATTCATTTCAATATATTTAACATCCATCATTTCTCTCCACATTTCCTTCTTCCCTTTGGCCTTATCTCCCACATGATTTTAATTGAATATGTGTATGTTTACAAGTAACTGGATGTATTGCTTCAGTAGAAGCAATAGCTACAGTTCAAGTACTGAGTTTGGGATTATAATAAACATTCACACTGTTTTATATCTTGAAATATCAGGATTCTCATATTTGAAAAAAAAATATCAGTGCTATTACTTCAATAAATTTAGTGAAGTTTACAAGTTTTTTGACCTTGCAGAGGTCAGTTGGTCTCCCTGCTACCTTGTTACTTCATCTATAAAATTAGAAAACATAAAAGAATCCAAACAAGATAAAGATCTAGCTTTTTCTTCATCAAAAATCTATCAACAAATGATTCTTTTTACTCTTAGTGTTGCTGAGCAAGAAAGTCTGCCACTTAATAAGCACTTTTAGGCTGGCATGAGGCCAAGGTAATTTTGAGAATCACCAGGGTAAGGTCACAGCAAATTGGAATTTCATTGAAATTCAAGTAATTTGCTTTGAATTATGTATTACAAAGCAGACAAAAAGGAACCAACATAGTAAGCTTATATGCTGATGAATTCTCAGTTTTGAATTACTTTAGAGCAAAATCTTAAATCTCATGGCAACAATTAATTCAGTTTACATCTGTGATACAAAAATTGTCTGCTTATGTAAATCAACTTAAATAAAAGTCTATAATGCAAAAGTTTGTTTCCATGACTCCAAAAATCTGACTTTATGTCTTACATGAATTGATCTTCTCTTATCTTCTTTAAATAGATTTACTATGCTGCTGCTGCTGCTATTACTTCTAAGTCACTTTAGTCGTGTCTGACTCTGTGCGACCCCATAGATGGCAGCCCACCAGGCTCCACCGTCCCTGGGATTCTCCAGGCAAGAACACTGGAGTGGGTTGCCATTTCCTTTTCCAGTGCATGAAAGTGAAAAGTGAAAGTGAAGTCACTCAGTCATATTCAACTCTTAGCGACCCCATATGGACTGCAGCCCACCAAGCACCTCCATCCATGGAATTTTCCAGGCAAGAGTATTGGAGTGGGGAAGGAAAAAAAGAAATAACTTCCCAGGTGGTACTAGTGGTTAAGAATCTGCCTGCCAATGCAGAAGACACAAAAGACCCAGTTCTGATACCTGGATCGGGAAGATCCCCTAAAGAGGGGCATGTGACCCACTTCAGTTTTCTTGCCTGGAAAACCCCAAAGACAGAAGAGCTGGATGGGGGATGCTGTCTATGGGCTCACAGAGTTAGACACGACTGAGCACACACAAGCATAGGAAAATAAATTTTGCCAGTTTACTATAGAAAACATAGTCAATGAGGACCCTCATTTCAATGCTGATAAAAATGAACACGTTGAGGGAAAAAATACCTCTTTCAGTAATAAAAATTAGAAAAACATTAGAAAAATAACACTTCGGCAAAATTACTTTAAATTATCTCCATAGGAATAAATAACATTAGTTTGCTAGACCACTGTCTAGCAATGTTACCTTTCAGTCAGTTCAGTTGCTCAGCTGTATCTGACTCTTTGCGACCCTATGGACTGCAGCATGTTCATCACAAACTCCCGGAGCTTGCTCAAACTCATGTCCATTGAGTCGGTGATGCCATCCAACCATCTCATCCTCTGTCATCCCCTTTTCCTCCCACCTTCAATCTTTTCCAGCATCAAGGTCTTTTCAAATGAGTCAGTTCTTTGCATCAGGTGGCCAAAGTATTGGAGTTTCAGCTTCAGCCTCAGTCCTTCCAATGAATAGTCAGGACTGTTTTCCCTTAGGATGGACTGGTTGGATCTCTTTGCAGTCCAAGGGACTCAAGAGTCGTCTCCAACACCACAGATCAAAAGCATCAATTCTCCGGTGCTCAGCTTTCTTTGTAGTCCAACTCTTACATCCAAACATGACTACTGGAAAAACCATAGCCTTGACTAAACAGATCAATGATGGCAAAGTAATGTCTCTGCTTTTTAATATGCTGTCTATTTTGGTCATAACTTTTCTTCCCATCTTTAAATTTCATGGCTGCAGTCACCATCTGCAGTGATTTTGGAGCCCCCCAAAATAAAGTCTGCTACTGTTTCCATTGTTTCCCCATCTATTTGCCACAAAGTGATGGGACTGGATGCCATCTTACCTTTATAATGTCATAAATTCATACATTTTTAGTTTTGCTTTTATTTTTTACACACCCAGAAACCTCTCAAAGGAGAAGTTCCATGACACATTGCTTTCTCTAAACTTCTATATGTAGTAAAGTTGAAGTCAACTTTATGTAATCATGATAAATATTTTTTAACAAAAACAAAACAGTTACTTTGATCTGATAAAGAGAATATTAAAAATATATAGAAGGTATCATATCAGTGATGGATTATTAAAAGCTTCCTATAGACAATAATGTCAGCTATAACCACTGCTGTTTAACAGTTTACTGTAGATCCTGCTGCTGCTGCCAAATCGCTTCAGTTGTGTCCGACTCTGTGCGACCCCATAGACGGCAGCCCACCAGGCTCCCCCATCCCTGGGATTCTCCAGGCAAGAACACTGGAGTGGGTTGCCATTTCCTTCTCCAATTCATGAAAGTGAAAAGTGAAAGTGAAGTCACTCAGTCGTGTCCGACTCTTAGCAACCCCATGGACTGCAGCCTACCAGTCTCCTCCGTCCCTATAGATCCTAGTGATTACAATTGGAAAAGGAAATAAAAGACATACAATTGGAAAAGGAGAAAAAAAAAACTGTTGTTATTTAATGATAACACAAAATGCCATTTTGTATATAAGAACTGTTTATAATAGCCAGGACATGGAAGCAACCTAGATGTCCATCAGCAGACAAATAGATAAGAAAGCTTTGGTACATATACACAATGGAGTATTACTCAGCCATTAAAAAGAATACATTTGAATCAGTTCTAATGAGATCAATGAAACTGGAGCCTACTATACAGAGTGAAGTAAGCCAGAAAGAAAAACATCAACACAGTATAATAACACATATATATGGAATTTAGAAAGATGGTAATGATAACCCTGTATGTGAGACAGCAAAAGAGGCACAGATGTATAGAACAGTCTTTTGGACTCTATGGGAGAGGGAGAGGGTGGGATGATTTGGGAGAATGGCATTGAAGCATGTATAATATCATATAAGAAACAAATTGTCAGTCTAGGTTTTATGCAGGGTGCAGGATGCTGGGGGCTGGTGTACTGGGATGACCCAGACGGATGGTGTGGTGAGGGGGAGGTGGAAAGGCAGTTCGGGATTGGGAACACGTGTACACCCGTGGCGGATTCATGTTGATGTGTGGCAAAACAAATACAATATTGTAGGAAAAAAAAAGGTTTTTATAAGAGTAAAATAAAATAGTGTAAAAAAAAACCACAAATATAAACATTCTACAAACTAAAACTGAAAGCAAANGTAAAATAAAATAGTGTAAAAAAAAACCACAAATATAAACATTCTACAAACTAAAACTGAAAGCAAATTGTAGTAAGATTGTTGGACACAAAGTCTATTAAAAGTTAATTTTGTTGAAATTTTTAAATGAATGTTATTTTCAATAGCTTAAAAATACTCACGGTTACATTTAACAAAGGATATGCAAAACTTTTACCAGAAAACGACATACTTTTATGCTGCTGCTGCTAAGTCACTTCAGTCGTGTCCGACTCTGTGTGACCCCAGAGATGGCAGCCCACCAGGCTCCCCCGTCCTGGGGATTCTCCAGGCAAGAACACAGGAGTGGGTTGCCATTTCCTTCTCCAATGCATGAAAGTGAAAAGTGAAAGTGAAGTCGCTCAGTCGTATCCAACTGTTTGCAACCCCATGGACTGCAGCCTACCAGGATCCTCCATCCATGGGATTTTCCAGGCAAGAGTACTGGAGTGGGGTGCCATTGCCTTCTCCAACATACTTTTATAAGCAAAAACAAAAGAAAACCTAAAGAATGTAATGAAATACTATGTTCATGGATTGAAAGGCACAATTTATAAAACTTTCAATTTACAATAAATTGCTATATAGATTAAAAATTTCATGTCAATCAGAAACTAAAACTCCCAAAAGTTATTTTTAGTGTGGGATGGCTAAAAGTTAATTCTGAGTTTATGTGGAAACACAAACAGCAACATTAAAGGCAATTTTAAAGACAAAAAATTTTTGGATATTTATATTAATGAATATCAATAATTACTACAAAGCTATATTAGTAGTGTTTTCCTGGTACAAGAACTGATAAATAGGCAAAAAATAGAAAGTCCAGAATATATATATCATCACCTAATTTATGACAAAGTAACATTACAGTATAGTAAGGAAAGGTGATTTTCAGTTAGTAAATAGTTCTAGAACAATTGGCTTTTCCAAGTCATATACAAATACTAACTTATAGATAAATTATAGATATAAATATAAAAAGAATTTTAGAAGAAAGCAGGTGAATTTTTTAATGAATTGAGATAAGCTTTCATAAATAGGATGCACAAAAGTTGGTAAACAAAAATAGATGAATTAGACAAGTTAAAATTAAGGGCATATGATGCAGTAGATGTGGGTTCAATCCCAGGGCCAGGAAGATTCCCCAGAGGAGGAAATGGATAACCTATTTCCTTCATTATTCTTGCATGGAAAATCTCACGGACAGAGAAGACTGGCTGACTACAGCCCATGGGGTTGCAAAGAGTTGGACACAACTTAGCAAAAAAGCATGCATTCACTAAAAGACAACTTGAAGATAATAAGAAAGGGAAAAATAGAGTGAGAAATATTTACAAAACTTTTAAGTCTGATAAAGGCCATATATAAGGTTTAGAATATATTAAAAAAAACTGGTAAAATAATAGATGTCAATAGGAAAATGATAAGGAAAGACTTGAAAGATAGACATATGAAAATATGTTCAATATTAGTCATAAAATAAATGCAATTTGAAGCCAAAATGTAGTGCCACTACATAACTGACAAAATGAATTTATTTTAAAAAGTAAATAATACGAATCTTTTTCTCAGGTTACAAATAACTGGAAATCTAAGTGTTGTAGGTCAAGACAGTTGTTAATCTTGTGCAATGAGGGGAGCTTCTCAGGGACTTGGAAGGTTGTGTGTCTTGAGTGTCTTACTATAGGTGTTATTATATGTGTGTGCTCAGTTTATAAGAAATTAAGTGCATTTTCCACAGTTTATTGTGATATACACAGTCAAAGGCTTTGGCATAGTCAATAGAGCAGAAGTAGATGTTTTTCCGGAACTCTCTTGCTTTTTCCACGATCCAGCAGATATTGGCAATTTGATGTCTGGTTCCTCTGCCTTTTCTAAAACCAGCTTGAACATCTGGAAGTTCACGATTTACGTATTGCTGAAGCCTGCCTTGGAGAATTTTGAGCATTACTTAACTAGCGCGTGCTGCTACTGCTAAGTTGCTTCAGTCATGTCCAACTCTGTACGACCCCATAGACGGCAGCCCACCAGGCTCCCTGTCCCTGGAATTCTCCAGGCAAGAACACTGGAATGAGTTGCCATTTCCTTCTCCAATGCATGAAAGTGAAAAGTGAAAGTGAAGTCGCTCCGTTGTTATCGACTCTTAGTGACCCCATAGACTGCAGCTTACCAGGCTCCTTCACCCATGGGATTTTCCAGGCAAGAGTACTGGAGTGGGGTGCCATTATGAGAGGAATGCAATTGTGCAGTAGTTTGAGCATTCTTTGGCATTGTCTTTCTTTGGGATTGGAATGAAAACTGACCTTTTCCAGTCCTATGGCCACTGCTGAGTTTTCCAAATTTGCTGGCATATTGAGTGCAACACTTTTGCAGCATCATCTTTCAGGATCTGAAATAGCTCAACTGGAATTCCATCACCTCCACTAGCTTTGTTTGTAGTGATGCTTTCTAAGGCCCACTTGACTTCACATTCCAGGATGTCTGGCTCTAGGTGAGTGATCATACCATCGTGATTATCTTGGTTGTGAAAATCTTTTTTGTACAGTTCTTCTTATATTCTTGCCATCTCTTCTTAATATATTCTGCTTCTGTTAGGTCCATACCATTTCTGTCCTTTATCAAGCCCATTTTTGCATGAAATGTTCCCTTGGTATCTCTAATTTTCTTGAAGAGATCTCTAGTCTTTCCCATTGTGTTGTTTTCCTCTTTTTCTTTGCATTGATTGCTGAGGAAGGCTTTCTTATCTCTCCTTGCTATTCTTTGGAACTCTGCATTCAGATGCTTATATCTTTCCTTTTCTCCTTTGCTTTTTGCTTCTCTTCAAAGAGATGGGAATATCAGACTTCCTATCCTGCCTCTTGAGAAACCTATATGCAGGTCAGGAAGCAACAATTAGAACTGGACATGGAATAACACACTAGTTCCAAATAGGAAAAGGAGTACGTCAAGGCTGTATATTGTCACCCTGCTTATTTAATTTATATGCAGAGTACATCATGAGAAATGCTGGGCTGGAAGAAGCACAAGCTGGAATCAAGATTGCCAGGAGAAATATCAAAAACCTCAGATATGCAGATGACACCACTCTTATGGCAGAAAGTGAAGAGGAGCTAAAACGCCTCTTGCTGAAAGTGAAAGAGGAGAGTGAAAAAGTTGGCTTAATGCTCAACATTCAGAAAACAAAGATCATGGCATCTGGTCCTATCATTTCATGGGAAATAGATGGAGAAACAGTGGAAAGTGTCAAACTTTGTTTTGGGGGGCTCCAGAATTACTGCAGAT
>SJYQ01001112.1:426593-452020 GCA_006410935.1 Redunca redunca | reverse complement strand
AGGACTGATGCTAAAGCTGAAACTCCAATACTTTGGCCACCTCATGCGAAGAGTTGACTCATTGGAAAAGACTCTGATGCTGGGAGGGATTGGAGGCAGGAGGAGAAGGGGACGACAGAAGATGAGATAGCTGGATGGCATCACCGCCTCGAAGGACATGAGTTTTAGTGAACTCCGGGAGTTGGTGACGGACAGGGAGGCCTGGCATGCTGTAATTCATGGGGTCACAAATAGTTGGACACGACTGAGCCACTGAATGAACTGAACTGAAGTACATTTTATATTCTTTATATTTCCATTTCTCTCTATTACATTTCAAAAAAACTATGGAATAAAAACTGGTCTTGCTGCATTAAGAAGATATGGTCAAAATGTCAATATAATGCATACATTTATCCACTTATAAGGAAATAATTTTGAAATATTTATTAGGATAATTTACTGATAGTGAATTTCTAGATGAACGATGTAAAATACTTGGAAGTTTTTAATGCAATATTGTCAGAACTTTTCTCATAAAGAAAGCCAAATTTCTATCAAACTTACATAGGAAAAAAAGGATGGTGGTATTCCTATAACCTTAACTATATTAATATTATTTTATAAGATTTTACTGTAATTAAAAGACAGCTCCTATATTTTTAAAATTTTGTCTCATCTTTAAATATTGACTTTCCTTGTGCTTTTCCTTTGGAAGTATTATCTAGTCATATCCTCTGACTACAAATAGACTATGAATGTAACTCCATGTTTGAATTTCAATCTGCAAAATTATTCCTGCCCTCATTTTCAAACAGAAGGTATATACTGTGTCACACCGTTACCAGATAGTCATAAACTGAGCAAGCAATCTAATACAGATTCTGTGCTGTGTAATTATTAGCCCCTACCTGCTGAGTCCAAGTTCATTACAGAAAACATTAGGGGGTTGCGTGTCTCTCACTGATTGTATGTGCAGCATCTATGAACTTTAATGGGATTTACATGCACACAGTCAGTAAAGTTTCAATAGGCAAATTTTAAAATAACCATTTTCTAACTGCAGTGATACACTGTGGGTTTTCCAGTTATATGGAACTCTTGGGGACTAGATTCATTTAGCATTTGACTTCATTTAGCACAGTGTACCCACAGGAAACTTTTATGGAATTTTAAATGTGTTTGCTATCCTGTGTTACTGCTCACACAGAGCTATGCTTGTATGCTCAATTTTTTAGGCCATAATAGTTTTCAGTTTTCATCATCAGACTTTGGCTTTATGTAGTTGCTTAGATAAGGGAAAAAATTGATTTTATAATTGAAGTAAGCCTCAGGTTTTCTGGAGACTATTTTTTTTTCTTTTTTTCTAATAAGAAAGTTTTAAGAAACTTTTCCTGGAAGATTTTCATTAAAATGTTATAAAACCCCTTTTATTAATCATGTTTTGTTTTGCACATTTACGTGCTGGAACTCTGGAATTGGCTGAGGAGCCCACTCATAAAACCTGGACCTCTAATGCCATTAGGTTTATTAATGGCAAATTGTCTTTGTGTTCAGTGAGATAATTGTACCAGAAAATCATGATTGCTATGTTCCTCCTCTTGTTCTCTAGTGGGTCACTTCATCAGAGAAAAGAATAGTGAACTTCAGTTACATACACAAAAAGAGGCTGCTATCTACATGGGTTTATCCAGAGTTTTAAGAAACACAAGGGAATTCTTTAGAGAAATAAAACTAATATTGTTATATGTTTAAATTTGGGGTATGAATTCAAAGACGGTTTGCTTTACAGGTATGTCAATGTACATCTACATTAGGCAGTGACTACACACTTATAAATCAATGGTTCTCAAACATTTTATTGCATCTGGATCACCAGGAGGGTTTATTACTGCATAGATTGCTGATCCCCACTCCTAAATTCTTTGATTCATAATATCTGCCTGAGAATTTGCATTTTTAACAAGTTCCCGGGTGATGGTAAGGCAGGCTAGGACCTGGGCCCTGGGCCCTTTACTGCCCTACTTGTACCTGGACAAACATCTCCTCAAGAGCAGAATATAAAGAAACTATAAGGGACTAAAAATAACTGCATGTATGAGCAGTCGGGGTGAATTATGAACAACAAGACACAAAAAGACCAAAATGCAACTGGTGCTTCTGAGATGCTGAGAGCAAAAGTAGGTTACAGTGCATGATCCCTGCACACAGTATGTCAAAGGGGGTGGCCAGACCACCATCCACCCCTACCCTCTCACCACATTTAAAGGACCAGGTCACCTTGCCTCTTGGTGAGAGCAAGGGCACTTGTTTCTCCTTCATGCTGCGGCATTGCAGCAAGAGTCCCAGTAAAGCTTTGCCTGAATTCTTTGTCTGGCCTCTTATCAATTTCTATTGATTAAGGAGTCAAAGGACCTTGGTGGGTAACAATGGGAGGTGCTCCACTCATTCAGTGAGGTCTGAATGCCTCACACTGAGAACCACCGATACAGTTAAAAGCAGTATTCCAGGTATAATTTGGCAGCATTTCCTCTATCCTAGATACCCTGTGCTGTGCTTAGTCTTGTCCAACTCTTTGCAACCCCATGGACTGTAGCCCACCAGGCCCTGTTGTCCGTCGTGATTCTCCAAGCAAGAATACCAGAGTGGGTTGCCCTGCTCTCATCCAGGGGATCTTCCCAATCCAGGGACTGAACCCAGGTCTCACACTGCAGGCAGATTCTTTACCATCTGAGCAACCAGGAAAGCCCAAGAATACTGGAGTGGGTAGCCTATCCTTTCTCCAGTAGATTTACCCAACCAAGGAATTGAACTTGGGTCTCCTGCATTACAGGTGGATTCTTTACCAGCTAAAGGGAGCTACCAGAGAAGCCCACTAAGACACTACTAGAAGGCAAATCTTTGAGTGTGATGTTATTTTAAGCATAAACACACACACACACGCACACACACACACACACACACACACACATATACTTTATTTATAAAATAAATAACTTAATAAGTTTGATATTTTACTGGTAACAATTTTTGGCATACCCCCAGTGTGCCCTAACATAGCAGTTGAGACTGGCTTCTGGAAAAGCTCCCCAGTTTCTAGTTGTTCCTCCTCCACTTGCTCTGTTGCAGTTTTTATCCAATGTCTCAATCTTTTTTAGATCCGTTCTCTGAAGTCACTCTCTGACTCCTGCTTTTCTACCTCATTATATTCTCCATATGCAGAATGTTTTAAGTTCTACTGTGACTTTCTGTGTGTTCTGGGACCTTCTCTGCAGTTTCTCTACTAGGTCACTGATATACAATGTGCTGATCATTTTTTGATACTTCCACATGTCAGTAACCTACATCTTCTGATGCCTCCTGGCCAGGGCAAGCACTTATACTTCTCCAGAAGATCAGAAAGTTAGTCATTGTACCATTCTGAAGTTCAAAGGAAGGGGGAGACTTCATCGTGCCCTTCACTGAGGTTCCCACCCTACAGAGCGCTTAAAACATGAGGTTAAGTGTGAATCATAATTCTACTGCAGACATTCAATTTAAGCTCTAATCATAACTCTAAATTATGGGTACAATTAACAACACAAATTCATGCTACAGTGTGACTGTATGCCCAGTTACTTGCTATTTTAAATAAGAGAGGCTAAAACATGCCAGCCAAATGTTATTCTCTTTTCCTTGACACGTATTTCAATTTTTGTACATTAAGTTAATTTCAAACAACACTAAGCACATTTGGGCTCTCAGAGGGTAGTCTCTAATTTTAATCTACTTAATCCTTTATGCATTGTTTCTTTTAAGGCATGCATCTTTATTTACATTTAAGAGAGTTTATCTTTAATTCAAAAAGTTTAACTTTAGGAAAGTTTCCTGTGGTAACCTGCTGCTTGCTCATTCCTGAATGGCCTTGTCTCTGCCACTCCTCTCCTCACTCCCTCTCTGTCCATTGTCGTATTTTAAGGCACACATCAGGTTCTGATTATTCTTTCCATGTTCATCTCCCTTGTCCCCCTAATGAAAATTTTACCAGAATTTGGCTTTGTTTGAGTCATTTTTATTTTCTATTAGTACTTGGTAAGATGCTTTGTGCATAAACATGATAAATAACTTGTTATTAAAACTAACCAATTCATGTTTGGGAACGCATGTACACTCGTGGTGAACTTATGTCAATGTTTGGCAAAACCAATACAGTATTGTAAAGTAAGCTAAAGTTAAAATAAAAATTAAAAAAAAAACCAATTTATTATTAATGAGTAGTTACTGAGTATTAACTATGTGTTAGGTCCAATGGAAGAGCCTGGCATTATAGATAGAAAGAATATAAGTCCCAGAGGAACTCATAGTCTGGGGAGAACACAGGTATGCATGCAAAACAAAAAGTATAAAAGAATTTTATAATAGACACACCTCCAGAGTGCTCTGACAGCACTAAGAGTAGTATAACTCCTTAATTCTTAGGAATTAGGGAGGATTTTGCACCAGATGTAATATCTGAGCTGTTTTGAAATAGAAAAATCACTGAAAGGAGAGGAAAGAAAACTGCTTCATTCAAGAGTTAATGGCATGTACAGATTACAGAGTTGCAGGTTGATGTGGTAGATGGCAAAAACAATAAGTAGTATATTAACTGTAGGGTACTATATACCAAGGAGAGTTGCAGAATATGAATTTGTGTCTCCAGAATTAGTCAAATGTGTGTGCCTCTGATTCTTTTTTAAACAATTTTTTATTGAAGTACAGTTGATTTACAGTGCTAGTTACAGCTGTACAGCAAAGTGATTAAGTTTTAGGAAAGGCAGAGGAACCAGAGATCAAATTGCCAACATCCGCTGGATCGTGGAAAAAGCAAGAGAGTTCCAGAAAAACATCTATTTCTGCTTTATTGACTATGCCAAAGCCTTTGACTGTGTGGATCACAATAAACTGTGGAAAATCCTGAAAGAGATGGGCATACCAGACCACCTGACCTGCCTCTTGAGAAAGCTATATGCAGGCCAGGAAGCAACAGTTAGAACTGGACATGGAATAACACACTGGTTCCAAATAGGAAAAGGAGTACGTCAAGGCTGTATATTGTCACCCTACTTATTTAACTTATATGCAGAGTACATCATGAGAAAAGCTNTTATTTTGGGGGGCTCCAAAATCACTGCTGATGGTGACTGCAGCCATGAAATTAAAAGACGCTTACTCCTTGGAAGAAAAGTTATGAGCAACCTAGACAGCATATTCAAAAGCAGAGACATTACTTTCCCAACAAAGGTCCATCTAGTCAATGCTATGGTTTTTCCTGTGGTCACGTATGGATGTGAGACTTGGACTGTGAAGAAGGCTGAGCGCTGAAGAATTGATGCTTTTGAACTGTGGTGTTGGAGAAGACTCTTGAGAGTCCCTTGGACTACAAGGAGATCCAACCAGTCCATTCTGAAGGAGATCAGCCCTGGGATTTCTTTGGAAGGAATGATGCTAAAGCTGTAGCTCCAGTACTTTGGCCACCTCATGCGAAGAGTTGACTCATTGGAAAAGACTCTGATGCTGGGAGGGATTGGGGGCAGGAGGAGAAGGGGACGACCGAGGATGAGATGGCTGGATGGCATCGCTGACTCGATGGAAGCAAGTCTGAGTGAACTCCAGGAGATGGTGATGGACAGGGAGGCCTGGCGTGCTGCGATTCATGGGGTCGCAAAGAGTCGGACACGACTGAGCGACTGAACTGAACTGAACTGAAAAGAATATTGTTGAGATTCTTTTCCACTATAGGTTAGTACAAAATACTGCATAGTTCCCTGTGTTATACAGTAGGTCCTTGTTTTTTTCAATCTATTTTATATATAGCAGAGTTTACCTGTTAATCTCAAAGTCCTAATTTATCCCTCCTCCCACTTCCTGTTTGCCAGCCATAAATTTGCTTTCTAGGTCTGTGAGCCTATTTCTGTTTAGTAAATAAGTTCATTTGCAAACTTTTGCCTCTTATTCTTGCCTTTTAAAAGGCTCTCTCTAATGGATGTTTACACATTAAGAACTGAGTGGAAAACAACAGAAGCTCAAGAAGGGACTGAGAAATCCTTCATAAATCTCATCAATAAAAACAGAGATGTAAATCAGGCTAGTTGAGATTCAAGTAATAGTCATATATTCTAGAAGTATGACACCAGTTTTCATTTAACACACACAATAGACATTTATTGAGGCTCAACAACTTGCATGATACTGGACTGATTACCACAGAAGGTATTGAAGATATAAAGGTACAGACATAATTCAATCAATCAATGTAGTAGAGAAAGTGCAGACACAAGTAATAATGAACATATTCTCTTATACAGAAAATCTGCATGGTATGTGTGGGTGAAGGGGTAGAACAGAGAATGATGGGGAAATACGGGACTACTTCACAAGGAAGGTAGCAGTGTCAGTGATTTTTACCTGCATGGTACCATTTGAAATAGGAGAAGAGACTCTTAGAGAAATTGGAAAAAACTAACTAGTAGGATGTAACTATTTAGTATGATAAATTCAACAATCCTCTTGATTTTGGAGTTTCTCCCCTTGCCCTTCAAGGCCACATACCCTGGTAAAAACAGTGTAATATTTGCCACTGACTAATTTTGCAGCATTTGATTTCTGGTAAAATAATGAACACTTGAAACAAGGATCAAATTCAGTGTGGTTCATCCATAATGTCATCCAACCAGAAATTAAAGAAACACACTAAATAAGCAGCATATATAAAAAAGAAAGAAAAAGAAATAGTTGCTGTGAATTTTTTTTAGAGCAGCATGTAATGTATTCACTACTAGTGCCATGAGGCATCACTTATGTAGCTTTATCTTAATAATAATAAAGAAGAACATCATTTCACTGGAGCAGGAGTCTCTTCCATAACTGGCTGCATCAGCATCATTACAGTTCTAGAGAAGCCATTTCTTGGGTAAGCCTTGTTTGGGATGTTATTTATTTATGGTCAAGCTTCCTCAGATTTGGAAGCACTCAGGTAATAATGCTGACAGGTCAGATCAACAGAACACACTGAATCAGCTGACCTTTGCTATTCTTTGGAGTGAGAAATATTTATGAGGCTAAATTTTCTCTTAGAGTACAAAGCCTTGAAGGTAACTGTTAGTCAGGCTCTGTCACTTAATAGAAAGAACAAAGGCACGGAATTGGGGGTCAGAAGGGCTGAAATCAAGTTGTAGTTCTATCACTTATAAGCTACTAGACTTTGACCAAAATATTCAGTCTCTCTGAGGCTGTCTTTCTCCCTTCAAATCCTTATAATCCAGGTAACTAATATCTGCCTTATCTATTATCTATCCATTTACCTTAATCTCCAGGTTTGCTATGAGGATGATGAGAAAAGGTAAAGGTGATTTATATAACGTATATAATTGTCAATTCATATTATTGTTACTTTTATAGTTGAAACTTCAGTAAAATGAAGAGTGCTATTACTAGGTTTGGAGAAGGCAATGGCACCCCACTCCAGTACTCTTGCCTGGAAAATCCTATGGATGGAGGAGCCTGGTAGGCTGCAGTCCATGGGGTCGCTAGGAGTCAGACACAACTGAGCAACTTCACTTTCACTTNACTCTTGCCTGGAAAATCCTATGGATGGAGGAGCCTGGTAGGCTGCAGTCCATGGGGTCGCTGAGGGTCGGACACAACTGAGCAACTTCACTTTCACTTTTCACTTTCATGCATTGGAGAAGGAAATGGCAACCCACTCCAGTATCCTTGCCTGGAGAATCCCAGGGTTGGGGGAGCCCAGTGGGCAGCCGTCTATGGGGTTGCACAGAGTCGGACACGACTGAAGTGACTTAGCATTAGCATTACTAGGTTAGAATAAAGCAGGAGTCTTCTCATGTTTCTATTTTTACTATATATTAAGATTTTCTATCCAAAGATCTCATAAGATTTTCCTTTCTTATATTCATGTTTCCTTTTTTGTTGTTATTAAGATTTCTTTTAAAGAAAGGCCACTTTAGGTGACCATTTATAACTCTTAAGACTTCTGCCATTTTATTAAACTTTACCTTTGAGATAATACAGGTAATAAAAAGATAAACTTTACTTTACCTTTCTCAAATGCAAGCCTTCTCCCATTACCCCATCAGGCATTTGATGTACAATATACGCCCCCCGCGCTCTGTGATGTGCTAATTGTCTCTAGAATGTGGCCTCACAACTGTAATTAGTTCTTTCTAGTTTCTTCCTGCCATGGATAGTATTTTTCTGAATAAATGATAATATGGGATTGTCTGTGTCAGAGCAACAGCCCATTGTTCCCAAGAATATACATCTCAGAAACCAGCAGAAGATTCATCTTCTGCAATGGGTAGCAGCTCTCCTGTCACTCTATTGCTACGCCCTTTGTGGAAGCAATGTCAATATGTACCAGAAACATGATCAGGGAGACCTATTTCTTGGGTAGAAAGCAATTAAAATTCCAAACCATTCTTTAATTATACCTGAAAAAGCTGAATATAAATACATTTCCCAAATATTAATGCAGTGGTAATTAGAATTGAGAATTTAGTAGGTCTGAATATAACATTTTTAAAATCTTGGAATTTCATGTATATTTATATTCTATAGGTCTTTGAGGGGCTTCCCAGGTGGTGTTAGTGGTAAGGAATCTGCCTGCCAATGCATGAGGCACAAGAGGTCCGGGTTCGATCTCTGAGTCAGGAAAATACGCTGGAACAGGAAGTGGCAATCCACTCCAGTATTCTTGTCTGGAAACTTCCACGGGCAGAGAAGCCTGGTGGGCTTACAGCACATGGGGCAGCAGAAGAGCTGGGCAGAACCAGGCACAGCACAGCTCAAGGCAAAAGGCTGAGCAATTCAGCAGAGGTCTTTATGTAACATGTAACTTAACGTGTATTTTAAATTATGATTTGTTATTACATCATATAAAGGAGAAGATTCTGTCAATAAGTACAAGACTTTAGCAATATTTGTTACGGAAAACATAGAGGAAGTTCTCCAGGGACTAGAGAAATAAGTCTTTGATGATAGCTCAAAAGGGTCAAGGAAAGTACAGTGATAAAGGCACTTAAACACAAAACTGTGATATGTTAAAACAAGCAGCACTGGAGATATAGACACATTTCTAGAGCAGTGGTGACAATAATGTAGCAGTGAAAACGGCAAAAATAAATATATTTTTAAAAATTGGGGACACAAAATTGATCAGAATGAATAAATGTTTTAGTGTGGAGGTAAGAGGTTAAAAGAGTAAATAATAATTTCCAGGCTTCAGTTTGGATTCCTAGGTGGTATCGGTCATTCATATGAGAATTATAATGAAAAATTAATTAAAAATAAGGAATGGAAGTATATTGATAATTTGAACATTCTGAAATGAGTATGTCTTTGAAGTATTGAGAATATCCTGTGGACAAAGTACATGTGTATAGAGCTTGGACGAATGTCAGGGCTAAATTTACAGATTTTAAAGTCATTTATACATAGATCCTAATTAAAACTATGAAGTGGAACAGAAGTGAGAAAAGCATAGAAGATGGAAAATAGCTCAGAAGGATACCAAGGGGAGGCAGAGTAAGAAAATTTAATGACAGACGCTTAGAGTGAATAATTAAAATGGAAATTGGAAAGGAAAGGATGCTATTGAACTCAACAGAATAATAAGTTTAAGGAGAGAAAAACTGGTCACCAGAGTCCAGTACTGTCAATGTGGACAAGGATTATAGAGAATTCATTGAATTTAGTACATGGGATGCCTTAGTACATGGGACTCCTGAGAGTCCATTGGACAGCAAGGAGACCAAATCAGTCAATCTTAAGAGAGCTCAACCCTGAATATTCAATGGAAGGACTGATGCTGAAGCTCCAGTATTTTGGTCATCTGATGCATACAGATGACTCATTGGAAAAGTCCCTCATGCTGGGAAAGATCGAGGGCAGAAGGAGAAGAGGTTGTCAGAGGATGAGATGGCTGGACAGCATCACCAGTACAATGAACATGAACTTGGGGAAGCTCCCAGAAATGGTGAGGGACAGAGAGGCCTGGCTTGCTGCAGTCCACGGGGTTGCAAAGAGTCGGACAAGACTGGGCAACTGAACAACAACAAAATGCCTTTGTTGACATAATGAAAACGATTTGGTTCAATAGAGTAGCTCGGGTAAAGCACCAAGTGGGCTGTGGAATGTTGGGAGAGGGGTGGGGATTACTAGAAATTCAAAGTGTAGGCATGACTGGAAAGAGGAAGAGAACAAAGGTGATGACTACAGAGAGAGAAGGGTACAGAATCAAAACAGATCATGTTTATATTTTTGGCTGAGGAAGGCAAAACTTGAGGATTGGTATGAACAGAGGAAAACACCCAAAGCAGAGAGAACACTTGGAGGTAAAGGAGAGGAAGGAGATAATAAAGCGAAACAGAAACCTTGCAGTATCAAGAGAGCTTGTCATGAGGGAAATTAATGTTTAACATTCATCTTAAATATAAAGATTGTATATTTACATAAATGTAAATATACTGCCTTGGAGAATGGAGTGAAAGAGAGAAAGCTGAAACCCAACATCGGTAAGTTTAAGGAAGTTAGATGGGAAACCAAGGCAGTCCAAATATGTCTATTCACATCCAGATAAAGTTGTGAAGTTGCTCAATCGTGTCCGACTCTTTGCAACCCCATGGACAGTAGCCTACCAGGCTCCTCCATCCATGGGATTCTCCAGGCAAGAATACTGGAGTGGGTTGCCGTTTCCCACTTGTGAGGGAATCTTTTGCTTATGCTTATAAACAAAATTAGCTTTGAGGGGAAAATATGTGGAAACTATGGTTGATCACGGGCTTCCCTCGTGGCTCAGTGGTTTAGAATCTACCTGCAACACAGGAGATGCGGGTTCAATCCCTGGGTTGGGAAAATCCCCTGGTGAAGGAAATGGCAACCCACTCCAGTATTCCTTTAGGGAAATCCCATGGACAGAGGAGCCTGGCAGGCTATAGTGCACGGGGGTCACAAAGAATTGGACATGACTTAGCGACTAAACAACAACAATGGTTGATCACATGAAAAAAGGATGGTCTTATCCATCACATCTGTTAATATCTGTGAACAATGTGAAATACTTTCCTGCCACTGCATTTATGATTTTATGATTTTGGACCTGAATTAAGCAATTCATAAAACTGTAACTTCTTTTTTTTCCCTCCGAAATTTTTGTGGAATTGCTTTGCTTAACAAGTAAAATATTTGGAATGAAAAGTCCAATAGTTTCTGACTTAAAACATCTCTCTAGCACATTAAAATAA
Source organism: Redunca redunca (assembly GCA_006410935.1). NCBI lineage: Eukaryota > Metazoa > Chordata > Mammalia > Artiodactyla > Bovidae > Redunca > Redunca redunca. Next base: position 440,762 of record SJYQ01001112.1, on the reverse strand, counting down.
CTTTCTAGAGATAAATCTTAACATTTTCAAGAGGAATGGAGATGCATTTGTTTTCATACCAAGAAGAATGGCCCTTCAGAAAGGTCTATTGATTTCGTAAAGATTTCAAAAAGAATAATGGCTAACTGAAAATAGCAGTGGGGGTGAGAAATGACACTGCTGTAACTCCTTAGTAAACATAAGAAGTTAGATTAGGCAATTAAATCCAAATGAGCCTGATTCTTGCATTCCTGCAGGGTGACACCCTGTGCAGCACATTCAGGGCTGAGACTGCAACTTGGATATTTCTAAAGCTCCAGGACCTCACACAGAGTTTGGCACAGGAACAAAGGAAGGAAAGTGTGGAAAAACAGTGAAATAAGTCGATCAGAGAAAGACAAATACTGTATAATTTCACTTTTATGTGGAATCTAAAAATGCCAAACTCGTAAAAATAGAGAGTATAACAGTAGTTGGCAGGGGTTGAGGTTTAGGGCAATGGGAGATTTTGGTCTATCAATACAGTCAGTTATAAAATGATTACATTTCAGGGATCTAAGTTACAGCATAGAGGCTATCATTAACAGTACTATATTGTATACTTAAAATTGCTATAAAAATAAAGTTTTAATATTCTTATCATGGCAACAGTGAAAATGTACTTATGTGAGATGAAAGATGTGCTAACTAACCTTATTGTGCTAAACATTTAAAAGAAAACATGTGTAGCAAATCATTACATTATAGACCTGAATATTACACAATGCTATTGTCAATCACATATTAGTAAGGCTGGGGAAAAAGAATAGGGAGTATTTAGCTTTATCTATAATACCTTATTAAGAAGAGAAGCCTCTGAAGTGAGTAGGGCAAAATGTTAAAAACTTAAATCTAGGGAGAAACCAATCACATGTCTAATTGTATGTTATTTTTTATGCATCTCTATGTGTTTAAAATATTTCCAAATTAAAAAATAGTTCAACAAGAAAAACAGATTGTAAACCATCTGGAATTTGTTGAAACACTATGTTTTAGATATTGAGAGTTATTGAAATGCAACTGCAAGTGTTTAGCAGACCCAGCTGTCTTATTGGTTTTGACTGCTTGACTTACTTTTAAATAAGTCTGTGTTCAGACATCATGAAAGTTACAGCAAAGCCATGGGATGTGTGAAGGATTTCTCCCATCCAAAATAATTTTTATTCAGTCATTCAAGAAGGATAGGTGCATTAATTAGAACATATTAATTAAAAAAATAATTAATAGAAATTCTTACTGGAAAATATACAGAATGACCCAATCCATAAGATCCTTTTAAGAAACATCCCTAAACTTCACATTTGGAAAAATCAGACATATAATCAACGGTTACATAACCAAATGAGTTCTCCAAAATAATGGGTAAAAAAAATCTAAATCTTTGTCAGTTCTATAAACCTACAGAATAGCCAGGACATGGAAACAACCTAGATGTCCATCAGCAGATGAATGGATAAGAAAGCTGTGGTACATATACACAATGAAGTATTACTCAGCCACTAAAAAGAATACTTTTGAATCAGTTCTAATAAGGTGGATGAAACTGGAGCCTACTATACAGAGTGAAGTAAGCCAGAAAGAAAAACACCAATACAGTATACTAACACATATATATGGAATTTAGAAAGATGGTAATGATAACCCTGTATGCAAGACAGCAAAAGAGACACAGATGTAAATAACAGACTTTTGGACTCCGTGGGAGAGGGAGAGGGTGGGATGATTTGGGAGAATGGCATTGAAACATGTATACTATCATGTGAGAAATGAATCACCAGTCTAGGTTCGATACAGGATACAGGTTGCTTGGGGCTGGTGCACGGGGATGATCCAGAGACGATATGGAATGGGAGGTGGGAGGGGGGTTCAGGATGGGGAACTCATGTATATCCGTGGCGGATTCATGTCAATGTATGGCAAAACCAATACAGTATTGTAAAGCAAAATAAAGTAAAAATAAAAATTAAAAAAAGGAAAAGATTAAACAGTATTTTTTATCATTTGAAAAAATAAATAAATAAACCTACAGATTAGGAACCCTAGAAAGATGTTTTACCTCCTATGATTCCACAGGTCCCTAATCACTGTCGAACATCCAAATCCTTCTTTATTTAAATATTTTGAAGTATCAGTGCCATAATACTACCCACAAGATTATTTAGGGATTGACTTCACTGGTTTAGTTATTCAGAGATTTTTTTCCCCCCTTCTGAACATTTCCACTATTATTTTGAGTTCATGACCTATAATCATCAATAGCCTTTATCTTCTTAAACATTCTCCTAATGTTACTATTTTCTATGCAGTTCTTTACGGGGATGATCATTTCTTTCCTTAAACTCCCTGTGCCTCAGGGTCTGGATGAGAGAGTCAATGCTCTCTTGCATTCCTTCTCCGACTTCAAAAATTGCTTCCAAACTCTTTTCTCTTAGCTTTTTTAAAGCCAATGCTGTGAGATTTAACCATCTGCTTTGCTTCATGGTCACTTTCACCTTCTCACCCTCTGGCTACTTCTCTTCACTGACTGATGGCTTACCCAATAGCTTTACTATTAAAAAGTCCCAAATTTTTACCTTCAACACTGCGACCTATACCTCCTAGTCTTCTAGCTCACTGGTATAGCATTTTTTTCAACTTAAAAAAATTCCATTGAGATGGCCAATCAATTAATCCAATCCTTTCCTTTTGCCATATATTAAATGTTTGTATCCTTTCAATAACTCATGTGTTGAACTCTTAATGTCCAAATTAAAGGTATGCGGAAATGGAGCCTTTGGAAGGTGATCAGCTCATGAAGCCAGAGCAGTCATAAGTGGGATTATCGCCATTATGAAAGAAGCCCAAGAAAGCTCTCTTGTCCTCTTCCACCACGTGAGGCTATGATGGGAAGATAGCAGCCAGTGAGGATCATGGTTTTTTCACCCGACACTGAATCTGCCAGCTCCATGATCTTGGACTTCTCAGACAGCAGAACTCTGAGAAACTAACATTTCCTGTTTGTAAGCCATCCAGTTTATGGTATTTTTATTACAGTAGCCTGAATGGATAAAAGCACCTCACTTTTATGCGCCTCCCTAATCCCTTCCTCTGCAAATATTTCTAACCCTCCCACCTTTCCTTCCTCTTTTATACAAGCCTGGAATTATCAGTTTTGGGAAAACTAAACTTTGATGATGAAAGACACAAAACCATATTGATTTATTTCATGGCAGATTCTTGGTGACAGACCTCAGATGAGTCTTGAACACTGCCTGGCAGTTCTGGTATACTTCCCTGAAATTTTTTTCTTTCTCCCCAAAGTAAGTATGTTGTTTTTCTTTCTTTGGATTTCTAGTTTGAAGAAATTCTCTGACTGACATTCAGTTGTTGACTTTGTCACATGATTTGGAAAGTACAAGCAGCTGGTAAGAGAAGGTCCTCATGTTGTCACAACCAATATATATAACACCCTTCTCTCAGTGAAGAAGATGAACTGTTCCTGTCAAGGGTTCACACTTTCTCACATGCTCTAGGTCCACTGCCAACACCTCAGTATAAGCCACTGTTACCTCTTGCCTGGACAATTGCAATAGCTTACTAACTGCTTTCTTCCTGCCTCTACACGTTTGCCTTTCTCTTGCCTCATCATAATACATTTACTACCCAGTAGCCAGCATTCTTTTAACATATGGAACATATTATTTAAATATACATCACATTCATCACACCGGATTAAAACTATCCAATGCCTTTCTATCACAATTAGTATAACACACAAAATCTTTATTCTGATTTTAAGAGGGAGGGAGGGAGAGGATGACCCTTAATAACCTGTTCTATTTCATCTCTCACTTTCCTCATTCTGTTCCTCTCCAGTGATACAGTCCAGGCTGGTTCCTGTCTTAGAACTCTTATATTTGTTATTATTATCTCTGCCTGAAGTGGTTTTTCATCCATATTCATAAAGATGGTTCATCCTTGTTCCTCAGATATTGGCTTTACAAGTAACCCATTCAGAAAGGACTCTACTATTTTCTTTCTAAAGTAAACTAACTGTAACTTTCCATTAATGGACATTTTCCAATCTCTTTATAGAAAACAAAACAAAACAAAACAAAACAATACAATTCCCTGAAATCTAAAGGAAGAAGACAAGGAGGGTAAGTCTGTAACAGACTGCTGCCTGATGTAGAGTTGCAGACAATTCACAACCCTCACAAAGGATAATCAAGAACGGAAACTGTTTTTTTTTGTTGTTGTTGTTTGTTTTTAAAGAAAGAAGTATAGGGTGGTTTGTTTCCACAGCAACGTTGGCTAGTAACAGATGATATTAGTACAATTATGAAAACCACAGGAAGTTCAAAACTTATCAAGGAATTATCAAAAAGGAGATGATATTTGTGTGCTCTTTAGAGTAAAAGTAGTTGCTGAATGGTGAAGTGGAATATAATATTCTAAGCAGAGGTATATTAATCAAATGTCTGGGGATTAGAAGGTACATGAAGTGTTTGTAGAATTGTGAGCAGTTTTGTATGACTGGGATGTGAAGTGATTGAGTAAAAATACGGAAAGATGAAGAAAAGGTCAGTTCAGTTCAGCTCAGTCACTCCGTCGTGTCCGACTCTTTGCAACCCCATGAATCGCAGCACGCCAGGCCTCCCTGTCCATCACCATCATCTCCCGGAGTTCACTGAGACTCACGTCCATCGAGTCCGTGATGCCATCCAGCCATCTCATCCTCGGTCGTCCCCTTCTCCTCCTGCCCCCAATCCTAATGATAATTTGAATTTCTCTGTAGGCTAGTAAACAAGCTTTAAATTATGTCTGGTTTGAACAGACCTGGATACTACAAAGCTTAATTAGGCGGAAGTTTGGAAGATCCAGTAAGCAGTGAAAAGATGGCAAGTAGGAGTAAGTTTACTGTTGGAATACTGGGAAGACATCTAAAGGTTCTGGAATGTAGTAATCAGATATTTAGTCAGTTATAAAGAAAGCATGTATAAAAATGGATAGATAGGAATGCAAGGGATTTCTATGTGTTAACTTTGTATCCTGCAACTTTACTATATTCATTGATTAACTCTAGTAATTTTCTGGTGGTCTTTAGGGTTTTCTACATAGAGGATCATATCATCTGCAAACAGTGATAGTTTTACTTCTTCTTTTCCAGTTTGGATCCCTTTTATTTCTTTTTCTGCTCTGATTGCTGTGGCCAAAACTTCCAAAACTATGTTGAATAGTACTGGTGAAAGTGGGCACCCTTGTCTTGTTCCTGACTTTAGGGGAAATGCTTTCAGTTTTTCACCATTGAGGATAATGTTTGATGAGGATTTGTCATATATAGCTTTTATTATGTTGAGGTATGTTCCTTCTATTCCTGCTTTCTGGAGGTTTTTTTTTTTTTTATCATAAATGGATGTTGAATTTTGTTAAAGGCTTTCTCTGCATCTACTGAGATAATCATATGGCTTTTATTTTTCAATTTGTTAATGTGGTGTATTACACAGATTGATTTGTGGATATTGAAGAATCCTTGCATCCCTGGGATAGAGCCCATTTGGTCATGGTGTATGATCTTTTTAATGTGTTGTTGGATTCTGTTTGCTAGAATTTTGTTAAGGATTTTTGCGTCTATGTTCATCAGTGATATTGGCCTATAATTTTCTTTTTTTGTGGCATCTTTGTCAGGTTTGGTATTAGGATGATGACGGCCTCATAGAGTGAGTTTGGAAGTTTACCTTCCTCTGCAATTTTCTGGAAGATTTTGAGTAGGATAGGTATTAGCTCTTCTCGAAATTTTTGGTAGAATTCATCTGTGAAGCCGTCTGGACCTGGGCTTTTGTTTGCTGGATGATTTCTGATTAGTTTCAATTTCCATGCTTGTGATGGGTCTGTTAAGATTTCCTATTTCTTCCTGGTTCAGTTTTGGAAAGTTATACTTTTCTAAGAATTTGTCCATTTCTTCCATGTTGTCCATTTTATTGGCATCTAATTGCTGATAGTAGTCTCTTATGATCTTTTGTATTTCTGTGTTGTCTGTTGTGATCTCTCCATTTTCATTTCTAATTTTATTGATTTGATTTTTCTCCCTTTGGTTCTTGATGAGTCCGGCTAGTGGGTTGTCAATTTAATTTATCCTCTCAAAGAACCAGCTTTTGGCTTTGTTGATTTTTGCTATTGTCTTTTTGTTTCCTTTGCATTTATTTCTGCCCTAATTTTTAAGATTTCTTTCCTTCTACTAACCCTGGGGTTCTTCATTTCTTCCTTTTCTAACTGCTTTAGGTATAGAGTTAGGTTATTCATTTGACTTTTTTCTTGTTTCTTGAGGTATGCCTGTATTGCTATGAACCTTCTCCTTTTACAGTGTCCCACAGATTTTGGGTTGATGTGTTTTCATTTTCATTCTTTTCTATGCATATTTTGTTTTCATTTTTGATTTCTTCTATGATTTGTTGATTATTCAGCAGTGTGTTGTTCAGCCTCTATATGTTGGAATTTTTCATAGTTTTTTTTTTCCTGTAATTGAGATCTAATCTTAATGCATTATGGTCAGAAAAGATGCTTGGAATGATTTCAATATTTTTGAATTTACCAAGGCTAGATTTATGCCCAGGATGTGATCTATCCTGGAGAAGGTTCCTTGTGTACTTGAGAAAAAGGTGAAATTCATTGTTTTGGGGTGAAATGTCCTATAGATATCAGTTAGGTCTAACCGATCTATTGTATCATTTAAAGTTTCTGTTTCTTTGTTAATTTTCTGTTTAGTTGATCTATCCATAGGTGTAAGTAGGTTATTAAAGTCTCCCACTATTATTGTGTTATTGTTAATTTCCCCTTTCATACTTGTTAGCATTCATCTTACATATCGTCATCCCTTGCATTCCTATACACTAATAATGAGAAAATAGAAAGAGAGATTTAGGAAACAATTCCACTCACCATTGCAACAAAAAGAATAAAATACTTAGGAATATATCTACCTAAAGAAACAAAAGACCTATATATAGAAAACTATAAAACACTGGTGAACGAAATCAAAGAGGACACTAATAGATGGGAAAATATACCGTGTTCATGGAAAATCCCATGGACAGAGGAGCCTGGTGGGCTGCAGTCCATGGGGTTGCTGAGGGTCAGACACGACTGAGCGACTTCACTTTCACTTTTTACTTTCCTGCATTGGAGAAAGAAATGGAAACCCACTCGTGTTCTTGCCTGGAGAATCCCAGGGACAGGGGAGCCTGGTGGGCTGCCATCTATGGGGTCGCACAGAGTCGGACACGACTGAAGTGACCTAGCAGCAGCAGCATGGATTGAAGAATCAATATAGTGAAAATGAGTATACTACTCAAAGCAATCTACAGATTCAATGCAATCCCTATCAAGCTACCAACGGTATTCTTCACAGAGCTAGAACAAATAATTTCACAATTTGTATGGGAATACAAAAACATCAAATAGCCAAAACAGTCTTGAGAAAGAGGAAAGGAACTGGAGGAGTCAACCTGCTTGACTTCAGGCTCTACTACAAAGCCACAGTCATCAAGACAGTATGGTACTGGCACAAAGACAGAAATATAGATCAATGGAACAAAATAGAAAGCCCAGAGATAAATCCACACACCTATGGACACCTTATCTTTGACAAAGGAGGCAAGAATATGCAATGGAGAAAAGACAATCTCTTTAACAAGTGGTGCTGGGAAAACTGGTCAACTACTTGTAAAAGAATGAAACTAGGACACTTTCTAACACCATAGTAAAGTAGAAGTAAAGTTGCTTAGTCGTGTCCAACTCTTTGCGACCCCATGGACTGTAGCCTACCAGGCTCCTCCCTCCGTTGGATTCTCCAGGCAAGAGGTCTGGAGTGGGTTGCCATTTCCTTCTCCAGGGGATCTTCCCAACCCAGGGATCAAACCTGGGTCTCCCACATTCCAGGCAGACGTTTTTAAACTCAAAATGGATTAAAGATCTAAATATAAGACTAGAAACTATAGAACTCCTAGAGGAGAACATAGGCAAAACACTCTCTGACATAAACCACAGCAGGATCCTCTATGACCCACCTCCCATAATATTGGAAATAAAAGCAAAAATAAACAAATGGGACCTAATTAAAATTAAAAGCTTTGCATAACAAAGAAAACTATAAGCAAGGTGAAAAGACAGCCATCAGACTGGGAGAAAATAATAACAAAGGAAACAACTGACAATGATTTAATCTCAAAAATATACAAGTGACTCCTGCAGCTCAATTCCAGAAAAATAAATGACCCAACCAAAAAATGGGCCAAAGAACTAAACATACATTTCTCCAAAGAAGAAATAAAGATGGCTAACAAACACATGAAAAGATGATCAACATCACTCATTATCATATGTGAAACAAATCACCAGTCCAGGTTCAATGCATGATACAGGATGCTCGAGGCTGGTGCACTGGGATGACCCAGAGGGATGGTATGGGGAGAGAGGTAGGAGGGGGATTTGGGAGGGGGAACACGTGTACATTCGTATTGTATTCATGTTGATGTATGGCAAAGCCAATACAATATTGTAAAGTAATTAGCCTCCAATTAAAATAAATAAAATTTTAAAAATGGATAGATAAAATCTATTTTTGTTTTAATTTCAGTGATTCAAAGGTTGAAATTTCTGATACCCTCGGTAGTTAAAAACATTAAAAACAGGAGGAAAAACATACTAACAAAGTAGTAAAAGTAAAGAAAAATGTTGCCACATTTATCTTATTTACGGTTTGATTCTCTTCCAGTTCTCTCTTTTTTCAGACCATATCATCTCATTTTGGGATGAAGCATTATTTCAGAATGGTAAAATATATCACAGCAAATCAAAAGTAATTTTGGTGCAATTCTCTGTTTATTCTGTTTCTCTAGCATTCATTTAGTTAGCCTCCTTTAATCTTGTGGAACAAGCTCATCAGCCAGTCTGTCAGTACTCACTCATTCATCCCTTAATCATCTCACTTAATATTTCCCATGATATCAGCTTTTCATTCACTATTGCAAGTGTATATCTCTGATTTACATCTGCTTTTTTTTTCCCCTTTAGATACACACTCACAACGGTCCTTGTATGTTTCCAAATACAGTTGGCTTTTAAGAAAAAATCTGTTACAGAATATATAGTAATTACTTGTTAATCAATTTTTATGAGACTGTGATCTAGAAAAAAGTACTGAAGATAATCTAGTCCTCACAGATAATGAAATATACAACATTGGATTATCTAGTAAAACTTGGCAAATCTTTATACTATCTTATTTATTCTTCATAATTTACAACATATATCAACATTCAATATGAGCCTCAGAATAATTCTAGCTCAGAATAGGTACACACAGTTGTAAATATGATTTTATAAATAAATACTGTATCTTTTTAGCATGGTCAACTTCATGGGCATATGATGTTGCAGCTGCACAGATCCTGTTCTTAAATGGATCCTCAGTTTGGCTTGACTGTTGTTGACATTTTAAAATTGCTAATAATTTTGAACTTGGAGTCCTACATTTTCATTTTCCACTGGGCCTATAAATTATATAGGTGGTCTTGGGTTCAAAAAATGAGATATAAGCAAGGATTCACAAGGCACAATAGGCAGATTCAACAAAAGAACATCAAAGCACCTTAATCACATCCCGATTCCCTTGTCTTTAACCCACAGCTGACTAGAATCACAGAGTGGACCTGTCTTTCCTGTGCTAACTTGTCCAAGTTTTATAGCTCATGAAGGCCCATCAACTGCAAGCCATTCAACACTATACCAAACATTATATAAAAGACAGTGACAGGCTCAACCTTTATTTTCTTCTCTATTGAAAACAATATCCTCTCTAACTTGTGCCAAGTGTTTTTGCCTTGGAACAAACCACTAGCCAGAAAAACCAATCCTAAAGCATACCCATTTGTATGGAAGATGGCTTTGTGTTATTAAGACAGACGGAATTGTTGAGCCTGACTGCTCTGCTCTGCTCTGAAATAACAGGGCCATTACCCAAAAGCAGAGAGCACATGGACATAGAGAACAGTGACCCGATTACTTTCTTATAGGGAAAAAAAAAACAAACCAAAAAGCTATAAAGATCAATAAGAGCCCATATCCTGATATTTTGCCTGTCTAATCTCTATTAGAGAGTAACTGAAAATTTACACACTGAGAAGACAGGAAGCAAATGATGTTAGTTTGCCTTTATCTCTTTAAAACATTTATTTCAACAGATCACATGTGTTAATTCTCCAGAGATGCATCATTTTATTATATTAAGAGAAATAATCTTCAGCCAATATATAAGAAACTATGTTTAAGAAGATCTCTGTACAATCCAGGGGGTTAAGGTCTCTGTACAATCCAGGGGGTTAAGGTCTCTGTACAATCCATGGGGTTGCAAAGAGCTGGACACAATTGAGTGATGAACACACTTTTTTACAATGTAGGCACAAATTAACCAAAATAGGGCAACATTAAATTCACAAAATATTTTCTAAGTTTTCACTTTAACTCTACAGCTTCATCAGGAACTCTTAAGCATAACACTAGTGACTTTGAAGATCTTTTCATGTTGAGGAAATGTTTCAAGTGAAAAAAATTTACTTTAATTATGTAGCATATATAGACCTGTATTTTAATGATCAAGCTCACATGTAAATACTATTAAAGGTAGGACTTGTCTCCTTGTTTATAAAGTATCCTTGTCATGTAAACCAGTGCTTTCACATAGAATTTGACTTCACTTTCACTTTTCACTTTCATGCATTAGAGAAGGAAATGGCAACCCACTCCAGTGTTCTTGCCTGGAGAATCCCAGGGACGGGGGAGCCTGGTGGGCTGCCGTCTCTGGGGTCACACAGAGTCGGACATGACTGACGTGACTTAGCCTTAGCCTCATTCAATAAACATGGGCAGGATGAGTGAACAGGATCAGACTGAAGATATGAGGGTCTAGGAAGTTAAATTAGTTATAATATGACAAAAAATTATGATTAAAACTAAAAAACTCATTCAGAATTATAATGTTTTGGGCCTTAAAATTTTTGATCAATTATAAATGCACACATAGTAGAACAAATTTTCAACTGTACTGGATTTGCTTGTTCTGATTAAGTCTAATTTAATACAGATAATTGTTTTAAAACAGAAGGTAGTACTCAATGAGTTGTATGTGTTTATATGTGTGTGTTAATTGAGCCCATTTCCTTAAAAATAACCAGGAGATATCACACAAAAATATAGCTTCTTTAGAAAAATCTGAGGGTCTTTAACATTGGATCTGCATTTCAAGACAGATACAATTTACTGAAACTCTAATAATGCTGCACCCAATAAAAGAGATTACAGATGCAATAGTTTTCCATAGTCCCCAACAATCAGTGCTATCTTTCTGACATTTTATTTGGCCTCATCATTAATTTAGGTTCTCTATCTAGAACCTGTATGGGCTTTACCTGGTGATCTTGCTTCAAATGATCTGAATATTAATTTGCATGCATGGTAACCAAACTTTATTACTAAGTTCCAATTCTATCTCCCGAAACTCTTTGTTGCTGTTACTGCTAAGTCGCTTCAGTCGTGTCCAGCTCTGTGCGACCCCATAGACAGCAGCCTACCAGGTTCCTCCGTCCACGGGATTTTCCAGGCAACAGTACTGGAGTGGGGTGCCATCGCCTTCTCCTGTTCCAATTCTATATACTGAAACCCTTTGTAGGCAAAGACAAAATCATATCCCTTGATAATATGGCATAATCCAAGTGTATTAAAGTTAGATATTTTTTCTGCCACTACAATGACTTCAAATGCTAAAAACAATCATTGTCAAGTACTGACTACTTACCACTTAAAGGGCTCTCTAATGAAGAGAATCATCCTTTTACATAGAATAATTCAAATAAAAACACTGAACATCAAATAGAAACTCTTAGCTAAACAGATAGTATCATATAACACGGCAGAGCAGATAGACTTCAGGGAGCTCAATTACTTGACTCTAAGAGCTTTAATAAATTTTACTTTGAGAGAAGAGTCATATAAATACATTTAAGCTAAGAAAGCAACTAACTCATGAAGTGAAGTGAAGTGAAAGTCACTCAGTCACGTCCGATTCTTTGCGACTGTATAGTCCATAGATTTCTCCAGGCCAGAATATTGGAGTGGGTAGCCTATCCCTTCTCCAGGAGATCTTCCCAACCCAGGAATCGAACTAAGGTCTCCTGTATTGCAGGTGGATTCTTTACCACCTGAGCTATGAGGGAAGCCCAACTAACCCATAGCCAGAAATAAAGTTGATAAGATCTTAAATAAATAAACAAATAAACTGTAAAATTTTAGTGCATTAAAGCAGCTGACTAATGAATGGTCTCTGAATTGGAAAAGATATTAATGAAAAAATCAAACTATTAGATACACATTAGATACAGATTGCATACACTATATGCAATCTACATAAAAATGTCCCAGATGTGGCTAGGAATGTGCTAGGAAAGGAGTCCCACTGATAATCTCTTATAAACATAAAAGTATCCTCATAGGCATTTGCAGTGCTAATCTCTTTGAGGATAGGACCTGCTTTCAGGAGATACCAGGATCACCTAAATCAGCACTGTGTTCCTTGGGAGTTGTTACCTAAGTATTACATAAAGCTTACTTTAAAAAATGCTTCCAAAGCCTCTAGATTTACAAGTAGGCAAGGTTCAGCACTGAAAGGAAGGCACACCTTTAGAGAGGACATAGTAGGGAGACCTTCCTTCTGCCTAAGATGTCATAGGTCATGGCAGACCAACAGTCTCACTGTGAAACCAGAAACTGATGAATAATCACACGGATTATAGTTTTAGGGGATTGGAAAGTTTTAGGAGCAAGGGCTCTTAAATTTTCACACACAAAAAGGGCCCTTCTGAGGTGAGTAAACCTCAGGTATTTTCTTCTCTGGGTATATATATATGTATTCCAGTTAAGGTTAAAGGATTAGGCTTGTCCTTGGCAGAAGAACCTGACTGTGAGAAGGAGAAACCAGTCAAGCTTTTAGGGGTCATGTTGGGTTGCTGTGATGCAATGGAAATGGGAGGGGCTTCGAATGTGTGTCAAGTTCTGACAATGAGACATTTACTGTGTTTCAGGGCTCACATAAGACACTGGGAAGAGAACAATTTTTAAATAGCCCTTCTGTAGTTTATGTCACTTAGACAAAAAGATCATTAGAGGAAGGATAAATCCTTGACTGAACTTTCCCTCAAGAGATTTGACAAAACTTAAGTTACATGTGGTAAAGGACCAGAGAAAAAGACCTCTGAGTAGAATAACTGTAAAACTCCTTCACTCTTTCAGAAACTAGGAGAAGAAAAGTTCCATATTCTGGGTCAAAAGTTCAGCAGGATTTATCTGTTAGGAATTAGTTTGAATGATAGCTGTACTGAGTCTTAAAATTACCATCTATTCCATACCCAGAACAATCCTGACTGGATGAAAATGATAGTATACAAATTCTCACAGCCTAATGAAGCTAAGGCTTCTGAGACTCCTTCTATCTTCTAGACTTTTAACTAAAGAATTGGGTAGAGATGAGAATTTCAGTGACTCTAGGAGAAAGGCCTTGAGTAAAGCAATGTCATCCTATCCTTCAAGAACCAGCTCAGAGCTCTTGGTAAGAATGACTGTCAGTCTCATTTGTGTATCCCTTATCAGATTTCATCCATGGTCATCAGTGGTAAAGAATCTGCCTGCCAATGCAGGAGACACAAGAGGCATGGGTTCAATTCCTGGGTCAGAAAATGCCCTGGAGTAGGAAATGGCCAATCACTCCAGTAGTCTTGCCTGGAAAATTCCATGGACAGAAGAGCCTGGTGGATTACAGTCTAGGGGGTCACAAAGAGTCAGACATGACCAAGCACACCCACAAATTCAAGCAAAATCACATTTCATTAGGTTCACCTTTTTCTTTTCTAACCTGCTGAAGTTTAAACTTAATATTTATTGATCCTTAGCAATGAAACAGGTATTCTTAGCAAGAGATCCATGAATAAAGTTCAGAGGGCCAAAAAACTTGGGGTGATAAAAAAAAAAAACTTCACTTTCATTAACTTCTAAGTGAAATATAGAATTTTTCTCAGTCAGGAATATAATTAACTCATCATAGTAAAATTAGCATATCTGTTACTT